>OZ010647.1:22420981-22547839 GCA_963932195.1 Empis livida
CTCTGTCTCTGTCTCTGTCTCTGTCTCTGTCTCTGTCTCTGTCTCTGTCTCTGTCTCTGTCTCTGTCTCTGTCTCTGTCTCTGTCTCTGTCTCTGTCTCTGTCTCTGTCTCTGTCTCTGTCTCTGTCTCTGTCTCTGTCTCTGTCTCTGTCTCTGTCTCTGTCTCTGTCTCTGTCTCTGTCTCTGTCTCTGTCTCTGTCTCTGTCTCTGTCTCTGTCTCTGTCTCTGTCTCTGTCTCTGTCTCTGTCTCTGTCTCTGTCTCTGTCTCTGTCTCTGTCTCTGTCTCTGTCTCTGTCTCTGTCTCTGTCTCTGTCTCTGTCTCTGTCTCTGTCTCTGTCTCTGTCTCTGTCTCTGTCTCTGTCTCTGTCTCTGTCTCTGTCTCTGTCTCTGTCTCTGTCTCTGTCTCTGTCTCTGTCTCTGTCTCTGTCTCTGTCTCTGTCTCTGTCTCTGTCTCTGTCTCTGTCTCTGTCTCTGTCTCTGTCTCTGTCTCTGTCTCTGTCTCTGTCTCTGTCTCTGTCTCTGTCTCTGTCTCTGTCTCTGTCTCTGTCTCTGTCTCTGTCTCTGTCTCTGTCTCTGTCTCTGTCTCTGTCTCTGTCTCTGTCTCTGTCTCTGTCTCTGTCTCTGTCTCTGTCTCTGTCTCTGTCTCTGTCTCTGTCTCTGTCTCTGTCTCTGTCTCTGTCTCTGTCTCTGTCTCTGTCTCTGTCTCTGTCTCTGTCTCTGTCTCTGTCTCTGTCTCTGTCTCTGTCTCTGTCTCTGTCTCTGTCTCTGTCTCTGTCTCTGTCTCTGTCTCTGTCTCTGTCTCTGTCTCTGTCTCTGTCTCTGTCTCTGTCTCTGTCTCTGTCTCTGTCTCTGTCTCTGTCTCTGTCTCTGTCTCTGTCTCTGTCTCTGTCTCTGTCTCTGTCTCTGTCTCTGTCTCTGTCTCTGTCTCTGTCTCTGTCTCTGTCTCTGTCTCTGTCTCTGTCTCTGTCTCTGTCTCTGTCTCTGTCTCTGTCTCTGTCTCTGTCTCTGTCTCTGTCTCTGTCTCTGTCTCTGTCTCTGTCTCTGTCTCTGTCTCTGTCTCTGTCTCTGTCTCTGTCTCTGTCTCTGTCTCTGTCTCTGTCTCTGTCTCTGTCTCTGTCTCTGTCTCTGTCTCTGTCTCTGTCTCTGTCTCTGTCTCTGTCTCTGTCTCTGTCTCTGTCTCTGTCTCTGTCTCTGTCTCTGTCTCTGTCTCTGTCTCTGTCTCTGTCTCTGTCTCTGTCTCTGTCTCTGTCTCTGTCTCTGTCTCTGTCTCTGTCTCTGTCTCTGTCTCTGTCTCTGTCTCTGTCTCTGTCTCTGTCTCTGTCTCTGTCTCTGTCTCTGTCTCTGTCTCTGTCTCTGTCTCTGTCTCTGTCTCTGTCTCTGTCTCTGTCTCTGTCTCTGTCTCTGTCTCTGTCTCTGTCTCTGTCTCTGTCTCTGTCTCTGTCTCTGTCTCTGTCTCTGTCTCTGTCTCTGTCTCTGTCTCTGTCTCTGTCTCTGTCTCTGTCTCTGTCTCTGTCTCTGTCTCTGTCTCTGTCTCTGTCTCTGTCTCTGTCTCTGTCTCTGTCTCTGTCTCTGTCTCTGTCTCTGTCTCTGTCTCTGTCTCTGTCTCTGTCTCTGTCTCTGTCTCTGTCTCTGTCTCTGTCTCTGTCTCTGTCTCTGTCTCTGTCTCTGTCTCTGTCTCTGTCTCTGTCTCTGTCTCTGTCTCTGTCTCTGTCTCTGTCTCTGTCTCTGTCTCTGTCTCTGTCTCTGTCTCTGTCTCTGTCTCTGTCTCTGTCTCTGTCTCTGTCTCTGTCTCTGTCTCTGTCTCTGTCTCTGTCTCTGTCTCTGTCTCTGTCTCTGTCTCTGTCTCTGTCTCTGTCTCTGTCTCTGTCTCTGTCTCTGTCTCTGTCTCTGTCTCTGTCTCTGTCTCTGTCTCTGTCTCTGTCTCTGTCTCTGTCTCTGTCTCTGTCTCTGTCTCTGTCTCTGTCTCTGTCTCTGTCTCTGTCTCTGTCTCTGTCTCTGTCTCTGTCTCTGTCTCTGTCTCTGTCTCTGTCTCTGTCTCTGTCTCTGTCTCTGTCTCTGTCTCTGTCTCTGTCTCTGTCTCTGTCTCTGTCTCTGTCTCTGTCTCTGTCTCTGTCTCTGTCTCTGTCTCTGTCTCTGTCTCTGTCTCTGTCTCTGTCTCTGTCTCTGTCTCTGTCTCTGTCTCTGTCTCTGTCTCTGTCTCTGTCTCTGTCTCTGTCTCTGTCTCTGTCTCTGTCTCTGTCTCTGTCTCTGTCTCTGTCTCTGTCTCTGTCTCTGTCTCTGTCTCTGTCTCTGTCTCTGTCTCTGTCTCTGTCTCTGTCTCTGTCTCTGTCTCTGTCTCTGTCTCTGTCTCTGTCTCTGTCTCTGTCTCTGTCTCTGTCTCTGTCTCTGTCTCTGTCTCTGTCTCTGTCTCTGTCTCTGTCTCTGTCTCTGTCTCTGTCTCTGTCTCTGTCTCTGTCTCTGTCTCTGTCTCTGTCTCTGTCTCTGTCTCTGTCTCTGTCTCTGTCTCTGTCTCTGTCTCTGTCTCTGTCTCTGTCTCTGTCTCTGTCTCTGTCTCTGTCTCTGTCTCTGTCTCTGTCTCTGTCTCTGTCTCTGTCTCTGTCTCTGTCTCTGTCTCTGTCTCTGTCTCTGTCTCTGTCTCTGTCTCTGTCTCTGTCTCTGTCTCTGTCTCTGTCTCTGTCTCTGTCTCTGTCTCTGTCTCTGTCTCTGTCTCTGTCTCTGTCTCTGTCTCTGTGTCTGTCTCTGTCTCTGTGTCTGTATCTGTGTCTGTCTCTGTGTCTGTCTCTGTCTCTGTCTCTGTCTCTGTCTCTGTCTCTGTCTCTGTCTCTGTCTCTGTCTCTGTCTCTGTCTCTGTCTCTGTCTCTGTCTCTGTCTCTGTCTCTGTCTCTGTCTCTGTCTCTGTCTCTGTCTCTGTCTCTGTCTCTGTCCAATAGCATACTACAATGAAGCTTCTGGGTGCAGTCATAAGCTTTAATGAAATTTGATGTGTTGCTACTGAGAATTCATTGCAGTTTCCCATGATCTGGCGAAGATTAAAAATTTGATCTACCTGTTGCAAAACAGTTGATCTACCTGTTGCAAAACCACATTGATAATCTTCAATGATTTCACCACAATATGGTCTCAATTTCAAGCTAAAAATTCCAGCATTAACTTCTGTTGATTTGTTGTTTTTCAGTAGTTTGATTTGTCATTTTAGATCGTCCAAAGTAGGCTCTGCAATAGGAGCGATAATTCACTAGAAGATTTATTCACTTTCCGATTCAGAATCATGTTGAAATGTCCTGCGCACCTCGCTAATATTTCGGTTTTTTCTCCTGTAATAAATTGCCTTCCACTTCTTTGCAAGTAGGTAGTCTTGGGTGGAATCCATTTCTTTCTTTCTAAAGATTTTTCTAGAAATGCATAATACCTTGCTTGTGTTCCAATTTATGCATTTCTTTCTCAAAGTTTTCTCTTTTATTTCTTCTTTTAATTTTGCATAATTGAGCTGCTCGATTACGCACATACGATCGTTTATTTGTTTGGTGTTAGATTGCAGCATTGCTCAACTTTCCAAATTTTATTTGCTGATTTAATATTTCAGCAACATTCTTGAACACTGACTTCGGCCGCATTTCTTGCTAAGGTATTTGTAATATGAGCAGCAATCTCATGTCATATACTTTAATATTTCAGTTCGGCAACATCCCATCTTATGGTTTTATTAGCATAATGTTTAATGATGTAAGCTATACGACTTTTGAACTTTATTTTGACTTCCTTTCGTTTTACTTACATTTATTTTGAGCCCATTTTTGACAAGAGGCAAATACCGTCGGGGTAATATATGTCTTCAAACTCTTCATTGAGATTCCAGAAAATGCCTGTTTTAAGACCATCGACGGAGTCAGGTAAGGTACAATTTAGAACAGTAGTGGTGACAAATGACAACCGTGCCTTACTCCTGCTTTTGTATTTATCGGCTCAGAGAGTAAACTTTGGTGTAATACTCTACATTTAAACCCGTCACACTAAACTCGTAAAAATTTGATTATTTTCGGTGGAATACCCCTGCTTTCTAGACAATCCCAAATATGTTGACGCGAGATGCTGTTAAAACCAGTACTATAATCAATGAATACTAGTTGCAAAGTATTCTGCCATTCATTTACTAGTTTAATTGAGATTCTAATCGTATTTATTTGGTCTATACATGAGTTTTTTGGTCAAAAGCTAGATTGCTGTTTCCTTAATGAATTTTCTATTTCGTTGTTCATAAGATTTAACAAAAATTATGTCAGCACTTTGGAAGGTATTGATAGCCTCTGTGATTGATGTATTTTGAATAAGTTTACGTTTTTGGTTGTTTTGCTAAAATTCCTTCAATTGGGTGTTTTTTGGTATTTGCTAAAACCCCTTCAATCCTGTCTTTTTTTGGAAAAATTGGCAGTACTAATGTTTCCCAGATATTTTGAATGATTAAGAAAATCCGTTTGGCTGTCAGTCCGCTGTCTACTTTCAATATTTTAGCATGTATTTGGTCATAGCCAGGTGTTTTGCTGTTCTTCAGAGATTTTATAGCTGCTTTTATTTCTTCAAATGGTCATTAATTGAAGAACCCCATTGTTGTTCAGTTAGGCCGTTTGTAATATAGCAAAAAAAATGGACTGAAATGATAATGTCATATTTTAAAATGTTGAAATTTGTTTGTGAGAAGTTTGTCTTTTATGGGATTATTTGCTAACTTTTGGCCAGTTTCATATATAATCTTGAGATCTTTTCCTTCTGCTGATTTATCTGCTTCATTTGCTATATCGTCGAATCATTTTTTCTTGCCTTTTTTGCAGAGTCCTGGGCCACCAAATTTTTAGGATACGCCCGAGGCTTACGACTACTTGTATCTTATTAGCGAGAAATTCTGTTGTTAACCAGGTCTCGCATCCATATAGCAGGACAGATCTTTGAATTGAAAATCCGTATCACTGCAAAGATACGTGAAATTATTAACTTTTTGTACTATATTGTTATCTAATTTGTAGTTGTTGTTGTTCCTAGTATTAATTTTCAGTGTTTTCGTTTTCCTCTTTTTCCTTCTTTCACTGCAATTATCAGTGACTCTTGGACATTTTGCCTTTTCACCTCTGTCCAGTGCCAACTATTTATAGTTTTTGATATCTAATTCTTCCATTATTTCAGTTAGATTATCATTCCATCTCATTCTTGGTCTACCAACAAGACGTGTACCGTTCGGTTTTTCGTTAAATATCTTATACAGCAATATTAACTCATGGTATCCTAATCGGGCTAAGAATTTTTCTCAATATCTCTTCCTATCATATATACCCAGTTTATCATCGTCTGCTTGCCGCATGCTTCATGTTTCACATGAATATGTTAAAACTGCCTGTTTATGGTTTTATAAATTTGTATCTTGAATTTCTTTCTAATTATTCCGGACTTCAACATTTTCTACAATTAGCATTTATTTCCCGTTTTTATACGCTCTAAAATTTGTTTTGCATATGATGAGTCGCTATCTACCAGCGAGCCTAAGTATTTAAACGAGTAAACTCTTTCCATTGTGTGGTTTCCAACATTTATATTTGTATCCTATTAACCCTGATTTCTCTCTTTGATGGTGTTGACATATTTTTGTTATTCTATGTTGACTTTTAGTCCTTACTCCGTAGCTGAACTTTCTAATTTTTCAAATGAACGATTAATAGTGTTGAAACTTCTTCCAACAATGTCCAAATCATCTGCATATCCAAGAATGTGTCAGATTTTACACCTTAGTGATTTTTATTTGTCTATATCTGCTGTGTGTATGAAGTTTCTAAGCACCAACGTCAATAACATTGGCGCAAGACGATCACCTTTTCTGACTCCAGGTATGGTTTCAAACTCTTCTGATAATTCCCATTGATTGCGCACGCTATTTCTGTTGTTTTCTGTGCCAGTTTTTGGAAGGTTTACTATATTTAAGGCAACTCCGAATTCTCCAATAGCACGCTACAATGAAGCTTCTGGATTCAGTTATAAGCTTTCATGAAATCTATGAAAATGTGATGTGTTGCTACTGAGAATTCTTTAATTTCCCCATGATCTGGCGAAGATTAAATATTTGATCCGTAGTTGATCTACCTGTTGCAAAACCATATTGATAATCTCCAATGATTTCACCACAATATGGTCTCAGTTTCAAGCTTAAAATTCCAGCATAAACTTCAGTCGATTTGTTGTTTTTCAGTAGTTTGATTCGTCATTTAACATCGTCCACAGTAGGCTCTGCCATAAGGAGCGAGTTACATGTTCCCATATGTCACGTTCTTATCTACATAATTATCAAATATCTACAATCAACATTTATCTACACATATTTTATTTTATCATTAAATACAATGATGATCGTGAGAAATATATAAATTAAATGTTCGCATAAGATATTTTATTATTTTATAATTTTGGTATCATATGTCTTAAATACATTTTGTATATGTAATCATATTTTCAATTTAATAATTACGCATTTATTTCTTTTAAATATATAATTAGATTCAGTCTGAATTTGGAGTTTTAAGAATTAAGTCAAATATTCAAAAAGTAAAATCTTTAAATATTTTATAATCTGAATAAAATATAATTTTTCATTTAAATTTTAAATAAGCGTTTTAATTTTTTTTTGTACATAAATTTTATATTCCTAAACATATAACTATCGATAATCGGAAGTGAATAGTTCTTCTTTATTAGAAGAACTATTCACTTCCCGATTCAGAATCATGTTGAAATATCCTGCGCACTTCGCTAATATTTCGGATTTCTTCTGTAATAAATTGCCTTCCACTTCTTTACAAGTAGGTAGTCTTGGTTGGAATCCATTATTTTCTTCCTAAAGATTTTTGTAGAATTGCCTCGTCATATTACCTTGCTTTAAGTATTCCAATTTATGCATTTTTTTCTCAAAGTTTTCTCCTTTATTTCTTCTATTAATTTTGCACAATGGAACTGCTCGATTACGCACATACGATCGTTTATTTGTTTTTGTGTTAGATTGCAGCATTATTCTACTTCCCAAATTTTATTTGCTGATTTAATATTTCAGCAACATTCTTCAACACTGACTTCGGCCGTATTTTTTCTAATGTATTTGTAATATGAGCAGCAATCTCATGTCATATACTTTAATGTTTCAGTTCGGCAACATCCCATCTTATGGCTTTATTAGCAGAAAATGCCTGTTTTAAGACCATCGACGGAGTCAGGTAAGGTACAATTAAGAACAGTTGTGGTGACAAATGACAACCGTGCCTAACTCCTGCTTTTGTGTTTATCGGCTCAGAAAGTAGACCTTGGTGTAATACTCTACATTGAAACCCGTCACACTAAACTCGTAAAAATTTGATTATTTTCGGTGGAACACCCCTGCTTTGTATACAATCCCAAATATGTTGACGCGAGATGCTGTTAAAACCAGTACAATAATCAATGAATACTAGTTGCAAAGTATTCTGCCATTCATTTACGTGTTTAATTGAGATTCTAACCGTATTTATTTGGTCTATACATGAGTTTTTTGGTCAAAAGCTAGATTCCTGTTTCCTTAATGAATTTTCTATTTCGTTGTTCATAAGATTTAACAAAATTTTTGTCAGCACTTTGGATGGTATTGATAGCCTCTGTGATTGATGTATTCTGAATAAATTTACGTTTTTGGATGTTTTGCTAAAATTCCTTCAATTAGGTGTTTTTTGGTATTTGCTAAAACCCCTTCAATCCTGTCTTTTTTTGGAAAAATTGGTAGTATTACTGTTTCCCAGATATTTTGCATGATTGAGAAAATCCGTTTGGCTGCCAGTCCGCTATCTACTTTCAACATTTTAGCATGTATTTGGTCATAGCCAGGTGTTTTGCTGTTCTTCAGAGATTTTATAGCTGCTTTTATTTCTTCAACTGGTCATTAATTGAAGAACCCCATTGTTGTTCAGTTAGGACGTTTGTAATATAGCAAAAAAAATGTACTGAAGTGATAATGTCATATTTTAAAATGTTGAAGTTTGTCTTTTATGGGATTATTTGCTAACTTTTGTCCAGTTTCATGTATAATCTTGAGATCTTTTCCTTCTGCAGATTTTTCTGCTTCATTTGCTATATCGTCGAATCATTTGTTTTTGCCTTTTTTGAGTCCTGGGCCACCAAATTTTTAGGATACGCCCGAGGCTTACGACCACTTGTATCTTATTAGCGAGAAATTCTGTTGTTAACCAGGTCTTGCATCCATATAGCAGGACAGATGTTTGAATTGAAAATCCGTATCACTACAAAGATACGTGAAATTATTAACTTTTTGTACTATATTGTTATCTAATTTGTAGTTGTTGTTGTTCCTAGTATTAATTTTCAGCGCTTTCGTTTTCCTCTTTTTCCTTCTTTGCACTGAGGTTACCAGTGACCCTGGGACATTTTGACTTTTCACCTCTGTCCAGTGCCAACTATTTATAGTTTTTGATATCTAATTCTTCCATTATTTCATTTAGATTATCACTCATTCTTGATCTACCAACAAAACGTGTACCGTTCGTTTTCTCGTTAAATATCTTATAAATCAATATTAAATCGTGGTATCCTAATCGGGCTAAAAATTCTTCTCCTATCAAATATACCCAGTTTATATTCGTCTGCTTGCCGGATGCTTCATATTTCACATGTTTATGTTCCAACTGCCTGTTTATGGTTTTATAAATTTGTATCTTGAATTTCTTTCTAATTATTCCGGACTTCAACATTTTGTACAATTAGCATTTATTTCCCGTTTTGATATGCTCTAAAATTTGTTTTGCATATGATGAGTCGCTATCTACCAGCGAGCCTAAGTATTTAAACGAGTAAACTCTTTCCATTGTGTGGTTTCCAACATTTATATTTGTATCCTATTAACCCTGATTTCTCTCTTTGATGGTGTTGACATATTTTCGTTATTCTATGTTGACTTTTAGTCCATACTCCGTAGCTGAACTTTCTAATTTTTCAAATGAACGATTAATAGTGTTGAAACTTTTTCCATCAATGTCCAAATCATCTGGATATCCAAGAATGTGTCAGATTTTGCACCATATTTTTAGGATCTATATTTTTATTGGTCTATATCTACTATGCGTATGAACTTTCCGAGCACCAACTTCAATAACATTGGCGCAAGACGGTCACCTTTTCTGACTCCAGGTATGGTTTCAAACTCTTCCGATAATTCACATTGATTGCGCACGCTATTTCTGTTATTTTCTGTGGCAGTTTTTGGAAGGTTTACTATATTTAAGGGAACTCCAAATTCTCCAATAGCTGCATTCAGAAGCTTCAGTGTAGCGTACTGAAGCTTCTGAATGCAGTTATAAGCTTTTATGAAATATATGAAAATATGATGTGTAGCTACTGAGAATTCATTGCATTTTCCCATGATCTGGCGAAGATTAAATATTTGATCCGCAGTTAATCTACCTGTTGCAAAACCACATTGATAATCTCCAATGATTTCACCACAATATGGTCTCAGTTTCAAGCTTAAAATTCCAGCATAAACTTCGGTCGATTTGTTGTTTTTCAGTAGTTTGATTCGTCATTTCACATCGTCCACAGAAGGCTCTGCCATAAAGAGCGAGTTACATGTTCCCATATGTCACGTTCTTATCTACATAATTATCAAATATCTACAATCAACATTTATCTACACATATTTTATTTTATCATTAAATACAATGATGATCGTGAGAAATATATAAATTAAATTTTCGCATAAGATATTTTATTATTTTATAATTTTGGTATCATATGTCTTAAATACATTTTGTATATGTAATCATATTTTCAATTTAATAATTACGCATTTATTTCTTTTAAATATATAATTAGATTCAGTCTGAATTTGGAGTTTTAAGAATTAAGTCAAATATTCAAAAAGTAAAATCTTTAAATATTTTATAATCTGAATAAAATATAATTTTTCCTTTAAATTTTAAATAAGCGTTTTAATTTTTTTTGTACATAAATTTTATATTCCTAAACATATAACTATCGATAATTTATTAGAAGAACTTTTCACTTCCCCATTCAGAATCATATTGAAATATCCTGCGCACCTCGCTAATATTTAGGATTTCTCCTGTAATAAATTGCCTTCCACTTCTTTACAAGTAGGTAGTCTTGGTTGGAATCCATTTTTTTCTTCCTAAAGATTTTTGTAGAACTGCCTCGTCATATTACCTTGCTTTAAGTATTCCAATTTATTCATTTTTTTCTCAAAGTTTTCTCCTTTATTTCTTCTATTAATTTTGCATAATGGAGCTGTTCGATTACTCACATACGATCGTTTATTTGTTCTGGTGTTAGATTGCAGCATTATTCTACTTCCCAAATTTTATTTGCTGATTTAATATTTCAGCAACATTCTTCAACACTGACTTCGGCCGTATTTTTTCTAATGTATTTGTAATATGAGCAGCAATCTCATGTCATATACTTTAATGTTTCAGTTCGGCAACACCCCATCTTATGGCTTTATTAGCATGATGTTTCGTGATGTGAGCTATACGTCTTTTGAACTTTATTTTGACTTCCTTTCCTTTTACTTACATTTATTTTGAGCCCATTATTGACAAGAGGCAAATATCGTCGGCGTAATATATGTCTTCAAACTTTTCATTGAGATTCCAGAAAATGCCTGTTTTAAGACCATCGACGGAGTCAGGTAAGATACAATTAAGAACAGTAGTGGTGACAAAAAACAACCGTGCCGTACTCATGCTTTTGCGTTTATCGGCTCAGAAAGTAGACCTTGGTGTAATACTCGACATTTAAACCCGTCACACTGAACTCGTAAAAATTTGATTATTTTCGGCGGAACACCCCTGCTTTCTAGACAATCCAAAATATGTTGACGCTAGACGCTGTTAAAACTAGTACTATAATCAATGAATACTAATTGCAAAGTATTCTGCTATTCATTTACTTGGTTAATTGGGATTCTAATCTTATTTATTTGGTCTCTAAATGAGTTTTTTGGTCAAAAGCTAGAGTGCTGTTTCCTTAATGAATTTTCTATTTTGTTGTTCATACGATTTAGCAAAATTTGTGTCCGCACTTTTGATGGTATTGATAGCCTCTGCGATTGACGCATTCTGAATAAATTTCCCTTTTAGGTTGTTTTGCTAAAATTCCTTCAATTGTGTGTTTTTGGGTATTTGCTAAAACCCCTTCAATCCTATTTTTGGAAAAATTGATAGTACTACTGTTTCCCAGATATTTTTAATGATTGAGAAAATCCGTTTGGTTGTCAGTCCGCTGTCTACTTTCAACATTTTAGCATGTATTTGGTCATAGCCAGGTGTTTTGCTGTTCTTCAGAGATTTTATAGCTGCTTTTATTTCTACAAATGATCATTAATTGAAGAACCCCGTTGTTGTTCACTTAGAACGTTTGTAATATAGCAAAAAAAATTTTACTGATGTGATAATGTCATATTTTAAGTTGTTGAAATATGTTTGTGAGAAGTTTGTCTTTTATGGGATTATTTGCTAACTTTTGTCCAGTTTCATATATAATCTTGAGATCTTTTCTTCCTGCAGATTTTTCTGCTTCATTTGCTATATCGTCGAATCATTTGTTTTTGCCTTTTTTGAGTCCTGGGCCACCAAATTTTTAGGATACGCCCGAGGCTTACAACCATTTGTGTCTTATTAGCCAGAAATTCTGTTGTTAACCAGGTCTAGCATCCATATAGCAGGACAGATGTTTGAATTGAAAATCCGTATCACTACAAAGATACGTGAAATTATTAACTTTTTGTACTATTTTGTTATCTAATTTGTAGTTGTTGTTGTTCCTAGTATTAATTTTCAGCGCTTTCGTTTTCCTCCTTTTCCTTCTTTGCACTGAGGTTACCAGTGACCCTGGGACATATTGACTTTTCACCTCTGTCCAGTGCCAACTATTTATAGTTTTTGATATCTAATTCTTCCATTATTTCATTTAGATTATCACTCATTCTTGGTCTACCAACAAAACGTGTACCGTTCGGTTTCTCGTTAAATATCTTATACAGCAATTTTAACTCGTGGTATCCTATTCGGGATAAAAATTCTTCTCAATATCTCTCCTATCAAATATACCCAGTTTATCTTCGTCTGCTTGCCGCATGCTTCATGTTTGACATGAATATGTTACAACTGCTTGTTTATGGTTTTATAAATTTGGTTCTTGAATTTCTTTCTAATTATTCCGCACTTCAACATTTTGTACAATCAGCATTTATTTCCCGTTATGATACCCTCTATAATTTGTTTTGCATTTAATGAGTCGCTATCTACCACCGACCCTAAGTATTTAAACGAGTAAACTCTTTCCATTGTATGGTTTCCAACATTTATATTTGTATCCTATTAACCCTGATTTCTATCTTTGATGGTGTTGATATATTTTAGTTATTCTATTTTGACTTTTAGTCCATATTCCGTAGCTGAACTTTCTAATTTTTCAAATGAACGATTAATAGTGTTGAAACTTTTTCCATCAATGTCCAAATCATCTGGATATCCAAGAATGTGTCAGATTTTGCACCATATTTTTAGGATCTATATTTTTATTGGTCTATATCTACTATGCGTATGAACTTTCCGAGCACCAACTTCAATAACATTGGCGCAAGACGGTCACCTTTTCTGACTCCAGGTATGGTTTCAAACTCTTCCGATAATTCACATTGATTGCGCACGCTATTTCTGTTATTTTCTGTGGCAGTTTTTGGAAGGTTGACTATATTTAAGGGAACTCCGAATCCTCCAATAGCACGCTACAGTTAAGCTTCTGGATTCAGTTATAAGCTTTCATGAAATCTATGAAAATGTGATGAGTTGCTACTGAGAATTCATTAAATTTCATCATGATCTGGCGAAGATTAAATATTTGATCCGTAGTTAATCTAACTGTTGCAAAACTACATGGATAATCTCCAATGATTTCACCAAAATATGGTCTCAGTTTCAAGCTTAAAATTCCAGCATAAACTTCGGTCGATTTGTTGTTTTTCAGTAGTTGGATTCGTCATTTTACATCGTCCACAGTAGGCTCTGCCATAAGAAGCGAGTTACATGTTCCCACATGTCACGTTCTTATCTACATAATTATCAAATATCTACAATCAACATTTATCTACACTAATTTTATTTTATCATTAAATACAATGATGATCGTGAGAAATATATAAATTAAATTTTCCCATAAGGTATTTTATTATTTTATAATTTTGGTATCATATGTCTTAAATACATTTTGTATATATAATCATATTTTCAATTTAATAATTACGCATTTATTTCTTTTAAATATATAATTAGATTCAGTCTGAATTTGGAGCCTTAAGAATTAAGTCAAATATTCAAAAATTAAAATCTTTAAATATTTTATAATCTAAATAAAATATAATTTTTCATTTTAATTTTAAATAAGCGTTTTAATTTTTTTTTGTACATAAATTTTATATTCCTAAACATACAACTATCCATAATTTATTAGAAGAATTATTCACTTCCCGATTCAGAATCATGTTGAAAGATCCTGCGCACCTCCCTAATATTTCGGATTTCTCCTGTAATAAATTGCCTTCCACTTCTTTACAACTAGGTATTCTTGGTTGGAATCCATTTTTTTCTTCCTAAAGATTTTTGTAGAACTGCCTCGTCATATTACCTTGTTTTAAGAATTCCAATTTATGCATTTTTTTCTCAAAGTTTTCTCATTTATTTCTTCTATTAATTTTGCATAACGGAGCTGTTCGGTTACGCACATACGATCGTTTATTTGTTCTGGTGTTAGATTGCAGCATTATTCTACTTCCCAAATTTTATTTGCTGATTTAATATTTCAGCAACATTCTTCAACACTGACTTCGGCCGTATTTTTTTCTAATGTATTTGTAATATGAGCAGCAATCTCATGTCATATACTTTAATGTTTCAGTTCGGCAACACCCCATCTTATGGCTTTATTAGCATGATGTTTCGTGATGTGACCTATACGTCTTTTCAACTTTATCTTGACATCCTTTCCTTTTACTTACATTTATTTTGAGCCCATTACTGATAGGAGGCAAATATCGTCGGCGTAATATTTCTTCAAATTTTTCATTGAGATTCCAGAAAATGCCTGTTTTAAGACCATCGACGGAGTCAGGTAAGGTACAATTAAGAACAGTTGTGGTGACAAATGACAACTGTGCCTAACTCCTGCTTTTGTGTTTATCGGCTCATAAAGTAGACCTTGGTTAATACTCGACATTTAAACCCGTCACACTGAACTCGTAAAAATTTGATTATTTTCGGCGGAACACCCCTGCTTTCTAGACAATCCAAAATATGTTGACGCTAGACGCTGTTAAAACTAGTACTATAATCAATGAATACTAGTTGCAAAGTATTCTGCTATTCATTTACTTGGTTAATTTGGATTCTAATCTTATTTATTTGGTCTGTATATGAGTTTTTTTGGTCAAAAGCTAGAGTGCTGTTTTCTTAATGAATTTTCTATTTTGTTGTTCATACGATTTAGCAAAATTTTTGTCCGCACTTTTGATGGTATTGATAGCCTCTACGATCGATGCATTCTGAATAAATTTCCGTTTTTGGTTGTTTTGCTAAAATTCTTTCAATTGGGTGTTTTTTGGGTATTTGCTGAAACCCCTTCAAACCATTTTTTTTTTTTTTTGAAAAATTGGTAGTACTACTGTTTCCCAGATATTTTGAATGATTGAGAAAATCCGTTTCACTGTCAGTCCGCTGTCTACTTTCAACTTTTTATGATGTATTTGGTCATAGCCAGGTGTTTTGCTGTTCTTCAGAGATTTTATAGCTGCTTTTATTTCTTCAAATTGTCATTAATTGAAGAACTCCGTTGTTGTTCAGTTAGAACATTTGTAATATAGCAAAAAAAATTTTTACTGATGTGATATCGTCATATTTTAAGTTGTTGAAATATGTTTGTGACAAGTTTGTCTTTTATGGGATTATTTGCCAGTTTCATATATAATCTTGAGATATTTTCCTTCTGCAGATTTTTCTGTTGTTAACAAGGTCTCGCATCCTTATAGTAGGACATTTGGCCAGTTTCATATATAATCTTGAGATCTTTTCCTTCTGCAGATTTTTCTGTTGTTAACCAGGTCTCGCATCCTTATAGTAGGACGTTTGAAAATCCTGATCATTGCAAAGATACGTGAACTGCGGTGAAATTATTAAGTTTTTGTACTATATTGTTGTCTAATTTGTAGTTGTTGTTGTTCCTAGTATTAATTTTCAGAGTTTTCGTTTTCCTCATTTTCCTTCTTAACTGCGGTTACCAGTGGACCTTGGATATCTTAACTTTGCGCCTTTAAGCACCTCTGTCCAGTGCGAACTCTTTATAGTTTTTGATATCTAATTCTTCTATTATTTCATTTAGATTATGACTCCACCGAACGGTACACATCTTGTTGGTAGACCAACAAGATGTGTACCAACAAGATGTGTACCGTGTGGTCTACCAACAAGATGTGTATCGTTCGGTTTCTTGTTAAATATCTTATACACCAATATTAACTCGTGGTATCCTAATCGGGCTAAGAATTCTTCTCAATATCTCTTCCTATTAAATATACCCAGTTTATCTTCGTCTGCTTGCCGCCTGCTTCATGTTTCACACGAATATATTACAACTGCCTTATTATGGTTTTATAAATATGTATCTTAATTTTCTTTCACAATGGAAAGAGTAAACTTTATCCATTGTGTGGTTTCCAACATTTATATTTGTATGCTATTATCCCTGATTTCTCTCTTTGATGGTGTTGACATATTTTTTTTATTCTATGTTGACTTTTAGTCCAAACTCTGTAGCTGAACTTTCTAATTTTTCAAATGAACGATTAATAGTGTTGAAACTTCTTCCAACAATGTCCAAATCATCTGCATATCCAAGAATGTGTCAGATTTTGCACCTTAGTGATTTTTATTGGTCTATATCTGCTGTGTGTAAGGACTCCACGTATGGTTTCAAACTCTTCTGATAATTCCCATTGATTGCGCACGCTATTTCTGTTGTTTTCTGTGCCAGTTTTTGGAAGGTTTACTATATTTAAGGGAACTCCGAATTCTCCAGTAGCATACTACAATGAAGTTTCTTAATGCAGTCATAAGCTTTCATGAAATCTATGAAAATGTGATGTGTTGCTACTGAGAATTCATTACATTTTTCCCATGATCTGGCGAAGATTAAATATTTGATCCGTAGTTGATCTACCTGTTGCAAAACCACATTGATAATCTCCAATATTTCACCACAATATGGTCTCAATTTCAAGCTTAAAATTTCAGCATAAACTTCGGTCGATTTGTAGTTTTTCGGTAGTTTGATTTGTCATTTTACATCGGCCAAAGTAGGCTCTGCTATAAGGAGCGATAATTCATTAGAAAAACTATTCATTTCCCTATTCAGAATCATTTTGAAATATCCTGCGCACTTCGCTAATATTTCGGATTTCTCCTGTAATCAATTGCCTTCCTCTTCTTTGCAAGTAGGTACTCTTGGTTGGTATCCATTTCTTTCTTCCTAAAGATTTTTGTAAAACTGCCTCGTCATATAACCTTGCTTTTGGTGTTCCAATTTATGCATTTCTTTCTCAAAGTTTTCTCTTTTATTTCTTATATTAATTTTGCATATTTGAGCTGCTCGATTACTCACATTCGATCTTTTATTTGTTCTGGTGTAAGATTGTAGCATTGCTCTACTTCCCAAATTTTTTTTACTGATTTAATATTTCAGCAACATTCTTCAACACTCACTTTGGCCGCATTTCATGTTAATGTATTTGTTATAAGAGCAGCAATCTCATGTCATATACTTTAATGTTTCAGTTTCCCATCTTATGGCTTTATTAGCACGATATTTCGTGATGTGAGCGATACGTCCTTTGACTTCCTTTCGTTTTACTTACATTTATTTTGAGCACATTGTTCACAAGAGGCAAATATCGACGGCATAATATATGTCTTCAATCTCTTCATTGAGATTCCAGAAAAGGCCTGTTTTAAGACCATCGAAGGAGGCAGGTAAGGTACAATTAAGAACAGTAGTGCTGACAAATGACAATTATAACTCTAAATAACTAAAATATAAAAGAGATATTTATTTTTTAATGATAATTAATTTATATTCTTATATTTTCATAAATAGTATAAATAAAATAATTGAATGGTATTTCCATTTAAAATATAATTTGAATGCTATTTCTATTTAACTGATCTTTCTACGTTGATAGCATATTTAATTTAATTTCCTAAATATAGAAAAAAATGTATACTTATATATTAAAGTTATATATAATATTTATATATTATATTTTTATTATAATATATTTTACAACAGAGAATAATTTTATTTTCACTCTAAGGTCTTCAAGAATTCTAAAATATATTATTAAAAATAATTCCATAAAATATAATTACTAAGCCTCACTATAAAATATCCTGACTACAACAACATCTATTTTTAATTGTTTGACATCGCAAAAAAAACTTTGACATTTCAAAAAAATGTCTGACAGCTCAAAAAAATGTTTGACGGTGGTATTGAGTTTGTAGAAGCAAAATTATATTATAGCATCTGCTGGTATTATAGACTCTAAGATCAGAACGAGATGCAAAAGTTTCATGACTTTACATCAGCAAAATTTTGCAGACGCACATTTTATGCTAAATGCGACTTCTTCATTCAGCGGTACGCTGCATGAAGACGCCAGTTTGTTGTATCTCGGGATACATGTATTTGACTTTTCGTTGTTCGCTCGATTGGGAAGCATAGGGCTCCAAGTACGGAGTTATCTGCACTTCAAGTTTCTTTAACATATTTTTGTATTAGAGTTTTGACCTACTAATTTTATATGGACTAAATTTCTTTATAGTGAAGAAACTTTTAATTGCAACTACCGAACGGCTTTTATTAGTGAGACATTTGTAGTCAGCAAATGGCCTCGACCGTTAGCATTTTTTCCAGTCTCAAATTACATTTTATTGTAATTTATTACTGGTACTCATTTAAAGCTGAGTAAGCTGAGTTGGTCCGTTAAGTAGGTCCCTCCACGTTGTACGGACTGCGTAATGCCAAAAGATCTACAATATAGGGGTATTTAAATCGAACAGCTCGCTGTCGGCTCCGTATCCTATCAAGATAGGGGGGATCAAAGTCGAACCGCTTGCTGTCGGCTCCGTATCCTATCTTTCGGTCCAGGCGAATATTGTAGGGGAATGCAACCAAACAGCTTGCTCTAGGTTCCGTATCCTATCACAGTATTGTATATCCTAAAAGCTGGTCTGGTCAAGTTTCAGGCAGCATTTGGGATATCAATAATTACTATTAAAGGGAGTCACAAACCCGCAGTAATTTGCAAGTGTACGTACTACCTTCATGGTGACCTTAACAAAGTACGGTGCTAGACGAGTAAACCTTGTAAATAAAAAAGCCCTAATCCACGGTGAAACAGCATATGCCCAGCGATGAATGGTTAGTGGGTTACTAGACACTATTATGCGAATTCAGCCTTCCCCTGGTAATGCGGAGCTCTGCCAGAGGTGACTTTTTTTCTCGCGCTTTTTGTGCGAAAGACTAGCGGGTCTGGAGTAAAGGTCATCCCTTCCCAATCCATCGGGACAAGGAAACTAGCCAAAGGAGAGGTGTAAGACCATCTTCCAGACTCATTAAATTTTCACGCATCACAATCCGGCCAAAAACTAAGGAGAACAACAGCGGCGAGCCGCCCTCCTTCATCGAGCTGGAGCGGCCCCGGACGTACTTACGTGGAGGTTCGCTAAGGAGTAGCTCCAAGTGTCACTCCTACAGAAACCTCATGCTACTATAAGTAAGGTACTTGATATTCCTCAAGTCTTAGGTTTAATCTTTGAGAAAAATAGTAGCAGACCTAGAGAGGAAATTCTTCTATCATCCAAAAAGAACTATCTAAATATTCCAATTTTCATCCGAACAGATCTCGTAGCTGTACTGGTGAAACTACCAGCCCCAAAAGGTTTACAAGATGTCATAATCGCCTCGGATTACTGCCCTGGAAAGGAGCTAAAAGTTCCACCCAATGACATCATAGCGTTAATGGAATACATCAAAAGCCATAAACCACCAGTGACCCTGGTTTATTTATATCTCTGCTGCCCCGTACTATGCCCACCACATAGTACGGGGTAGCAGAGATATAAATAAAAGAGTCACTTTTAGAATATCTTACTACTAACAATCTAGATATATTAAATAGGGGTAATTCCACAACTTTTGAAAATATCATTAGGCAGGTAAATGACCTAACAATTACCAGCCCCTGTCTCACACATAATTGTGTAAACTGGTATGTCTCAAAGGTAGCTTCCTTATCTGACCAAAAAGAAATCCTAAGCGTACTAACTGGACCCAGTACCAGGAAATTCGAAATTAGCTATTCAGAGGTGACAATCAGTAGCCCAGACTGAATTGACCTACACGCTAATCAATTTGCCACAAGCATTATCAATGCTTATGAACTAAGTTGCCCTATTTCACTCATTCTAAATATGTACCGTGGTGGAATAAGGAACTACTCTTCCTAACTACCAAAAATTTTCGGTAGCTGGGAAGAGTACAAAACAACCCTTACCGAATAGAATAACCTTCTAAGGAAATACAAGAGGAAGTTATGGAGGAAACTGTGGGAAGAGATCACAGATCTCCCAGCGGCTTCCCGACATATTCCCGTAGATATCGGATTGTTAAAACGACAAGTCGGTTCTCTAACAACAAGCAGCTCCGAAACACTAGAAGTCTTACTAGCTACCCACTTTGCGGGCTGCAAATTCATCAATATCAATAAGTCAGAAAATGAAGAGGTAGTGCAGGAGCACAACGTCCTACACCACACAGCAGAAGCCTCGCTGCAAAAATCATCACTCAGGACAAGACCAGATGGGCAATAAACGATTTAAACCTTACAAATCACCAGAAGTTGACAATATTTTTCCTGCACTACTAAACATGGATGGGAACATTTTTCCTACACTCCTACAACAGGGATGGCAAGTATGATAAGAATCTTCAAAGCCAGTTTTATATGGGGATATATCCCAAAAGTAATCTAAGGTGATTTTCATGCCAAAGGCAGGGAACCGTCCCATTGAAAACCCTAAATAGTACCGCCCCATAAGTCTTACCTCTTTCTTCATTAAAACCTTGGAGAAAATAATGGACCACAGATTAAGACAGGTACAAACAAGATTCGACTTCGCTATAAGCAACATAATTACCAAAAAGGAAATTCACCTGAATCAGCCCTTCACTACCTTGTAAAGTTAATAGAAAAGGCAATCGAATACAACGAAGTGGCACTATGTGCATTCTAGGACATAGAGGGTGCTTTTGACAACTCTCCTCACGAAGCTATTGGGCAGCAGCCAGGAATAAAGGAATATAACTGCCGACGATTAAATGGATCCATGCCATGCTTCTAAGGCGCACGACAACAGCAGAACTTGGTAATAATTCATTAACAGCACAAACCTATAATGGTGGTCTCCAAGGAGAAGTCTTATCTCCACTGTTATGGTCTGTTGTTCTTGATGAGCTACTTCACAACCTTGATGATACTGGTTTCGAGATAATAAGATATGCCGACGATTTAGGCATCATAATCAGGGGTAAATATGAAAGTGTCATATCAAGTAGATTGCAATTGGCTTTAAACAGGACAATGAACTGGTGTAAATCCAAAAACCTACAGGTAACCCCAAAAAAGACTGTATTTATACGATTTACCAAGGGAAAGTGATTAACATTACTGCACCCTCACTAAGTGGTATAACAATCCCCTGTCTCAACGATATAAAGTACCTAGGTATTACACTAGAAAGTCAACTTGTTTAGTTGTTGGAACAGTCACATCGAAAAGACTCATGCTAAGGCAATAAAAGCAATGTGGGCCTGCAAATGTATATTTGCCAGGAAATAGAGCCTATATCCCGATATGAGCTAGTGGAGTTACAGAACGATCATCGTACTAATTTTCACGTACGGATGCACAGTCTGGTGGACTAAAACACTACAACACATAGTACAGGCGAAACTAGGTAAGATCCAGAGACTACCATGCCTGGGTATAACAGGTACCATGAAAACCTATCCTACAGCAGCAATGGATATGTTCCTAAACCTTCCGCCAATACACCTCCTTGTTAAGAAAGAGGCAGCGAGAGGTTTGCTGCGAATTCAAAAGGAGAAGAATTATTACTCCGGGGACCTCAGAAGCCATCATTACTCAAGGCACCTCAGAGAATATCTTCAGCTCCTCAAAAATGCCAAATTAGAGGCACTAGCCTCACTTGTATCGGATAAAATGCCGACCACTTAAAACTTTGATATCGCTTTCAAAGTCGTAATCAGTGAACCCAGTGACTGGCAATAAAGTTTCCTTAATTACAATCGGACGCGTCCGTCTGGGAACGGTTGCCGGAATCACAGGTCCAAACTTCTCTGCATCCCTACCACTCGGCAAAGGGGCTACAATCTATCAAGCTGCACTGATCACGGTAGTTGTGTGTATTCAGACCGCGGTAGATCTGTGTGGAGAATCTTACGAAAACGCAACGTAATAAAACAATTTGCATTCTTTCAGACAGCCAAGCTGTTCCTAAAGCTCTAATGTCCCACATGCAGGAGTCAAAACTGGTCTGGGAATGTCTCCAAAAACTCATCATTCTGGTAAAAAGGAACAATGTTACCTTAATGTGGGTGCCAGGGCAAATTGGAGTCGATGAGAACGAAGAGGCAGATCGCCTTGCCAAAAATGAATCAAAAACAAAACTAATTGGGCCAGGATCATTCTGCGGCAAACCGAAAGGTCACTCAAAACTAGTACTTAACAGATGGATAGAGCAAGAGCATAGGCTCTACTGGAGTAAACTCTCAAGACTCACGATATCCAAAATTTATTATACCACAAAGCATTAAGGAGGATAAACTAATAAACCTCAGCAAAAAGGACATTCGAAGCTTAATAGGTCTCATGACTGGGCATATCCCAGTACTCTATCACCTGAAGAAAATTGGACTGGCTGAAGAGGACAGTTGTCGCCTTTGCGAGAACGACCGAGAAAGAATGGAACATCTTCTAAATTTGAATATCAACAATTTTCTGAAAAATTTAAGGAATCTTTTTCGTCTCACCTTAGAATTTTATTTCTAGTGCTATCTCATTTAAATTTTCTACAAAAGATGACATTTCATCATAATGAACAAATTCTCATGAAAATCATAGGTTAGATTAGGTTAGGTATAAGTGGCGGCAAAGCCTCGCATACACCACACTGGGTCCTTAGCGATACCACTACATGGAATGATTATACTACCCCAGAAGCTGCTAACCTCGGGGTGTACGTGGAGTTATTTTCAAGAAGGTCGAAGGATTTTGTGCGGTCAGCATACACAATGAGCTTGCTGCTGCTACACTTCGAAATCTCTTCAAGATTTGAGAATAGTGGCTATCCCAAAATGAGATGCCTCTTGTGTCACTGGACAGTGACACCTAAGGTGTTCTAAGGTCTCTTCCTGTCCAGGGTCCTTGCATTTTCTGCAAGTGCTATTAGATAATAATCCCAGACTGGCCGCGTGCCTCCCGATCAGGCAGTGTCCAGTAAATATACCTACTGCCAGCCTGCACCTAGTACAATCCAGATTGCGAATCAATGCAGTTTTTCCTTCGTTATACGTGCCCCACATGACTTTCGTTGTTTTACTTTTTGTGGAATTACTCCATCGGCGTTGTTTTACTTTTTGTGGAATTACTCCATCGGCAAGGCCGAGTGACTTATTGTCAAGAAATCTTTTAAGCGATTGAAGTGGTAGTAAAATTTCTCCTGAGTTTACTTCCCTCTGCAAGTTCGTCTGCCGTTTCATTACCTTCTATAATAGAGTGTCCAGGTACCCAGCATAGCACTACTTTTCTGTTACTAGCCAGATTCTGAGTACCAGCTTAGATTTTATAAAAGCAGCTCCTAGAGCCTGAATGGCTGCCTGGATGTCAATATATATGTTGATTGTGTCGCACCTACATGCAGTCTCAGCGGCTTTCTGAATTGCGAGAACCTCCGCTTGAAAGATACTGCAGTTAGCTGGTAGTTTAAAGCTGTTATTAGTATCCAGATCAGGACAGTGGACTGAAGCACCCACTACCCTTGCCATCTTGGAACAATCAGTGTATATGTCGATCGCATCCATAGGATCCGGCTCTTCGTTTGCCCAGAAATTCCTGGTTGGTATGCTGATCTTGTATTTGTGGTTTAGAGAGAAGCGTGGTACCAAGTAGTCAGACCTCTCTGTGAGCGGGAGGCCTATTCTGGTGTGCCCGAAATTCCTGTTTTGAAATTGATTACTCTGCTTGAGACGTAGCACGCTTTTGGCCGCCGCGTTAATGGCGAATATATCAATGGGTAGGAGAGAAAGTATGGCGTTGAGCGAGTCTGAGGAGGTTGTTCTAAGCGCACCAGTAACCCCAGTCCCGCCAATATTTGGGTCATTTCTAGCTTGGAGCTACGCGTTTTTTTGTCCAATGCGGTCCACCGTACCATGACTCCGTACAGCATGATTGGCCGCAATATGGCTGTGTAAGTCCAGTGTGTGAGTTGGGGTTTAGACCCCATGGCTTAGCAAACATACGTTTGCATGCATACAACGCATTACTTGCCTTTCGTGTGCGTTCTACTACGTTGGATTTCCAGTATAGCTTGCTATCCAGGATTATCCCTAAAAACTTTGCTTGCTTAGCGATTATGAGCTGTTCGTTGTCCAGTTTTGGGACCCTGAATTGCGAAATCTTGTACTTCCTTGAGAATAGTACGATTTCCGTTTTCTGTGGGTTTTATTTCATGCTACTAGCTTTAGCACACTGGCTAATCTTTTCCAATGCCTTTTCTATCAGTTCTGCTAATCTTTTCCAATGCCTTTTCTATCAGTTCTGCCTTTTCTACCTGTTGCCAGAAAGACTATATCATCAGCGTAGGCAACTATTTTTACGCCGCACGTATGCATTTTTTTGAGTATAATATTCAGAACGAGATTCCAAAGCAGCGGTGAGAGCACGCCTCCTTGGGGCGTGCTCCTTACCACAAGTTTAGTTGATTTGGCATTACCCCATTCTGCGGTTATTGATCTGTTATTTAGTAATTTATTTGTCCAGCCGCTTATCGTTTTATTGATACTGGCTGATTTCAGAGCCTCCACAATCGTCTCCGTTGTGACATTGTTAAAGGCTCCTTCTATGTCCAGCAATGCTCCCAGCGTGAATTCCTTGTAGTGAAAGGACTTTTCAATATCGAACACCACTTCGTGGAGCGCTGTTTCAACCGATTTACCCTTCGTGTATGAGTGTTCAGACACGTCCAGGATTCTTTCCATGCTTTTACGCATGAATGAGGTTAAGCTTAAAAGCCGGTAGTTTTTCGGGTTAACGTGACTAATCTTGCCTGCTTTGGGAATCAAAATCACCTTGGATTCGTTCCAAGACACGGGTACGTGGTTAAGCCTAAGACACCCTTTGTAGATCTCCATCAACCAGGGGATTACCAGCTTGTCTACTTTTTGAAGCATCCCGGTATTATGCCGTCTGGCCCCAGAGATTTGATTGGGTCAAAGGAGCTTAACGCCCAGCTTAGTCGTTGCCACGTTACCAGGTCCTGTACCATCTTGTTGTGATTTAGCCCGTCGGTTTTTGCGGTTGGAACTCGATCCGCCGGATCAAGACAGCCGGGAAGTGAGTTTGCAGTAGCGTCTCCAGACTTTCCTGGCTATCTTCCATCCAGCTGCCATCAGCATTCCGTAAGAGTGTTGTTTGTGTTGGCGATTTGGTTAAGATTTTTTTGAGTCTGGCTATTTCGGAGGTTTTTTCCATATCACCACAGAATTTCCTCCAGCTAGCTCTTTTCGCCTTTCTTAATTCTTTTTTGAAAATTTTGAAGTTATTTCTATACTCTCCCCACGCACTTGCATCGTTGGTATGTTTGGCACGAGTAAAAGACTTGTGAACTACATCTCGCTTCACTTTCAGGTCTTTGTTCCACAAAGAACTGAAAGTGGTGGAGTGCTTTTGCGGGTGAGGCTTAGTGGACATGCTTTTTCAAAGCTTGTCGTAGGGACGTTTGTAAGACGATATACAGCAGCTTCCAGAGTTTCCGTCTTCCAGATAGCTACTGGACTCTTGCTGTCGAGTCTTTGCTCTACTGTTTTCGCTTACAGTTCCCAGTTTGTCCTAATTGAAATTCTGTATGGCTTCAGAGTATTGTTTCTATGGAAAGAGATATCGAAACTAATATACTTGTGCTATGACAGAGACGGTTTATCAAGTGCCTGCCAATTGTCGAGTACACAGGTATCTCTTTCCGTATATAGTGATAGGTCGAGAACATTTTGACTAGTCGGGCCGATATATGTAGGCATATCGCCCCGATTTTCTATAGATAAATTAGAGCTAAGTATGAAGTTTAAGAAGGACTCACCTCTATTATTCACACCTTTGCGGCCCCATACACTGTGATTAGCGTTAATGTCTCTACCGATCACTGGGTTGGGCTTCAGCTTGGTAGCATCTTCCATTAGTGTCCGGAGTTCCTGAGTAGGCATATCCCTGTCATAGGCCAGGTACGCTGATGCGATCAGTAGTAGCTCTTGGCCTTTTATACCCTCGCACAATTCCACAGTTAAATCTTCCGTGTTGTAATGAGATTTTAAAAAGATATTAAGATTCTTCCTTGTTAGAATAGCGGAATGTTTCTTATCTTCATTTTGTGAATGTAATAGTTTGTAGCTTGGAGACACTAAACCCTTTTTTTCTCCTTTTGCAGAGATCCAGGGTTCCTGGATTAGTGCAACATCATATTTGCCGTTATCCAGGTTGAGAAGTAGTTTAGCCAAGGCTGAACTACTATGGTGGAGGTTTATCTGCAACATCCGCAACATCCTGTGGTGTTGCAGTCTGTACAGTTGGGTTCCATTTTATAATTTTGAACCCGTTAAACCAGATCGTTCCATTTTATCATTTTGAACCCGTTAAACCAGCCTGCTCCATCGAAAGCTGGCATGGCTTGGTTCGGAGTAGTCTCCATGAGTTTAAACATCTCATCCAGTAGTCTCATCTCCACGATTTTCCACCTTTCAAGAGACATCTGTCCGAGTGGGTCACTGCGGTCGATGATAACTACTAGCAGATCTTTTTTTACCTGGTCTACTATGGTGGTTTTTGGGAGTATCATTAGAAAATCATACTTAACACAATTATCACCCTGTGAACTAATACAAGAATACAATTATCACCTTAGCACCTTCTGAACTAATCCAAGAACACGAATAATGCGCATCGAAAATAATAACGGTTTTGAAATTTTAAGCGAATAAAATCTTTATGGTGCCTAATTTGCCTACGGTATAATAGTCTAATTTGCCTGCGGCATCATACGCCACTGTGCTTTGCTTTATTTTTGCAACATACTTCTTCAAATTCTGATCCAATGTTTTGTTCTTCTCTAAAGAGTTCAAATTCGGAGAAGTTCAAGTTTCTTATAATTTTTCTTGCTCTTTCGTGCACTGTAATCTTAGGACACGTTATAAATCTTTAATTTTCTATCTTCTAACTCCAGCAGAAACTCCTCTATTCGGCTGATTGGAAAGCTTTTTACTTCCTGCCGCACCTAATTACTTCCTGCCGCACCTAACTCCTCTATTCGGCTGATTGGAAAGCTTTTTACTTCCTGCCGCACCTAATATGGCTGGATATTGGCCTGCTTGGATATTTTCTTCTATTGCTTTCTCTATTTGTTGTCTTACTGTTTTCAATTGTTGCTTTTTTTTCTGAATTATTAAACTCTCAGAAAGCAAGGCACAAAAGTTGTATGCCTCCCTCTTACGAAAAGCCTGAAAGGTTTTGTGATATCTAATAAGAAAAAAATCTAATACTGACCAATTTTTTTGTTTTCTTCTCACAGTCGTCTAAAAAACGTAGTATTCAGTTAGTCCGCAACACCGGTGACTCAAATAAGTAAATGTTAGTTTATTTAAATAAAACCCAATGTTTAGAACTCAGAATTTCTTAGTTTTATAGCTGGAGAGCTGTATTGAGGGAATATCAAATAAGAACTCCCCTAATTACCAAAATTGAACCGCTTATATACCATCATAAATAAATAAAAAATAAGTTGTATTATAGATGAACAACCCAATGCATTTCCAACGCAAAAAGTCAATTATGCTCAATTATGCTTTTACGCAATACTGTTGTTTTTCTAAATAAAGTTTTTTCATTTGAACTAATATAACTAGAATGGAAATTGATGTCATCTTCAATACAATTTGTGAGTTATACCATTGATTAAGCAGAATACCAGATCTGTTTTCTCTATATACTTTTTTTGTAAATTTTAAAAAAAAAACATTTAAATATTTTGGTACGAGTTAGTTGTATTGTGTCTCATCATACAATTCATATTCATATCTATTATGATGGTACTTGTGAATAATAGGTTTTATTCCTATTTTATTTACTATTTCCTTTGATAAATACCAGAGATTACAAAAACAAATTATTTAACTCTATTTGCTGATGACATATTTTTCATTTCTGTATTCCCGTTTTTTTCCTTTCCATATGAATACCCGAGAAGAGAATAACAATCTCTTTACGTTTCCGCAGGCATCAATTTTCCTACCTGATTTACTTTTTTTTCATATATACACATAAAATTGATGCCTTCGTACAGGTATAAAGATTGCTATTCTCTTCTCGGGTATTCATATGCAAAGGACAAATGCGAAGAAAATAGGTATAAAACATATTTTATACCTATTTTCTTTATTTATGTACATGATTATGAATATGAATTGCATGATGAGATACAATATAAAGACATGCCAAAATATTTAAATTTTTTTTTTTTTTAATGTACAAAAAAAGTATATAATTATACTTATTAATTTACTACTAGATAAAAAAACAGTGTATGGATATCTAAATATGATTAGCTGAGTTTCCCTAACCAGTTAAAAAATCATCCAATCAAATATGCTTTCCATATTCTGTGATTTTCTAAAATAAATTGAACAATTAAGAACATTTTTTTTTCATATTTTAATTTCAATATTATATTTGTTTTATTATAATTTAACAAATAAAAGTAAAAATCACAATCGACATAATATTTACCTGAAAAATGATAATTTTATTTTAACGTGAAGCTTTGCCACTGTTGAGTTACAATATTGTATGAAACATTTTTTTTCATTAATAAAATAAAATAGAAGTATTAAGAGTAGTGTCTCTTTTCATTAATAAAATAAAATAGTAGTATTAAGAAATTACAATTAGTAATGTACAATAATTCTTCAATAAATTAACCATACTGCCGCCCTTGAATGCATCTAGGTTGTTGAGATGTATTCAACGTCATAAATTGGTAGCGGAGCCAAACTATGAATTTATCGCCTGTAGATTATTTCGCGAATTTTGATGTCTACAACACGAACCTTTGAATCTTTTCCAGGATGTAGTTTAACAATGCGTCCGAGCGACCAATTTTGTGGAGGTAAGTTATCTTCAGCGACTATGACCAAATTGCCAACTTTAACATTTGCAGAAGATTCTGACCATTTGTATGGGTTTTGTAGAGATGTTATGTATTCCGATGACCACCTTTTCCAAAAATATTGTTGTATCACCTTTTCCAAAAATATTGTTATGTATTCCGATGACCACCTTTTCCCAAAAAAATATTGTTGTATTGGTGATTGTAGCATTCATTTTTGTGCTCGTTGAGCACCGTACGAGCTCCGACGAAGTTTGTCGCGTTATCGCAATATAACCGATTGCTAAGGCCACGCCGGGCGACGAAACGTTTTAGAGCAGCGATGAAAGCGTCTGACGAAAGTGATGATACTACTTCTAAATGAACGGCGTGAGTAGAGAAACATACGAAAACGGCGATGTAAGACTTATACAGGCGCTTGCCGGGCACGCCAAGCGATGTCAATATAGGCCCGCAGAAGTCGACACCCGAAATATAAAACGGCCGATTAACACGCAATCGATCTGCCGGAATATCACCCATAATTTGATTGATAAGTTTGGGTTTATATCGAAAACAACTGATGCAACCTTTGACGACGCTATTTACAATTGATTTGCCATTTATGATCCAAAATCTCTGTCCAACTATAACTAACAGCGCTTGTGGCACAGCGTAAAGATTTTCTAAGTGCAAGTATTTTACTAATTGTTTAACAAACGGATGCTCCTTTGGCAGTAAAATGGGGTGCCTGGTTGCATATGGAATTTTTGCTTGATCTATACGACTCCCAACTCGCAATAATTCGATATTTTCGTCAGCAACCAAAAGAGGATTTAGCGATTTAATATTTCTTTTCGACGATACATAATTATTTTTTTGTATGCTTGAAATTTCGCTTGCAAAATGCCCTGTTTGTAAAATTTGAATGATTTTTAATAAAGCATATTCACGCTGCGATGCAGTTAATGTTGATGAGCTATTATGATTATGCGATTCGGTAGTTCTTCGAGTAGAAGGTTTTGCTCGAAGAGTTTGAATATAATATACCCAAACATAGTGATTATTTTATTATAGCTACTAAATTTTTCAATAACTTGTAGAACAGAATTGTCACCTAATTTTTTAGATATGAAAGTTGATATGAACTTAGAGTGTACTTCAGGAATATTGATATTAGAAACTTTCTGCTTTATGGGCGGCCAGTATTCTTCAGATTTGTACAAAAATGATGAACCAATTTGAATTTATCAACTCCTGAACTGTAGCACCTATAGATAAAATATCTGCTGCATTAGACGACGAGTTTATATGCCTCCATTTTAGATTATGAGTATATTCTTGAATTTGGGAGACCCGATTTGAAATAAATACATTCAGAGTTAATGAGTGACATGTCAGCCATGATAAAACAATTTCTGAGTCGCTCCATAATATGATATTATCAGCATTCTTTATATTTCTTTGAACCTTTTTCATCAAATTTGCCAATAATGCTGCGCATAATTGAAGTCTTGGTATAGTTTGAGATTTTGACGGTGCTACTCTAGATTTAGATGTCAGAAATTTTACTGAGATTTTACCATTATTGCCAACACATCCTACATATATGCAACATCCATAGGCATCAGCAAAACCGTGCATTTCTATAATAAGCGGTTTAGACTGACAAAGTATATAACGAGGAACATGAACATTATTTAATAATGGCAATTCTGACTTGAACTGCAACTAATCAGTATGCAAGTGCATCGGCAGTGATTCATCCCAATCTAATTTCAAAAGCCAAAGACCTTGCATGAATATTTTGGCTCGTACAATAATGGGATTAACAATTCCTACAGGATCGAACAATTTAGCCAAATCAGATAGTACAGTACGTTTTGTTATGGAGGCACTGTTATTTTGAAGATCGGAAACAACAAATCTGAATTCGTCATTGTAAGGTTGCCAACAAATACCTAAAGTTTTGATAAAGGATGTACCATGAATATTGATTAATTTTTCACGATCGTCTTCCGCGATTTTTGACAAAAATTTTGTCAAAAATCGCGGAATTTTTAGTTCTCCCTTCTATAATACCAGATATAGAAGGGAGAACTAAAAATTCTAAATTTGAGCTGAAGTCTTTATAACGAGATTGAATGATTGCAAAAGTAGAATATTGAACTTTAGTCTTGGAGTTTCCTATTCCCGAGATATTGGCGCATAATTTCGAGTTTTTTAATGCGAGCGTTTGAATGATAGATTCTGTAATAAAGTTTGATTGTGAACCAGAATCAAGCAAGGCACGAACAGGTTTTAATTCTCCAGACTTATCGCGGATGTATACTACAGCAGTAGCTATAATTACATCGGACTCATCTAGATCATTTATATTAGAGGAGCCCATTGCATTGCTGTTAGATGATTTTGATTCAATAGCATTATCAGTACAAGAATTTCCTGAAGTTGATGCTGGCATTGAAGCATTATACCGATGAAGTAAAGAGTGATGTGAAGAAGAGCAAACTCTGCAACGTGATGAGGGGCACCTCTTTACAGAATGTCCCTTTGGAGGGCAATTTATACATAACGATAGAGCCTTGACTTGATTATAGCGTTCAAGTACGGAAAGTTCAGAAAATTTCGAACATTTGTAAATATTGTGACCAAATTTTTTCCAAAACGCGCACGAATTTTCCCTTTGAGATGGTTCCGAAACCAACACTGTTGTCGAAATGCGAGAACGATCGAACGATTTTGAGTTTTTATTATTAATATGAGAATGAGCAGGATTTCTCACTACGTTTGCAGAGGAATTATCAAGTAATTCCAAGGTACGATATCTCGATTCTAAAAATAATTTCAATTCTTCATAAGTGGGAAGATCAGTTGGAGATGATAACTTTAGTTCCCACAGCTGCAAGGTTTATGTGGGAAATTTTTGGGTTACTATGTGATTTATAATTATGTCCCACTTATCAGTGGCTACACCTAAATGATTCAGCGAACTTAAACTTTCTCGAGTTACATCCAATAGGTTTTTTTAATGATGTTGCATTTTCATTTTTAATCGGAAATTGGTTAAGAAAATTATTTAAATATTTACTTATAAGAACTCGCTCATTGTTATACCGGTTGTTAAGAAAATCCCACGCCACTACATAATTTGCTTCAGTAATTGAGAACGGCTTAAGAAGTTGTTCAGCTTCTGCTGTTAAGTTGGACTTTAAATAATGTAATTTGTTAACTGATGGAACATCAGTTATAGTATGCACTAGCGAAATAAATAAGTCATTGAACGATTGCCAATCTTCCAATTTTCCGTCAAATTTGGGAAGATTAATCTTCGGGAGCCCAAGCTGTTTGTATGAATTAGAAGTTGACAACGATTCATCAAGTTGGGAATTAGTATTATTTAGTGTTAAGTTAATGACAACTTATCTAGATTTTCGATTAAATCGCCCAAATCAGAAATATAATTAAAATACATTTCAACAGTATTGAACAAATCACCAGTAAAATAAACCAGCTCCGATTTATTTGCGGTAGTAGCCTTTTTTAATATTTTTGTGTCATTTGAATTAAATTCATTCCAAATGACCTTTGCTTCGGAACTGCGATTTTGCAAATACGATTTTGTTCGCTTAGATGAGCCAGTTTTTTTTTAAATTGCTAACAGCTTGTGCTAATTTAGCACTTAAAATCTCATGTGACTTGATTAAGTCTTCCATATTATAAGGTTTGATAGCTAGCTCAAATATAACGTAAATAATTCAACAGCAATACCAGTAATATGCAAAAGTATTTATAAATTGTTATTTGTAGTTAATATTAAATAATTAATATTGGATGTTTTATAAGTAATTTAATATTGATCTACTAAGTAATTCTCTAAATATGAGGAGTACGAAAATATTCAAGAATCAGAGCTCCACAAAATATTTCCAGGTTGTATGCCCCTGACTTAAAATAAAAAAAAAAAATTTTTATTTGTTGTTTTTTTTTGTTGAAAAATATTTTTTTTTTCTTTTTTTACGATAGAAAAACAAATAAAACCACAAATAATTAAATATTCAAAATTTATAAAATTGTCATTTGTAGTTAATATTAAATAATTAATATTGAGTTTTTATAAGTAATTTAATATTGATCTGCTAGATAATTCTTTAAACATGAGGATTACGAAAATGTTCAAAGTCAGAGCTACACCAAATATTTCCAGGTTGTATGCCCCTGACTTAAAATAAAATTTTTGTTTTTTTGTTTTTTTTTGAAAAAATATTTTTTTTTTGTTAACCACTAAATAGTTGCACAATAAGTAAATTAGTACAAGTTATGAGAGAACAAAATTCAGCAATGAAACTTCAGCCACAAATGTTTCTGATACAACAATGATTCTGCACGACAATGTTGCAATACTAGAGATGAGAATGGCAACAATTTTGCCCAACAATGATGATGACAAACCAAGAAATTTATGCCAATTTATGGTTTGAAGATAATTTAGTTATAGCGTCAAAAATTTATATAAAGCAACGAATTTATGTATCAGCAGCAGCACGAAATTCTGTTGCAGCAACGAATTAATGATTCAACGACGAAATTGTGTGTGCCACCAACAAATTTGAGTAAAACTCGTGCCATAGAATGAGTAAGTGCCATAGAATGAATAAATTAAAAACGGCAACGAACTTAATTTTCAAATTTATAGTTTTTTTCTTGTTAACGAAATTATAATATGTTTCAATGATGATCCCAAATGTTCTTTCAGAATTTTAAATAAAATTTTAGATAAATATGTTACCTTTATAAAATATATTTCCAATACTTGCTGTTGATCTTGATAGAATCTTCAAAACGAGAATGTTGATCATCAGATGATCTCGGGAAACTGTTAATTTGAAGTCCGTTATGCGGCGTCCCTTGAATGACTTTCGAAATTTCAATGTCAGCCAATCTGGAAACCAATCTGGATACTGTGGTCCAGACAAAAATATTACCAGTGAGACAGCTAGACTTAATCAGCAAATCTGGATAATATACTCAATCACCGATAAATCCGAACCGAATAAACCGAAACACGTGCGATATCACGTCGGGGTCACCAAAATGTACAATAATTCATTTAATATTGTGTTACGAAAAGAATGAAACACCAAATTCACAGTATTCCCAAAAATGTACAAATATTTATTTTTCCTTTTATTAAGTTCAGAAAACTGAAATATTTACTTGGTTTAATTAAAACATGCAAAGGTATTATAACGATAATTAAATTATAAAAAAAAGACTAATTTTTATTATAAAACAACTTTCGAAAAATCACGACGAATTATTAGACTTTACTATATACAGAATCAAAATTAGCTCAAAGAAGAAAATGCACCAAGGCTGATCAATAAATTATAAGAGCTAATTACAATAAGTTGCAATTGTGGGATGATTTTTTGACGAAAGAAAATTATATTTGAGAGAAATTTAATTTCTATAGAAAGACAAATTCTTCTTTTACTGAGGAATTATTAAATTACAATTAAAGCTCAAAGCTGTGGAATTGTTACATTATAATTAAAGCTTTATTTGAGATATTTATATTTTTATAAGGATATTAAAATTCTTCAATAAATTAACCAAGTAAAATTGTATACGGATTTACAATGTTTTTATTTGATATTGTTTCAAGTAAAAGCATTGCAAAAATGAATTTTTTTATTAATAATCTGTACAAGAAATATAATTATTTGATGTTTCATCTACATATAATTATCATTTGCATAAATTTCAAGTGTTTCAAATGTGACAATGTTTTATTTCTCTTTATTTTAAATATTCTGAGTAAAATGGTTATAATATACAAATAATATAAATTAAATTAGAAAAAACTTATGCTATAATTTAATATGATACCTTAGAGCTTAGATTGCTTATATCAATAAAGTTAATCGCAAAATTCTGGAGGAAAGCTAAGGTGGTTTTCATACCAAAGGCAGGGAACAGTCGCATTGAAAACCCTACATCGTACCGCCCCATAAGTCTTACCTCCTTCGTCATTAAAACAATGGCGAAACTAGCGGACCACCACATTAGGACCGGTACAAAAGTGGTTCGAGTTTACTCCCCTCTTTGCAAGTTCGTCTGCTGCTTCATTACCTTCTATATTAGAGTGTCTAGGTACCCAGCATAGCACTACTTTTCTGTTACTAGCCAGATTCTGGCTGTCAATATATATTCTGGCTGTCAATATATATGTGTATGTTTTTGTTGATTGTGTCACACCTACATGCACTCTCAGCGGCTTTCTGAATTGCGAGAACCTCCGCTTGAAAGATACTGCAGTTAGCTGGTAGTTTATAGCTGTTATTAGTATCCAGATCAGGACAGTGGACTGAAGCACCCACTTCCTTTTCCATCTTGGAACCACCAGTGTATATGTCGATCGCATCCATAGGATCCGGCTCTTCGTTTGCCCAGAAATTCCTGGTTGGTATGCTGATCTTGTATTTGTAAATAGTTTTGAAATTGATTATTCTGCTTGAGACGTAGCGCGCTTTTGGCCGCCGCGTTAATGGCGAATATAGCAATGAGTAGGAGAGAAAGTATGGCGTTGAGCAAGTCTGAGGAAGTTGTTCTAAGCGCAAGAGTAACCCCTAGTCCCGCCAGTCTTTCGGTCTTTTCCAGCTTTGATCTACACGTTTTTTTGTCAAATGCGGTCCACCATACCATGACTCCGTACAGCATGATTGGCCGCACTATGGCTGTGTAAATCCAGTGTGTGAGTTGGGGTTTAGACCCCATGGCTTAGCAAACATACGTTTACACGCATACAACGCATTACTTGCCTTTCGTATGCGTTCTACTACGTTGGATTTCCAGTATAGCTTGCTATCCACGATTATTCCTGAAAACTTTGCTTGCTTAGCGATTATGAGCTGTTCGTTGTCCAGTTTTGGGACCCTGATTTGCGAAATCTTGTACTTCCTTGAAAATAGTACGATTTCCGTTTTCTGTGGGTTTTCTTTCAGGCTACTAGCTTTAGCACACTGGCTAATCTTTTCCAATGCCTTTTCTATCAGTTCTGCGATTGTATTAAGAAATTTACCTGTTGCCAGAAAGACTATATCATCAGCCTAGGCAATTATTTTTACGCCGCACGTATGGATTTTTTTGAGTATAATATTCAGAACGAGATTCCAAAGCAGCGGTGAGAGCACGCCTCCTTGGGGCGTGCTCCTCACCACAAGTTTAGTTGCTTTGACAATACCCCATTCTGCGGTTATTGATCTGTTATTTAGTAATTTATTTGTCCAGCCGCTTATCGTTTTATTGATACTGGCTGATTTCAGAACCACCACAATCGTCTCCGTTGTGACATTGTTAAAGGCTCCTTCTATGTCCAGGAATACTCCAAGCGTGAATTCCTTGTAGTGAAAGGACTTTTCAATATCGAACACCACTTCGTGGAGCGCTGTTTCAACCGATTTACCCTTCGTGTATGCGTGTTCAGACTTTGACAGTATAGTCGGGTCGATATTCTTCCTTATGTACACGTCCAGGATTCTTTCCATGCTTTTAAGCATGAATGAGGTTATGCTTAAAAGCCGGTAGTTTTTCGGGTTAACGTGACTAATCTTGCCTGTTTTGGGAATCAAAATCACCTTGGATTCGTTCCAAGACACGGGTACGTGGTTAAGTCTAAGACACCCTTTGTAGATCTCCATCAACCAGGGGATTACCAGCTTGCCTACTTTTTGAAGCATCCCGGTATTATGCCGTCTGGCCCCGGAGATTTGATTGGGTCAAAGGAGCTTAACGCCCAGCTTAGTCGTTGCCACGTTACCAGGTCCTGTACCATCTTGTTGTGATTTAGCCCGTCGGTTTTTGCGGTTGGAACTCGATCCGCCGGATCAAGACAGCCGGGAAGTGAGTTTGCAGTATCGTCTCCATACTTTCCTGGCTTTCTTCTATCCAGCTGCCATCAGCTATCCGTAAGAGTGTTGTTTGTGTTGGCGATTTGGTTAAGATTGTTTTGAGTCTGGCTGTTTCGGAGGTTTTTTCCATGTCACCACAGAATTTCCTCCAGCTAGCTCTTTTCGCCTTTCTTAATTCTTTTTTGAAAATTTTGAGGTTATATCTATACTCTCCCCACGTACTTGCATCGTTGGTATGTTTGGCACGAGTAAAAGACTTGTGAACTACATCTCGCTTCACTTTCAGGACTTTGTTCCACAAAGAACTGAAAGTGGTGGAGTGCTTTTGCGGGTGAGTCTTAGTCGACATGCTTTTTCAAAGCTTGTCGTAAGGACGTTTGTAAGACGATATACAGCAGCTTCCAGAGTTTCCGTCTTCCAGATAGCTACTGGACTCTTGCTGTCGAGTCTTTGCTCTACTGTTTTCGCTTAAAGTTCCCAGTTTGTCCTAGTTGAAATTCTGTATGGCTTCAGAGTATTGTTTCTATGGAAAGAGATATCGAAACTAATATACTTGTGCTCTGACAGAGACGGTTTATCAAGTGCCTGCCAATTGTCGAGTACACAGGTATCTTTTTCCGTATATAGTGATAGGTCGAGAACATTTTGACTAGTCGGGCCGATATATGTAGGCATATCGCCCCGATTTTCTATAGATAAATTAGAGCTAAGTATGAAGTTTAAGAAGGACTCACCTCTATTATTCACACCTTTGCGGCCCCATACACTGTGATCAGCGTTAATGTCTCTACCGATCACTAGGTTGCGCTTCTGATTGGTAGCATCTTCCATTAGTGTCCGGAGTTCCTGAGTAGGCATATCCCTGTCATGGGCCAGGTACGCTGATGCGATCAGTAGTAGCTCTTGGCCTTTTATACCCTCGCACAATTCCACAGTTAAATCTTCCGTGTTGTGATGAGATTTTAAAAAGATATTGAGATTCTTCCTTGTTAGAATAGCGGAATGTTTCTTATCTTCATTTTGTGAATGTAATAGTTTGTAGCTTGGAGACACTAAACCCTTTTTTTCTCCTTTTGCAGAGATCCAGGGTTCCTGGATTAGTGCCACATCATATTTGCCGTGATGGTGGAGATTTATCTGCAACATCCGCAACATCCTGTGGTGTTGCAGTCTGTACAGTTGGGTTCCATTTTATAATTTTGAACCTGTTAAACCAGATCGTTCCATTTTATCATTTTGAACCTGTTAAACCAGCCTGCTCCATCGAAAGTTGGCATGGCTGGGTTCGGAGTAGTCTCCATGAGTTTAAACGTCTCATCCAGTAGTCTCATCTCCACGATTTTCCACCTTTCAAGAGACATCTGTCCGAGTGGGTCACTGCGGTCGATGATAACTACTAGCAGATCTTTTTTTTACCTGGTCTACTATGGTGGTTTTTGGGAGTATCATTAGAAAATCATACTTAACACAATTATCACCCTCTGAACTAACACAAGAATACAATTATCACCTTAGCACCCTCTGAACTAATCCAAGAATACGAATAATGCGCATCGAAAATATTAACGGTTTTGAAATTTTAAGCGAATAAAATCTTTATGGTGCCTAATTTGCCTACGGTATAATAGTCTAATTTGCCTGCGGTATCATACGCCACTGTGCATTGCTTTATTTTTGCAACATACTTCTTCAAATTCTGATCCAATGTTTGGTTCTTCTCTAAAGAGTTCAAATTCGGAGAAGTTCAAGTTTCTTAAAATAATTTTTCTTGCTCTTTCGTGCACTGTAATCTTAGGACACGTTATAAATCTTTAATTTTCTATCTTCTAACTCCAGCAGAAACTCCTCTATTCGGCTGATTGGAAAGCTTTTTACTTCCTGCCGCACCTAATTATTTCTTCCAGAGATATGGCTGGATATTGGCCTGCTTGCATATTTTCTTCTATTGCTTTCTCTATTTGTTGTCTTACTGTTTTCAATTGTTGCTTTTTTTTCTGAATTATTAAACTCTCAGAAAGCAAGGCACAAAAGTTGTATGCCTCCCTCTTACGAAAAGCCTGAAAGGTTTTGTGATATCTAATAAGAAAAAATTCCAATACTGACCAATTTTTTTGTTTTCTTCTCACAGTCGTCTAAAAAACGTAGTATTCAGTTAGTCCGCAACACCGGTGACTCAAATAAGTAAATGTTAGTTTATTTAAATAAAACCCAATGTTTAGAACTCAGAATTTCTTAGTTTTATAGCTGGAGAGCTGTATTGAGGGAATATCAAATAAGAACTCCCCTAATTACCAAAATTGAACCGCTTATATACCATCATAAATAAATGAAAAATAAGTTGTATTATAGATGAACAACCCAATGCATTTCCAACGCAAAAAGTCAATTATGCTTTTACGCAATACTGTTGTTTTTCTAAATAAAGTTTTTTCATTTGAACTAATATAACTAGAATGGAAATTGATGTCATCTTCAATACAATTTGTGAGTTATACCATTGATTAAGCAGAATACCAGATATGTTTTCTCTATATACTTTTTTTTGTACATTTTTAAAAAAAAACATTTAAATATTTTGGTACGAGTTAGTTGTATTGTGTCTCATCATACAATTCATATTCATATCTATTATGATGGTATTTGTGAATAATAGGTTTTATTCCTATTTTATTTACTATTTCCTTTGATAAATACCAGAGATTACAAAAACAAATTATTTAACTCTATTTGCTGATGACATATTTTTCATTTCTGTATTCCCGTTTTTTTCCTTTCCATATGAATACCCGAGAAGAGAATAACAATCTCTTTACGTTTCCGCAGGCATCAATTTTATGTGTATATATGGTTCTTGGTATATTATTTTCCTACCTGATTTACTTTTTTTTTAATATGGACATATAAAATTGATGCCTTCGTACAGGTATAAAGATTGCTATTCTCTTCTCGGGTATTCACATGTAAAGGACAAATACGAAGAAAAGAGGTATAAAACATATTTTATACCTATTTTCTTTATTTATGTATATGATTATGAATATGAATTGCATGATGAGATGAGACACAATACAAACTCATGCCAAAATATTTAAATTTCTTTTTTTTAAATGTACAAAAAAAGTATATAATTATACTTATTAATTTACTACTAGATAAAAAACAGTATATGGATATCTAAATATGATTAGCTGAGTTTCCCTAACCAGTTAAAAAATCATCCAATCAAATATGCTTTCCATATTCTGCGATTTTCTAAAATAAATTGAACAATTAAGAACATTTTTTTTTCATATTTTAATTTCAATATTATATTTGTTTTATTATAATTTAACAAATAAAAGTAAAAATCACAATCGACATAATATTTACCTGAAAAATGATAATTTATTTTACCGTCAAGCTTTCCCACTGTTGAGTTACAACATTGTATGAAACATTTTTTTTCATTAATAAAATAAAATAGTAGTATTAAGAGTAGTATCTCTTTTCATTAATAAAATAAAATAGTAGTATTAAGAAATTACAATTAGTAAAATTGTATACGGATTTACAATGTTTTTATTTGATATTGTTTCAAGTAAAAGCATTGCAAAAATTAATTTTTTTATTAATATTCTGTAAATGAAATATAATTATTTGATGTTTCATCTACATATAATTTTCATTTGCATAAATTTCAAGAGTTTCAAATGTAACAATGTTTTAATTTCTCTTTATTTTAAATATTCTGAGTAAAATGGTTATAATATACAAATAATATAAATTAAATTAGAAAAAACTTATGCTATAAATTGATATGATACCTTAGATTGCTTATATCAATAAAGTTAATAGAATATATTAACTTTATTTTTATATTACCAATATGTAAATCAGAAAACAATTGGTTAATTTTTATAAGCTACAAAATTTTATTGGGAATAAATATATTTTTTTTTGTTTAAAAAATATACGTTAGCATTAGTAAAGCAACTGTGCTATTTTCCTCAAAAAGTACAAAGATTTTATTTGAACTATTGCCATTCTATGTATATTACTTCTTTTGTTTTTTAATTTTTTACATTTATCATATAGATAGTTTTTTGTATTCATTAATACTTTGAACAATAATGCTAATTTACCATTTATATTTTTTATTTACGCTTAATGGCATTGAAGTATGATAACATTATAGTATTAATATTTTTTAGTGGTCCACTTTAAATACAATTATTTTTTACACAACAACACTGAATTGTATATTTATTTTTTACACAACAAACACTAATTTGTTAATATTATATCAAATTAATGTGACTACTGAGTGTTATTAAGAATTTTACAAAAAAAATTTTGACACATTTCGAGGTTCAACACTTTTTGGACGCATTTCGAGGGCACTAAAAAACTTCTCAAAATTTGGAAGAAAAATATCACAAAAACTCCACAAAAAAATGTGATTATAGTTTTCTGGTTTCTGAGGATGTCATTAATATGTAATCTGAATCTGAGGATGTAATCTGTATTTATGGCTCACTTTGTAGTCTTCATTTCACACCTTTGCTCCTGTAAAGTATTACGGAGGCGATATTTGTGTTGCATCGAGAAAAACAAATTTTAAGTGATTAATTCGAACATAGGTTAGGTTAGGTTTAAGTGGCGGCAAAGCCTCGCATAGACCACAGTGGGTCCTTAGCAATACCACTACCCGGAATTGTTATACTAGCCCAAAAGCTGCTACCCCCGGGGAGAAAAATATTTTTTTTTTCTTTTTTTACGATAGAAAAACAAATAAAACCACAAATAATTAAATATTCAAAATTTATAAAATTGTCATTTGTAGTTAATATTAAATAATTAATATTGAGTTTTTATAAGTAATTTAATATTGATCTGCTAGATAATTCTTTAAACATGAGGATTACGAAAATGTTCAAAGTCAGAGCTACACCAAATATTTCCAGGTTGTATGCCCCTGACTTAAAATAAAATTTTTGTTTTTTTGTTTTTTTTTGAAAAAATATTTTTTTTTTGTTAACCACTAAATAGTTGCACAATAAGTAAATTAGTACAAGTTATGAGAGAACAAAATTCAGCAATGAAACTTCAGCCACAAATGTTTCTGATACAACAATGATTCTGCACGACAATGTTGCAAGACTAGAGATGAGAATGGCAACAATTTTGCCCAACAATGATGATGACAAACCAAGAAATTTATGCCAATTTATGGTTTGAAGATAATTTAGTTATAGCGTCAAAAATTTATATAAAGCAACGAATTTATGTATCAGCAGCAGCACGAAATTCTGTTGCAGCAACGAATTAATGATTCAACGACGAAATTGTGTGTGCCACCAACAAATTTGAGTAAAACTCGTGCCATAGAATGAGTAAGTGCCATAGAATGAATAAATTAAAAACGGCAACGAACTTAATTTTCAAATTTATAGTTTTTTTCTTGTTAACGAAATTATAATATGTTTCAATGATGATCCCAAATGTTCTTTCAGAATTTTAAATAAAATTTTAGATAAATATGTTACCTTTATAAAATATATTTCCAATACTTGCTGTTGATCTTGATAGAATCTTCAAAACGAGAATGTTGATCATCAGATGATCTCGGGAAACTGTTAATTTGAAGTCCGTTATGCGGCGTCCCTTGAATGACTTTCGAAATTTCAATGTCAGCCAATCTGGAAACCAATCTGGATACTGTGGTCCAGACAAAAATATTACCAGTGAGACAGCTAGACTTAATCAGCAAATCTGGATAATATACTCAATCACCGATAAATCCGAACCGAATAAACCGAAACACGTGCGATATCACGTCGGGGTCACCAAAATGTACAATAATTCATTTAATATTGTGTTACGAAAAGAATGAAACACCAAATTTACAGTATTCCCAAAAATGTACAAATATTTATTTTTCCTTTTATTAAGTTCAGAAAACTGAAATATTTACTTGGTTTAATTAAACAAAGGTATTATAACGATAATTAAATTATAAAAAAAAGACTAATTTTTATTATAAAACAACTTTCGAAAAATCACGACGAATTATTAGACTTTACTATATACAGAATCAAAATTAGCTTAAAGAAGAAAATGCACCAAGGCTGATCAATAAATTATAAGAGCTAATTACAATAAGCTGCAATTGTGGGATGATTTTTTGACGAAAGAAAATTATATTTGAGAGAAATTTAATTTCTATAGAAAGACAAATTCTTCTTTTACTGAGGAATTATTAAATTACAATTAAAGCTCAAAGCTGTGGAATTGTTACATTATAATTAAAGCTTTATTTGAGATATTTATATTTTTATAAGGATATTAAAATTCTTCAATAAATTAACCAAGTAAAATTGTATACGGATTTACAATGTTTTTATTTGATATTGTTTCAAGTAAAAGCATTGCAAAAATGAATTTTTTTATTAATAATCTGTACAAGAAATATAATTATTTGATGTTTCATCTACATATAATTATCATTTGCATAAATTTCAAGTGTTTCAAATGTGACAATGTTTTATTTCTCTTTATTTTAAATATTCTGAGTAAAATGGTTATAATATACAAATAATATAAATTAAATTAGAAAAAACTTATGCTATAATTTGATATGATACCTTAGAGCTTAGATTGCTTATATCAATAAAGTTAATCGCAAAATTCTGGAGGAAAGCTAAGGTGGTTTTCATACCAAAGGCAGGGAACAGTCGCATTGAAAACCCTAAATCGTACCGCCCCATAAGTCTTACCTCCTTCTTCATTAAAACAATGGCGAAACTAGCGGACCACCACATTAGGACCGGTACAAAAGAGGTTCGAGTTTACTCCCCTCTTTGCAAGTTCGTCTGCTGCTTCATTACCTTCTATATTAGAGTGTCTAGGTACCCAGCATAGCACTACTTTTCTGTTACTAGCCAGATTCTGGCTGTCAATATATATTCTGGCTGTCAATATATATGTGTATGTTTTTGTTGATTGTGTCACACCTACATGCTTTCTGAATTGCGAGAACCTCCGCTTGAAAGATACTGCAGTTAGCTGGTAGTTAATAGCTGTTATTAGTATCCAGATCAGGACAGTGGACTGAAGCACCCACTTCCTTTTCCATCTTGGAACCACCAGTGTATATGTCGATCGCATCCATAGGATCCGGCTCTTCGTTTGCCCAGAAATTCCTGGTTGGTATGCTGATCTTGTATTTGTAAATAGTTTTGAAATTGATTATTCTGCTTGAGACGTAGCGCGCTTTTGGCCGCCGCGTTAATGGCGAATAAAGCAATGAGTAGGAGAGAAAGTATGGCGTTGAGCAAGTCTGAGGAGGTTCTTCTAAGCGCACCAGTAACCCCAGTCCCGCCAGTCTTTGGGTCTTTTCCAGCTTTGATCTACACGTTTTTTTGTCAAATGCGGTCCACCATACTCCGTACAGCATGATTGGCCGCACTATGGCTGTGTAAATCCAGTGTGTGAGTTGGGGTTTAGACCCCATGGCTTAGCAAACATACGTTTACACGCATACAACGCATTACTTGCCTTTCGTATGCGTTCTACTACGTTGGATTTCCAGTATAGCTTGCTATCCAGGATTATCCCTGAAAACTTTGCTTGCTTAGCGATTATGAGCTGTTCGTTGTCCAGTTTTGGGACCCTGATTTGCGAATTCTTGTACTTCCTTGAAAATAGTACGATTTCCGTTTTCTGTGGGTTTTCTTTCAGGCTACTAGCTTTAGCACACTGGCTAATCTTTTCCAATGCCTTTTCTATCAGTTCTGCGATTGTATTAAGAAATTTACCTGTTGCCAGAAAGACTATATCATCAGCCTAGGCAATTATTTTTACGCCGCACGTATGGATTTTTTTGAGTATAATATTCAGAACGAGATTCCAAAGCAGCGGTGAGAGCACGCCTCCTTGGGGCGTGCTCCTCACCACAAGTTTAGTTGCTTTGACAATACCCCATTCTGCGGTTATTGATCTGTTATTTAGTAATTTATTTGTCCAGCCGCTTATCGTTTTATTGATACTGGCTGATTACAGAACCACCACAATCGTCTCCGTTGTGACATTGTTAAAGGCTCCTTCTATGTCCAGGAATACTCCAAGCGTGAATTCCTTGTAGTGAAAGGACTTTTCAATATCGAACACCACTTCGTGGAGCGCTGTTTCAACCGATTTACCCTTCGTGTATGCGTGTTCAGACTTTGACAGTATAGTCGGGTCGATATTCTTCCTTATGTACACGTCCAGGATTCTTTCCATGCTTTTAAGCATGAATGAGGTTATGCTTAAAAGCCGGTAGTTTTTCGGGTTAACGTGACTAATCTTGCCTGTTTTGGGAATCAAAATCACCTTGGATTCGTTCCAAGACACGGGTACGTGGTTAAGTCTAAGACACCCTTTGTAGATCTCCATCAACCAGGGGATTACCAGCTTGTCTACTTTTTGAAGCATCCCGGTATTATGCCGTCTGGCCCCGGAGATTTGATTGGGTCAAAGGAGCTTAACGCCCAGCTTAGTCGTTGCCACGTTACCAGGTCCTGTACCAGGTCCTGTACCATTTTGAACCTGTTAAACCAGCCTGCTCCATCGAAAGTTGGCATGGCTGGGTTCGGAGTAGTCTCCATGAGTTTAAACGTCTCATCCAGTAGTCTCATCTCCACGATTTTCCACCTTTCAAGAGACATCTGTCCGAGTGGGTCACTGCGGTCGATGATAACTACTAGCAGATCTTTTTTTTACCTGGTCTACTATGGTGGTTTTTGGGAGTATCATTAGAAAATCATACTTAACACAATTATCACCCTCTGAACTAACACAAGAATACAATTATCACCTTAGCACCCTCTGAACTAATCCAAGAATACGAATAATGCGCATCGAAAATATTAACGGTTTTGAAATTTTAAGCGAATAAAATCTTTATGGTGCCTAATTTGCCTACGGTATAATAGTCTAATTTGCCTGCGGTATCATACGCCACTGTGCATTGCTTTATTTTTGCAACATACTTCTTCAAATTCTGATCCAATGTTTGGTTCTTCTCTAAAGAGTTCAAATTCGGAGAAGTTCAAGTTTCTTAAAATAATTTTTCTTGCTCTTTCGTGCACTGTAATCTTAGGACACGTTATAAATCTTTAATTTTCTATCTTCTAACTCCAGCAGAAACTCCTCTATTCGGCTGATTGGAAAGCTTTTTACTTCCTGCCGCACCTAATTATTTCTTCCAGAGATATGGCTGGATATTGGCCTGCTTGCATATTTTCTTCTATTGCTTTCTCTATTTGTTGTCTTACTGTTTTCAATTGTTGCTTTTTTTTCTGAATTATTAAACTCTCAGAAAGCAAGGCACAAAAGTTGTATGCCTCCCTCTTACGAAAAGCCTGAAAGGTTTTGTGATATCTAATAAGAAAAAATTCCAATACTGACCAATTTTTTTGTTTTCTTCTCACAGTCGTCTAAAAAACGTAGTATTCAGTTAGTCCGCAACACCGGTGACTCAAATAAGTAAATGTTAGTTTATTTAAATAAAACCCAATGTTTAGAACTCAGAATTTCTTAGTTTTATAGCTGGAGAGCTGTATTGAGGGAATATCAAATAAGAACTCCCCTAATTACCAAAATTGAACCGCTTATATACCATCATAAATAAATGAAAAATAAGTTGTATTATAGATGAACAACCCAATGCATTTCCAACGCAAAAAGTCAATTATGCTTTTACGCAATACTGTTGTTTTTCTAAATAAAGTTTTTTCATTTGAACTAATATAACTAGAATGGAAATTGATGTCATCTTCAATACAATTTGTGAGTTATACCATTGATTAAGCAGAATACCAGATATGTTTTCTCTATATACTTTTTTTTGTACATTTTTAAAAAAAAACATTTAAATATTTTGGTACGAGTTAGTTGTATTGTGTCTCATCATACAATTCATATTCATATCTATTATGATGGTATTTGTGAATAATAGGTTTTATTCCTATTTTATTTACTATTTCCTTTGATAAATACCAGAGATTACAAAAACAAATTATTTAACTCTATTTGCTGATGACATATTTTTCATTTCTGTATTCCCGTTTTTTTCCTTTCCATATGAATACCCGAGAAGAGAATAACAATCTCTTTACGTTTCCGCAGGCATCAATTTTATGTGTATATATGGTTCTTGGTATATTATTTTCCTACCTGATTTACTTTTTTTTTAATATGGACATATAAAATTGATGCCTTCGTACAGGTATAAAGATTGCTATTCTCTTCTCGGGTATTCACATGTAAAGGACAAATACGAAGAAAAGAGGTATAAAACATATTTTATACCTATTTTCTTTATTTATGTATATGATTATGAATATGAATTGCATGATGAGATGAGACACAATACAAACTCATGCCAAAATATTTAAATTTCTTTTTTTTAAATGTACAAAAAAAGTATATAATTATACTTATTAATTTACTACTAGATAAAAAACAGTATATGGATATCTAAATATGATTAGCTGAGTTTCCCTAACCAGTTAAAAAATCATCCAATCAAATATGCTTTCCATATTCTGCGATTTTCTAAAATAAATTGAACAATTAAGAACATTTTTTTTTCATATTTTAATTTCAATATTATATTTGTTTTATTATAATTTAACAAATAAAAGTAAAAATCACAATCGACATAATATTTACCTGAAAAATGATAATTTATTTTACCGTCAAGCTTTCCCACTGTTGAGTTACAACATTGTATGAAACATTTTTTTTCATTAATAAAATAAAATAGTAGTATTAAGAGTAGTATCTCTTTTCATTAATAAAATAAAATAGTAGTATTAAGAAATTACAATTAGTAAAATTGTATACGGATTTACAATGTTTTTATTTGATATTGTTTCAAGTAAAAGCATTGCAAAAATTAATTTTTTTATTAATATTCTGTAAATGAAATATAATTATTTGATGTTTCATCTACATATAATTTTCATTTGCATAAATTTCAAGAGTTTCAAATGTAACAATGTTTTAATTTCTCTTTATTTTAAATATTCTGAGTAAAATGGTTATAATATACAAATAATATAAATTAAATTAGAAAAAACTTATGCTATAAATTGATATGATACCTTAGATTGCTTATATCAATAAAGTTAATAGAATATATTAACTTTATTTTTATATTACCAATATGTAAATCAGAAAACAATTGGTTAATTTTTATAAGCTACAAAATTTTATTGGGAATAAATATATTTTTTTTTGTTTAAAAAATATACGTTAGCATTAGTAAAGCAACTGTGCTATTTTCCTCAAAAAGTACAAAGATTTTATTTGAACTATTGCCATTCTATGTATATTACTTCTTTTGTTTTTTAATTTTTTACATTTATCATATAGATAGTTTTTTGTATTCATTAATACTTTGAACAATAATGCTAATTTACCATTTATATTTTTTATTTACGCTTAATGGCATTGAAGTATGATAACATTATAGTATTAATATTTTTTAGTGGTCCACTTTAAATACAATTATTTTTTACACAACAACACTGAATTGTATATTTATTTTTTACACAACAAACACTAATTTGTTAATATTATATCAAATTAATGTGACTACTGAGTGTTATTAAGAATTTTACAAAAAAAATTTTGACACATTTCGAGGTTCAACACTTTTTGGACGCATTTCGAGGGCACTAAAAAAATGTGATTATAGTTTTCTGGTTTCTGAGGATGTCATTAATATGTAATCTGAATCTGAGGATGTAATCTGTATTTATGGCTCACTTTGTAGTCTTCATTTCACACCTTTGCTCCTGTAAAGTATTACGGAGGCGATATTTGTGTTGCATCGAGAAAAACAAATTTTAAGTGATTAATTCGAACATAGGTTAGGTTAGGTTTAAGTGGCGGCAAAGCCTCGCATAGACCACAGTGGGTCCTTAGCAATACCACTACCCGGAATTGTTATACTAGCCCAAAAGCTGCTACCCCCGGGGAGAAAAATATTTTTTTTTTCTTTTTTTACGATAGAAAAACAAATAAAACCACAAATAATTAAATATTCAAAATTTATAAAATTGTCATTTGTAGTTAATATTAAATAATTAATATTGAGTTTTTATAAGTAATTTAATATTGATCTGCTAGATAATTCTTTAAACATGAGGATTACGAAAATGTTCAAAGTCAGAGCTACACCAAATATTTCCAGGTTGTATGCCCCTGACTTAAAATAAAATTTTTGTTTTTTTGTTTTTTTTTGAAAAAATATTTTTTTTTTGTTAACCACTAAATAGTTGCACAATAAGTAAATTAGTACAAGTTATGAGAGAACAAAATTCAGCAATGAAACTTCAGCCACAAATGTTTCTGATACAACAATGATTCTGCACGACAATGTTGCAAGACTAGAGATGAGAATGGCAACAATTTTGCCCAACAATGATGATGACAAACCAAGAAATTTATGCCAATTTATGGTTTGAAGATAATTTAGTTATAGCGTCAAAAATTTATATAAAGCAACGAATTTATGTATCAGCAGCAGCACGAAATTCTGTTGCAGCAACGAATTAATGATTCAACGACGAAATTGTGTGTGCCACCAACAAATTTGAGTAAAACTCGTGCCATAGAATGAGTAAGTGCCATAGAATGAATAAATTAAAAACGGCAACGAACTTAATTTTCAAATTTATAGTTTTTTTCTTGTTAACGAAATTATAATATGTTTCAATGATGATCCCAAATGTTCTTTCAGAATTTTAAATAAAATTTTAGATAAATATGTTACCTTTATAAAATATATTTCCAATACTTGCTGTTGATCTTGATAGAATCTTCAAAACGAGAATGTTGATCATCAGATGATCTCGGGAAACTGTTAATTTGAAGTCCGTTATGCGGCGTCCCTTGAATGACTTTCGAAATTTCAATGTCAGCCAATCTGGAAACCAATCTGGATACTGTGGTCCAGACAAAAATATTACCAGTGAGACAGCTAGACTTAATCAGCAAATCTGGATAATATACTCAATCACCGATAAATCCGAACCGAATAAACCGAAACACGTGCGATATCACGTCGGGGTCACCAAAATGTACAATAATTCATTTAATATTGTGTTACGAAAAGAATGAAACACCAAATTTACAGTATTCCCAAAAATGTACAAATATTTATTTTTCCTTTTATTAAGTTCAGAAAACTGAAATATTTACTTGGTTTAATTAAACAAAGGTATTATAACGATAATTAAATTATAAAAAAAAGACTAATTTTTATTATATAACAACTTTCGAAAAATCACGACGAATTATTAGACTTTACTATATACAGAATCAAAATTAGCTTAAAGAAGAAAATGCACCAAGGCTGATCAATAAATTATAAGAGCTAATTACAATAAGCTGCAATTGTGGGATGATTTTTTGACGAAAGAAAATTATATTTGAGAGAAATTTAATTTCTATAGAAAGACAAATTCTTCTTTTACTGAGGAATTATTAAATTACAATTAAAGCTCAAAGCTGTGGAATTGTTACATTATAATTAAAGCTTTATTTGAGATATTTATATTTTTATAAGGATATTAAAATTCTTCAATAAATTAACCAAGTAAAATTGTATACGGATTTACAATGTTTTTATTTGATATTGTTTCAAGTAAAAGCATTGCAAAAATGAATTTTTTTATTAATAATCTGTACAAGAAATATAATTATTTGATGTTTCATCTACATATAATTATCATTTGCATAAATTTCAAGTGTTTCAAATGTGACAATGTTTTATTTCTCTTTATTTTAAATATTCTGAGTAAAATGGTTATAATATACAAATAATATAAATTAAATTAGAAAAAACTTATGCTATAATTTGATATGATACCTTAGAGCTTAGATTGCTTATATCAATAAAGTTAATCGCAAAATTCTGGAGGAAAGCTAAGGTGGTTTTCATACCAAAGGTAGGGAACTGTCGCATTGAAAACCCTAAATCGTACCGCCCCATAAGTCTTACCTCCTTCTTCATTAAAACAATGGCGAAACTAGCGGACCACCACATTAGGACCGGTACAAAAGAGGTTCGAGTTTACTCCCCTCTTTGCAAGTTCGTCTGCTGCTTCATTACCTTCTATATTAGAGTGTCTAGGTACCCAGCATAGCACTACTTTTCTGTTACTAGCCAGATTCTGGCTGTCAATATATATTCTGGCTGTCAATATATATGTGTATGTTTTTGTTGATTGTGTCACACCTACATGCACTCTCAGCGGCTTTCTGAATTGCGAGAACCTCCGCTTGAAAGATACTGCAGTTAGCTGGTAGTTAATAGCTGTTATTAGTATCCAGATCAGGACAGTGGACTGAAGCACCCACTTCCTTTTCCATCTTGGAACCACCAGTGTATATGTCGATCGCATCCATAGGATCCGGCTCTTCGTTTGCCCAGAAATTCCTGGTTGGTATGCTGATCTTGTATTTGTAAATAGTTTTGAAATTGATTATTCTGCTTGAGACGTAGCGCGCTTTTGGCCGCCGCGTTAATGGCGAATAAAGCAATGAGTAGGAGAGAAAGTATGGCGTTGAGCAAGTCTGAGGAGGTTCTTCTAAGCGCACCAGTAACCCCAGTCCCGCCAGTCTTTGGGTCTTTTCCAGCTTTGATCTACACGTTTTTTTGTCAAATGCGGTCCACCATACTCCGTACAGCATGATTGGCCGCACTATGGCTGTGTAAATCCAGTGTGTGAGTTGGGGTTTAGACCCCATGGCTTAGCAAACATACGTTTACACGCATACAACGCATTACTTGCCTTTCGTATGCGTTCTACTACGTTGGATTTCCAGTATAGCTTGCTATCCAGGATTATCCCTGAAAACTTTGCTTGCTTAGCGATTATGAGCTGTTCGTTGTCCAGTTTTGGGACCCTGATTTGCGAATTCTTGTACTTCCTTGAAAATAGTACGATTTCCGTTTTCTGTGGGTTTTCTTTCAGGCTACTAGCTTTAGCACACTGGCTAATCTTTTCCAATGCCTTTTCTATCAGTTCTGCGATTGTATTAAGAAATTTACCTGTTGCCAGAAAGACTATATCATCAGCCTAGGCAATTATTTTTACGCCGCACGTATGGATTTTTTTGAGTATAATATTCAGAACGAGATTCCAAAGCAGCGGTGAGAGCACGCCTCCTTGGGGCGTGCTCCTCACCACAAGTTTAGTTGCTTTGACAATACCCCATTCTGCGGTTATTGATCTGTTATTTAGTAATTTATTTGTCCAGCCGCTTATCGTTTTATTGATACTGGCTGATTACAGAACCACCACAATCGTCTCCGTTGTGACATTGTTAAAGGCTCCTTCTATGTCCAGGAATACTCCAAGCGTGAATTCCTTGTAGTGAAAGGACTTTTCAATATCGAACACCACTTCGTGGAGCGCTGTTTCAACCGATTTACCCTTCGTGTATGCGTGTTCAGACTTTGACAGTATAGTCGGGTCGATATTCTTCCTTATGTACACGTCCAGGATTCTTTCCATGCTTTTAAGCATGAATGAGGTTATGCTTAAAAGCCGGTAGTTTTTCGGGTTAACGTGACTAATCTTGCCTGTTTTGGGAATCAAAATCACCTTGGATTCGTTCCAAGACACGGGTACGTGGTTAAGTCTAAGACACCCTTTGTAGATCTCCATCAACCAGGGGATTACCAGCTTGTCTACTTTTTGAAGCATCCCGGTATTATGCCGTCTGGCCCCGGAGATTTGATTGGGTCAAAGGAGCTTAACGCCCAGCTTAGTCGTTGCCACGTTACCAGGTCCTGTACCATCTTGTTGTGATTTAGCCCGTCGGTTTTTGCGGTTGGAACTCGATCCGCCGGATCAAGACAGCCGGGAAGTGAGTTTGCAGTATCGTCTCCATACTTTCCTGGCTTTCTTCTATCCAGCTGCCATCAGCTATCCGTAAGAGTGTTGTTTGTGTTGGCGATTTGGTTAAGATTGTTTTGAGTCTGGCTGTTTCGGAGGTTTTTTCCATGTCACCACAGAATTTCCTCCAGCTAGCTCTTTTCGCCTTTCTTAATTCTTTTTTGAAAATTTTGAGGTTATATCTATACTCTCCCCACGTACTTGCATCGTTGGTATGTTTGGCACGAGTAAAAGACTTGTGAACTACATCTCGCTTCACTTTCAGGACTTTGTTCCACAAAGAACTGAAAGTGGTGGAGTGCTTTTGCGGGTGAGTCTTAGTGGACATGCTTTTTCAAAGCTTGTCGTAAGGACGTTTGTAAGACGATATACAGCAGCTTCCAGAGTTTCCGTCTTCCAGATAGCTACTGGACTCTTGCTGTCGAGTCTTTGCTCTACTGTTTTCGCTTAAAGTTCCCAGTTTGTCCTAGTTGAAATTCTGTATGGCTTCAGAGTATTGTTTCTATGGAAAGAGATATCGAAACTAATATACTTGTGCTCTGACAGAGACGGTTTATCAAGTGCCTGCCAATTGTCGAGTACACAGGTATCTTTTTCCGTATATAGTGATAGGTCGAGAACATTTTGACTAGTCGGGCCGATATATGTAGGCATATCGCCCCGATTTTCTATAGATAAATTAGAGCTAAGTATGAAGTTTAAGAAGGACTCACCTCTATTATTCACACCTTTGCGGCCCCATACACTGTGATCAGCGTTAATGTCTCTACCGATCACTAGGTTGCGCTTCTGATTGGTAGCATCTTCCATTAGTGTCCGGAGTTCCTGAGTAGGCATATCCCTGTCATGGGCCAGGTAAGCTGATGCGATCAGTAGTAGCTCTTGGCCTTTTATACCCTCGCACAATTCCACAGTTAAATCTTCCGTGTTGTGATGAGATTTTAAAAAGATATTGAGATTCTTCCTTGTTAGAATAGCGGAATGTTTCTTATCTTCATTTTGTGAATGTAATAGTTTGTAGCTTGGAGACACTAAACCCTTTTTTTCTCCTTTTGCAGAGATCCAGGGTTCCTGGATTAGTGCCACATCATATTTGCCGTGATGGTGGAGATTTATCTGCAACATCCGCAACATCCTGTGGTGTTGCAGTCTGTACAGTTGGGTTCCATTTTATAATTTTGAACCTGTTAAACCAGATCGTTCCATTTTATCATTTTGAACCTGTTAAACCAGCCTGCTCCATCGAAAGTTGTAATGGCTGGGTTCGGAGTAGTCTCCATCCAGTAGTCTCATCTCCACGATTTTCCACCTTTCAAGAGACATCTGTCCGAGTGGGTCACTGCGGTCGATGATAACTACTAGCAGATCTTTTTTTTACCTGGTCTACTATGGTGGTTTTTGGGAGTATCATTAGAAAATCATACTTAACACAATTATCACCCTCTGAACTAACACAAGAATACAATTATCACCTTAGCACCCTCTGAACTAATCCAAGAACACGAATAATGCGCATCGAAAATATTAACGGTTTTGAAATTTTAAGCGAATAAAATCTTTATGGTGCCTAATTTGCCTACGGTATAATAGTCTAATTTGCCTGCGGTATCATACGCCACTGTGCATTGCTTTATTTTTGCAATATACTTCTTCAAATTCTGATCCAATGTTTGGTTCTTCTCTAAAGAGTTCAAATTCGGAGAAGTTCAAGTTTCTTAAAATAATTTTTCTTGCTCTTTCGTGCACTGTAATCTTAGGACACGTTATAAATCTTTAATTTTCTATCTTCTAACTCCAGCAGAAACTCCTCTATTCGGCTGATTGGAAAGCTTTTTACTTCCTGCCGCACCTAATTATTTCTTCCAGAGATATGGCTGGATATTGGCCTGCTTGCATATTTTCTTCTATTGCTTTCTCTATTTGTTGTCTTACTGTTTTCAATTGTTGCTTTTTTTTCTGAATTATTAAACTCTCAGAAAGCAAGGCACAAAAGTTGTATGCCTCCCTCTTACGAAAAGCCTGAAAGGTTTTGTGATATCTAATAAGAAAAAATTCCAATACTGACCAATTTTTTTGTTTTCTTCTCACAGTCGTCTAAAAAACGTAGTATTCAGTTAGTCCGCAACACCGGTGACTCAAATAAGTAAATGTTAGTTTATTTAAATAAAACCCAATGTTTAGAACTCAGAATTTCTTAGTTTTATAGCTGGAGAGCTGTATTGAGGGAATATCAAATAAGAACTCCCCTAATTACCAAAATTGAACCGCTTATATACCATCATAAATAAATGAAAAATAAGTTGTATTATAGATGAACAACCCAATGCATTTTCAACGCAAAAAGTCAATTATGCTTTTACGCAATACTGTTGTTTTTCTAAATAAAGTTTTTTCATTTGAACTAATATAACTAGAATGGAAATTGATGTCATCTTCAATACAATTTGTGAGTTATACCATTGATTAAGCAGAATACCAGATATGTTTTCTCTATATACTTTTTTTTGTACATTTTAAAAAAAAAACATTTAAATATTTTGGTACGAGTTAGTTGTATTGTGTCTCATCATACAATTCATATTCATATCTATTATGATGGTATTTGTGAATAATAGGTTTTATTCCTATTTTATTTACTATTTCCTTTGATAAATACCAGAGATTACAAAAACAAATTATTTAACTCTATTTGCTGATGACATATTTTTCATTTCTGTATTCCCGTTTTTTTCCTTTCCATATGAATACCCGAGAAGAGAATAACAATCTCTTTACGTTTCCGCAGGCATCAATTTTATGTGTATATATGGTTCTTGGTATATTATTTTCCTACCTGATTTACTTTTTTTTTAATATGGACATATAAAATTGATGCCTTCGTACAGGTATAAAGATTGCTATTCTCTTCTCGGGTATTCACATGTAAAGGACAAATACGAAGAAAAGAGGTATAAAACATATTTTATACCTATTTTCTTTATTTATGTATATGATTATGAATATGAATTGCATGATGAGATGAGACACAATACAAACTCATGCCAAAATATTTAAATTTCTTTTTTTTAAATGTACAAAAAAAGTATATAATTATACTTATTAATTTACTACTAGATAAAAAACAGTATATGGATATCTAAATATGATTAGCTGAGTTTCCCTAACCAGTTAAAAAATCATCCAATCAAATATGCTTTCCATATTCTGCGATTTTCTAAAATAAATTGAACAATTAAGAACATTTTTTTTTCATATTTTAATTTCAATATTATATTTGTTTTATTATAATTTAAAAAATAAAAGTAAAAATCACAATCGACATAATATTTACCTGAAAAATGATAATTTATTTTACCGTCAAGCTTTCCCACTGTTGAGTTACAATATTGTATGAAACATTTTTTTTCATTAATAAAATAAAATAGTAGTATTAAGAGTAGTATCTCTTTTCATTAATAAAATAGTAGTATTAAGAAATTACAATTAGTAAAATTGTATACGGATTTACAATGTTTTTATTTGATATTGTTTCAAGTAAAAGCATTGCAAAAATTAATTTTTTTATTAATATTCTGTAAATGAAATATAATTATTTGATGTTTCATCTACATATAATTTTCATTTGCATAAATTTCAAGTGTTTCAAATGTAACAATGTTTTAATTTCTCTTTATTTTAAATATTCTGAGTAAAATGGTTATAATATACAAATAATATAAATTAAATTAGAAAAAACTTATGCTATAATTTGATATGATACCTTAGATTGCTTATATCAATAAAGTTAATAGAATATATTAACTTTATTTTTATATTACCAATATGTAAATCAGAAAACAATTGGTTAATTTTTATAAGCTACAAAATTTTATTGGGAATAAATATATTTTTTTTTGTTTAAAAAATATACGTTAGCATTAGTAAAGCAACTGTGCTATTTTCCTAAAAAAGTACAAAGATTTTATTTGAACTATTGCCATTCTATGTATATTACTTCTTTTGTTTTTTAATTTTTTACATTTATCATATAGATAGTTTTTTGTATTCATTAATACTTTGAACAATAATGCTAATTTACCATTTATATTTTTTATTTACGCTTAATGGCATTGAAGTATGATAACATTATAGTATTAATATTTTTTAGTGGTCCACTTTAAATACAATTATTTTTTACACAACAACACTGAATTGTATATTTATTTTTTACACAACAAACACTAATTTGTTAATATTATATCAAATTAATGTGACTACTGAGTGTTATTAAGAATTTTACAAAAAAATTTTTGACACATTTCGAGGTTCAACACTTTTTGGACGCATTTCGAGGGCACTAAAAAACTTCTCAAAATTTGGAAGAAAAATATCACAAAAACTCCACAAAAAAATGTGATTATAGTTTTCTGGTTTCTGAGGATGTCATTAATATGTAATCTGAATCTGAGGATGTAATCTGTATTTATGGCTCACTTTGTAGTCTTCATTTCACACCTTTGCTCCTGTAAAGTATTACGGAGGCGATATTTGTGTTGCATCGAGAAAAACAAATTTTAAGTGATTAATTCGAACATAGGTTAGGTTCAGTTTAAGTGGCGACAAAGCCTCGCATAGACCACAGTGGGTTCTTAGCAATACCACTACCCGGAATTGTTATACTACCCCACAAGCTGCTACCCCCGGGGTGTACGTGGAGTTATTTTTGAGAAGGTCGAAGGATATCGTGCGGTCAGCGTACATAATGAGCTTACTTCTGCTGCACTTCGAAAACTCTTCGAGATTTGGAAAGAGTGGCTGTCCCAAAATGAGATGCCTCTTGTGTATAAGGGCTGGACAGTGAAACATAAGGTGTTCTAAAGTTTCTTCCTGTCCAGGTTCCTTGCAGTTTCTGCAAGTACTATTAGATACTAATCCCAGTCTGGCCGCGTGCCTCCCGATCGGGCAGTGCCCGGTAAATATACCTACTGCCAGCCTGCACCTAGTAAGATCCAGATTTAGAATCAATGCAGTTATTCCTTCGTTATACGTGCCCCAATGACTTTCGTTGTTTTACTTTCTGTGGAATTACTCCATCGGCGTCTTGCAAGGGCGAGTGACTTATTGTCGAGACATTTTTTAAGCGATTGAACTGGTGGGAAGTGACTCGCCCTTGCAAGACGCCGATGGAGTAATTCCACAGAAAGTAAAACAACGAAAGTCATGTGGGGCACGTATAACGAAGGAAAAACTGCATTGATTCTCTCTGAGTTTACTTCTTCGAGAGTTACTCCCCTCTTTGTAAGTTCGTCTGCTGCTTCATTACGATCTATGTTAGAGTGTCCAGGTACCCAGCATAGCATTACTCTTCTGTTACTAGCCAGATTCTGTAATGCCATAAAGCAGCTGAGTACCAGTTTATATTTTATAAAAACAGCGGCTAGATCCTTAATTGCTGCCTGGCTATCAATATATATGTGTATGTTTTTGTTGATTGTGTCACACCTACATGCACTCTCAGCGGCTTTCTGTATTGCGAGAACCTCCGCTTGAAAGATGCTGCAGTTATCTGATAGTTTATAGCTGTTATTAGTATCCAGATCAGGATAGTGGACTGAAGCACCCACTCCCCTTTTCATCTTGGAACCATCAGTGTATATGTCGATCGCATCTATAGGATCCGACTCTTTGTTTGCCCAGAAATCCCTGGTTGGTATGCTTATCTTGTATTTGTGGTTTAGAGAGAGGCGGGATACCAAGTAGTCGGACCTCTCTGAGAACGAGAGGCCTATTCTGGTGTGGCCGAAACTCCTGTTTTGAAATTGATTACTCTGCTTGAGACGTATCGCGCTTTCGGCCGCCGCGTTTCAGGCGAATATATCAATAGGTAGGAGAGAAAGTATGGCGTTGAGCAAGTCTGAGGAAGTTGTTCTAAGCGCAAGAGTAACCCCTAGTCCCGCCAGTCTTTCGGTCTTTTCCAGCTTTGATCTACACGTTTTTTTGTCAAATGCGGTCCACCATACCATGACTCCGTACAGTATGATTGGCCGCACTATGGCTGTGTAAATCCAGTACGTGAGTTGGGGTTTTAGACCACATGTCTTAGCAAACATACGTTTACATGCATAGAACGCATTACTTGCCTTTCGTATGCGTTCTACTATGTTGGATTTCCAGTATAGCTTGCTATCCAGGCTTATCCCTAAAAATTTTGCTTGCTTAGCGATTCTGAGTTGTTCGTTGTCGAGTTTTGGAACCCTGAAATGCGGAATCTTGTATTTCCTTGAGAATAGTACAATTTCAGTTTTCTGTGGTTTTACTTTAAGGCCACTTGCTTTAGCCCATTGGCTAATCTTTTCCAGAGCTTTTTCTATCAGTTCTGCGATTGTATTAAGAAATTTACCTGTTGCCAAGAAGACTATATCATCAGCATAGGCAACTATTTTCACGCCGCACGAATGCATTTTTTTAAGAATAACATTCGGAACGAGATTCCAAAGGAGGGGTAAGAGCACGGCTCCTCGGGGCGTGCCCCTTACCACAAGTTTAGTTGCTTTAACAATACCCCATTCTGCGGTTATATCTGTTATTTAACAATTTATTTATTCAGCTACTGATCGTTTTATTGATACTGGCTGATTTCAGAGCCTCCACAATCGTCTCCGTTGTGACATTGTTAAAGGCTCCTTCTATGTCCAGGAATTCTCCCAGCGTGTATTCCTTGTAGTGAAGGGACTTTTCAATATCGAACACCACTTCGTGGAGCGCTGTTTCAACCGATTTACCCTTCGTGTATGCGTGTTGAGACTTGGACAGTATCGCCGGGTCGATATTCTCCCTTATGTATGCGTCCAGGATTCTTTCCATTGTTTTAAGCATGAATGAGGTTAAACTGATAGGCCGGTAGTCTTTCGGGTTTACGTGACTAATCATGCCTGCTTTGGGAATGAAAATCACCTTAGATTCTTTCCAAGACACGGGTACGTGATTAAGTCTAAGACACCCTTTGTAGATCTCCATCAACCAGGGGATTACCAGCTTGTCTACTTTCTGAAGCATCGCCGGTATTATGCCGTCTGGCCCCGGAGATTAGATTGGGTCAGAGGAGCTTAACGACTAAGCTAAGTCGTTGCCACGTTACCAGGTAGTGTACCATCTTGTTGTGATTTTGCGCGTCTGTATTTGCGGTTGGAACTCGATCCGCCGGATCAAGACAGCCGGGGAAGTGAGTTTGCAGAAGCGACTCCAGAGTTTCCTGGCTATCTTTCGGCCAGCTGCCATCAGCATTCCGTAAGAGTGTTGGTTGTGTTGGCGATTTGGTTAAGATTTTTTTGAGTCTAGCTGTTTCGGAGGATTTTTCCATGTCGCCACAGAATTTCTTCCAGCTAGCTCTTTTCGCCTTTCTTAATTCTTTTTTGAAAGTTTTGAGGTGATCTCTATACTCTGCCCACGCACTTACATCGCTGGTACGTTTGGCACGAGTAAACGACTTTGTTAGCAGACATACAGCAGCTTCCAGAGTTTCCGTCTTCCAGATAGCTACTGGACTTGAGCGTATTGTTTTTATGGAAAGAGATTTCGAAACTAATATACCTGTGGTCTGACAGAGACGGTTTCTCCAGTACCTGCCAGTTGTCAAGTACAAAGGTATCTGTTTCCGTGGATAGTGATAGGTCGAGAACATTATGACTTGTCGGGCCGATATATGTAGGTATATATCGCCCCGATTTGCTAAATTAGAGCTAAGTATGAAGTTTAAGAAGGACTCACCTCTATTATTCACATCTTTGCTGCCCCATACACTGTGATGAGCGTTGATGTCTCCACCGATCACTAGGTTGCGCTTCTGCTTGGAATCATCATCCACTATTGTCCCGAGTTCCTGAGTTGATACATCCCTGTCATGGGCCAGGTAGGCTGATGCGATCAGTATTGGCTCTTGGCCTTTAAACCTTCGCATAATGCCCCAGTTAGATCTTCCGTTCTACAGAACATTACAATGAGATTTTAAAAAGATATTAAGTTTCTTCCTTGCTAGAATAGCGGAACGTTTCTTACCTTAATTTTGCGAATATAATAGTTTGTAGGTTGGAGACACTAAACCCTTTATTTCTCCTTTTGCAGACATCCAGGGTTCCTGGATTAGTGCCACGTCATCCAGGTTGAGGAGTAGTTCAGCCGAGGCTGAACTACTGTAGTGGAGGTTTATCTGCAACATCCGCAACATCCTGTGGTGTTGCAGTCTGTACAGTTGGGTCTGGAGTCAGTGGATTGACGACAGTCTTGCCTTCCTGACAGCCCGCTGCTCCAGAGTCCAGCGAGATGTTGTTGGTTGCTTCCACCACAAGACCTAGGAATTTCTCGAGTTCCCCTTTCTCGAGGGTGTTGGTGTTACCGTCATTTGGGCAGCGGTTTTTTAGCCGAAGGTAGACGCTACCGCAACCCCAGGCCATCTTTCCAAATCGTGGGTAGAGTATATCCTCCGCATTCTTGTTGATTTGTAGGATATACGTCTGCCTACCATCCGGAGTTACTGGCTTGTCCACCTTCAACACCTTCCAGTCGCTCATCGGTATTGATGGATTTTGTCTTTGGAGTAGTTTCAGAGCATTATCCGGCTGTACGACTCGTGGGATCAGTACTTTCGCCTTTGGTATGCTAGGTATATCCTCCCTGTCAACTATCTCCAGTTCTGCGCCATCCCAGGTGTTTTTGAGGTTCGGAGCCATCAATTTACACCTGTCTAGCGTTTGTTGGTCGTTACATTTTATTATTTTGACCCCGTTTAACCAGCCCGCTCCATCAAAAGTTGGCATGGCTTGGTTAGGACTGGTGTACATGAGGTTGAACATCTCATCCACTAGTCTCATCTCCACGATTTTCCACCTTTCTAGAGACATCTTTCCGAGTGGGTCACTGCGGTCGATGAGAGCTACTAGCAGATGTTTTTTGACCTGGTCTGCCATGGTGGTATTTGGCAGTACCTTTCTAGTACTTGGGACGGATTTTGTCGTTTTCTTTTGTGGAAGGGTGCTGCGCGGCTTTTTTAGAGTTGCGGGTGATTGGTCGTCCGGAGATCTCTGCCTTTTCTTTTTCTCAAGCAGCACTCCTTTCATTTGTTCCTCAATTTTGTTGCGGAAGGTTGAGTCCGACGCTCCGAAACCTTTTCTGCTCTCGAAATGGGCCCTGATTTCCCCTATGATACCTCTTGCCCAGATCAGATCCTCTCTCTCTTTTGAGGTGAGGTCTGATTTTTGGCCAAGCGTATCCTCGTACTTGAGAGCCGCTTTATATTTCATAAGAGCTTTCCGACCTTCTCGGGATGGTCTGGACCTAGGGGTCTTACGCCACCTAGTGTCCTCGCCAACCTTTGGGGATCGGAGGAGTCATCCTCTTCCATCGTAGCTAACGATGAATTCACACTCTTCTGATCTGAGTCTATGACCCGACCGGCTGCGTATTGGTCAGTAGCATGACTACTGGTACAACCTGACTCGCTGGCCGTACCAGTTAGAGGGACAGTGGTAGTACTATCGCTGCAACCTGCTCCAACCATTACAGACGATAGTTTTGTAGTGTGGCTACTGGCGACACGAGCTTTGACACCCTTGCCACAGCCGGAGTTCGCAGCCACGACCTCCTCCGACTGTTGTGCTGATATCCCAGCACGCCAATTATCCTTTTCGTTTTCCATTTTCATTCCGGGTTAACAGAGTCTGCTTGATTTTCAGTACCATCATTGATCAATTAACCTTAGCGGCATGGTTAGACCTGCCGAGAATGTTACCATGCCCCCGCTATCGCTAAATTGATCTCCGGCCCTTACTCAAGCCCCCTCACCACGACAAGGTGAGACTCCATGAGGGGGTACTTCCAACATAAAAAAAAGAATGTTTTTCAGGCGGAAATGATTTCTTATTTTTAAAAGGTAAGTAAAAATACAGTTCGAAGTAAATTAGCTTTTTTTATCAAATTTACAAGTAATTAAATATTTGTGCAGTGAATTAAAAAAAATAGGTTGGACGACATCTGTGATGATTTGTAAATAGATTATTTAAAGTTAGTTAGTCAAAAAATAATATACACTGAAACAGAAAGAATATTTCCAATCTCGACCAATTAAAACTCATTTGACAGAGAAATTGAAGAGTATTCATGATTAAAGTTCTTTGCAAAAAAAAAGAATTTAATTTAAAAATAATAATTCAAATTTACTTTTAAAAATGTGTTCTGTAATTTCTTCTAATTAGCCGTACATACATCTATACCAGCTGTGAACATAATGATTTTACCAATTTTCAATTATAGTCCAGCCCAATATAACTCTTTCTGTAGGTAAAATCTTCAAAATAATTGTCCGTTTTTGTTCCGGACCTGGACATTTTCCATTATCGCATTTTCCTATCAATATCAACAGTTATTATAGGTAATATCACATTAAAATAATCTTATTTATTCTTACAAAATTTTGATTTCTGATGAATTTTTTTTTGAGATTTTTCTCAAAAAAAAATTCACACAATTGTAAAACGGCCTATTCATTATCGTGAAAACATTTCAAAGGTTTTGGAAATAATTTTTTTCTTGGGGTCTGTATTTGTGATCATTAATTCTGGTTCTTTTGGGATTATTTTAAAATAAGTATCTAATTTGGCATGTCTCAAAGGTAGCTTCCTTATCTGACCATAAGCACATTTGTTTCGTACTGCATACTTCTCACGCAGTAAGCTGTACAACGTTCAGAAATCCCAAGCGTACTAACAGGACCCAGTACCAGGAAACTCTTAAGTACGAAATAAACTGTTCACAGGTGACAATCAGCTGGCCAGACTGCATTGACCTCCATGCTAATCAACTTGTCACAAGTATTGTCAAAGCTTATGAACTAAGTTGTCCTATTTCACTCATTCTAAAGATGTACCGTGGTGGAATAAGGAACTATCAGAGAAACGCAAGGAGACAAGGAAGATGTTCAACAGGGCAAAAATTTCGGTAGCTAGGAAGAGTACAAAACCACCCTTAGCGAATACAATAACCTTCTAAGGAAATACAAGAGGGAGTCATGGAGGAAACTGTGCGAAGAGATCACAGATATCCCAGCGACCTCCCGACGCAAGAAAGATCAGATGGGCAATAAACGATTACCCTACAAATCGGCCGGAGTTGACAAAATTTTCCCTGCACTCCTACAACAGAGATTGGTGATTCTCATGCCCAGTATGATAAGAATCTTCAAAGCCAGTTTTCTATGGGGATATATCGCCAAATTCTAGAGGAAAGCTAAGGTGGTTTTCATACCAAAGGCAGGGAACCGTCCCATTGAAAACCCTAAATTGTACCGGCCATAAGTCTTACCTCCTTCTTCATTAAAACAATGGCGAAACTAGTGGACCACCATATTAGGACCGGTACAAAAAAGGTTCGACTTCGCTATAAGTAACACGCTTACCAGAAGGAGAAGTCAACTAAATCAGCCCTTCACGACCTTGCAAAATCAATAGAAAAGGCAATTGAATTCAAAGAAGTGGCACTATGTGCATTCCTGAACATAGAAGGAGCTTTTGACAACAGGAAGCTATTCTGACATCAGCCAGGAATAAAGGAATAGAACTGCCGATGACTAAATGGATCCATACCATCCTGCTAAGTCGCACGACCAAAGCGGAACTTGGTAATAATATATTAACAGCACAAACCTATAATGGTTGCCCCCAAGGAGGAGTCTTATCTCCACTGTTATGGTCTGTTGTTGTTGATGAGCTACTTCACAACCTTGATGATTCTGGTTTCGAGATAATAGGATATGCCGAAGATCTAGGCATCATAACCAGGGGTAAATATGAAAGTGTCAATGCGAAAACCTACAGATAACCCCAAACAAGTGTGTAATTATACCATTTACCAAAAGGAAAGTTATTAACATGTAAAGTATCTAGGAATTGTTTACTTGTTTACTTGTTGGAACAGTCCCATCGAAAAGACTCATGCTAAGGCAATAAAGGCAATGTGGGCCTGCAAATGTATGTTTGCCAGGAAATAGGGGCTACATTCCACAATGATCTACTGGATCTACAGAACGATCACCAGAGGACATCATTACTCAAGGGACCTCAGAGGATATCTTTAGCTTCCCAAAAATCCCAAATTAGAGGCACTAGCCTCACTTGTATCGGATGAAATGCCAACCACTTATAACTTTGATAACCCTTTCAAAGTCAAATCAGTGAACCCAATCACTGGCAATTAAGTTTCCTGAATTCGAATCGGACACGTCCGTCGGGTTCACACACGGTTCCCGAACCATAGAGGGAACGGGTGCCGGTATCACAAGTCCAAACTTCTCTGCATCCCTACCACTCGGCATAGGGGCTACAATCCTTCAAACTGAACTGATCGCTGTCTCGGAAGGGAGTTGAACCCAGAACGTAATGCAAAACAACTTAGCACACTACCACTTAAGCCACCGTCGGTATTTTTTATATGAAATAATTATCGCGCGATACATACTTCATATAAAAAAGATGTAAATGTAAAAATTATTTTTTATGGCTTTAAAAATATGTATTTTATAGAACCGCTAAAAAATTTAATTTGACAGTTTACAAATAAAATTTGTCAAATGACGAATATTGGATAGTTATAATTTTGTTGTTAAAATAAAAACTTTATAAATGAAACAAAACATACTGAAAAAAATATTTAAAACCATACTATTTTAATATTACAAAATTCATACTTTACACTAAAATATTTAAATTTGTTTTTTTTTGGAAAAAATGCTTAAATTTAAAATTCTTTTTTACTTAAAAAAGAATATTTTTTCAGTTATACATTTGTATATTGTTGTGTTTCTCCTTTTGTATTTGGAATTTGTCCAGCGTTCTTCCTTTGGCCTTGGTGATCGAATAGGGTTTAAATTATTTAAATAAAACAACTTGTTAACACATCTCTAGCTTTTAGGTATGAAGTCGAATATTTTGGCTTTTCGAAAAATTACTAAGTCTTTTATACGCTAGAAATGCTCCTTTAGCATTTTTAGCCATCCGGCAAGTGTTGTGTAATTACCAAAATTAACAGTGAACGAACTCAATGAACTCTAAAACCCTTAGTAATAATATCATATGCTTTTTATTATTATAATATTTTATATGCAATTGTTGTTGTCATACATAATTGCTTTCCATATGACGATTTATTAATTGTTGTTGTTGTATATTTTTTCATAGAAGTCATACTGTTTACTTATTATGAAATATAATACATATGAATTTATTGTTAAAATTAAAATATTGAACAAATAATTTAAAAATGCATATAATGCATATTCAGCATATGATATTATTTTGGTTCAAATTAAATAAATATATTCGAGTTCAATGTAATTTCATTACACAACACCTCCCTTTCCCAAGTTAAAAAATAGACTTATTTTTTACAAATTGATGTTTCGAAGCATGCAACCTAATACCTATAATGCAAATATCTTTATTTTACCCAAAAAAAACGTTATAAAACTTAAAATTTTCTTAATTCTAATATATAATGATAAGATTTACATTTTTCTTAAATCAAAAAAAAAATTACTATGTATAGTATCATTCAATATATTATTTAAAACATGATCGTAAACCCAAAAAAAAAACTTAATCTAATTATTTTCAAATATAAATAAAAATCTTTATAATTCTTGAATACAGTATTTAAAATCATTTTTAAAATAATTAACTATGTTATATTAATTTCTTATCGAAATTCTATTTAATATTTTTAAAATAAAATAGATCTATTTGATCTTATTTAATTTTTAACATAGTATTCAGTATAGCTTTTACTTTTTTTTAGATTTTTTAAAAATCTTTTTGTTTTTTATTATTCTATAATATTATTTTTTTATTCTTTTAAAATTTCTCATAATTAATTGTTCTTTCTCTTTATTTTAAATATATATTTTTTTTAAATACAGATCTTATTGATTTTATTTATTTTAATAAGAGATTTACTTTTAGATTTAATGGATTATTGATTACATATATTATAAAATACAATTAAAGAATCTATAGACTTTCTATCAATTCCCATCCATTCTCATTTTCTTTTTCTTTATTGTCTTTATTTTTTATACTGTTTCAATATAAAAAAACTTTATAATAACAATTTCACAAAAAAAACTTCATATTAAGTTTTAGCAATATCTTAATAAAAATTGTCCTCTCCTTTTCTTTAAAAAAAAAATAAAATTAATAATTACATAATTTTATGATATAATTTTAATTTATTAAGATTATTTCTTCTAAAATATACATTTCATATAAATTGTAAATAAAATTAAGTTTTTTTTTTGAAATAAAAATCTACTTACAAAAAAAAAAAAAACTTCAAATATTGTTATGTACTTCGAAACCCTACTAATCTGAAAAACATTCGTAACCATTACTCTTTGCCCATTGTACGTTCCATTGTTTTGTATTATTGTTTAACTGTCACTTATAGTCCACAAAACCGTAATCTCTTTATCCTACGGGAGTAACCTATTAAAGTGGTTTTAACACTATCCGCGCCTACTAAATCTGTTTGGTAATAGTTTGTGCTGATTGCACTATTAATTGTAATTTTATTATATATTTTTCTTAGTTGCATACGTTTTCTTCCAAATTTTCGCTATAAACTTCTACTCTGGTTCACATACGGTTCCCGAACCTTAGAGCTGAGAGCTGTATTGAGGGAATATCAAATAAGAACTCCCCTAATTACCAAAATTGAACCGCTTATATACCATCATAAATAAATAAAAAGTTGTATTATAGATGAACAACCCAATGCATTTCCAACGCAAAAAGTCAATTATGCTCAATTATGCCTTTACGCAATACTGTTGTTTTTCTAAATAAAGTTTTTTCATTTGAACTAATATAACTAGAATGGAAATTGATGTCATCTTCAATACAATTTGTGAGTTATACCATTGATTAAGCAGAATACCAGATCTGTTTTCTCTATATACTTTTTTTTGTACATTTTTAAAAAAAAACATTTAAATATTTTGGTACGAGTTAGTTGTATTGTGTCTCATCATACAATTCATATTCATATCTATTATGATGGTATTTGTGAATAATAGGTTTTATTCCTATTTTATTTACTATTTCCTTTGATAAATACCAGATATTACAAAAACAAATTATTTAACTCTATTTGCTGATGACATATTTTTCATTTCTGTATTCCCGTTTTTTTCCTCTCTTTACGTTTCCGCAGGCATCAATTTTATGTGTACATATGGTTTTTGGTATATTATTTACCTACCTGATTTACTTTTTTTTTAATATGTACACATAAAATCTCTTCTCGGGTATTCATATGCAAAGGACAAATCCGAAGAAAATAAGTATAAAACATATTTTATACCTATTTTCTTTATTTATGTATATGATTATGAATATGAATTGCATGATGAGATGAGACACAATACAAAGTCATGCCAAAATATTTAAATTTTTTTTTTTTAAATGTTCAAAAAAAGTATATAATTATACTTATTAATTTACTACTAGATAAAAAACAGTATACGGATATCTAAATTTGATTAGCTGAGTTTCCCTAACCAGTTAAAAAATCATCCAATCATATATGCTTTCCATATTCTGCGATTTTCTAAAATAAATTGAACAATTAAGAACATTTTTTTTTCATATTTTAATTTCAATATTATATTTGTTTTATTATAATTTAACAAATAAAAGTAAAAATCACAATCGACATAATATTTACCTGAAAAATGATAATTTTATTTTACCGTCAAGCTTTCCCACTGTTGAGTTACAATATTGTATGAAACATTTTTTTTCATTAATAAAATAAAATAATAGTATTAAGAGTAGTATCTCTTTTCATTAATAAAATAAAATAGTAGTATTAAGAATTTACAATTAGTAAAATTGTATACGGATTTACAATGTTTTTATTTGATATTGTTTCAAGTAAAAGCATTGCAAAAATTAATTTTTTTATTAATATTCTGTAAATGAAATATAATTATTTGATGTTTCATCTACATATAATTTTCATTTGCATAAATTTCAAGTGTTTCAAATGTGACAATGTTTTATTTCTCTTTATTTTAAATATTCTGAGTAAAATGGTTATAATATACAAATAATATAAATTAAATTAGAAAAAAGTTATGCTATAATTTGATACGATACCTTAGATTGCTTATATCAATAAAGTTAATAGAATATATTAACTTTATTTTTATATTACCAATATGTAAATCAGAAAACAATTGGTTATTTTTTATAAGCTACAAAATTTTATTTGGAATAAATATATTTTTTTTGTATAAAAAATATACGTTAGCATTAGTAAAGCAACTGTGATATTTTCCTCAAAAAGTACAAAGATTTTATTTGAACTATTGCCATTCTATGTATATTACTTCTTCTGTTTTTTAATTTTTTACATGTATCATATTGATAGTTTTTTGTATTCATTAAAACTTTGAACAATAATGCTAATTTATCCTTTATATTTTTTATTTACGCTTAATGGCATTGAAATATGATAACATTATAGAATTAATATTTTTTTGTGGTCCACTTTAAATTATTTTTTACACAACAACACTAAATTTTATATTTATTTTTTACACAACAAACACTAATTTGTTAATATTATATCAAATTAATGTGACTACTGTACTGAGTGATTTTAAGAATTTCACAAAAAAAATTTTGACACATTTCGAGGTTTAACACTTTTTGGACGAATTTCGAGGGCACTAAAAAAATTCTCAAAACTTGGAGGAAAAATATCACAAAAACTCTGAATCTGAGGATGTAATCTGTATTTATGCCCCACTTTGTAGTCTTCATTTCACACCTTCGCACCGATAAAGCATTACGGATGCGATATTTGTCTTACATCGAGAAACACAAATTTTAAGTGATGCACTAGTTATTACGCATTAATACGAACATAAAAAAATTTCTGGTTCATAATATTTTTTGAGTACACAAAATCATTCTTAATTTGACCATCGACTCAGCTGTAACCAAAGAATGTTTTTCAGGCGGAAATTATTTTTTATTTTTAAAAGGTAACTAAAAATACATTTCGAAGTAAATTAGCTTTTTTTATCAAATTTACAAGTAATTAAATATTTGTGCAGTGAATTAAAAAAATAGGTTGGAGAACATCTGTGATGATTTTTAAATAGATTATTTAAAGTTAGTTAGTCAAAAAATAAAAATATACACTGAAACAGAAAGAATATTTCCAATCTCGACCAAACAAAACTCATTTGACAAAGAAATTGAAGAGTATTCATGATTAAAGATCTTTGCACAAAAAAAAGAATTTAATTTAAAAATAATAATTCAAATTTACTTTTAATTAGTGTTTCTAATTAACCGTACATACATCTATACCAGCTGTGAACGTAATGATTTTAACAATTTTCAATTATAGTCCAGCCCCATGTAACTCTTTTGTGTAGGTAATATCTTCAAAATAATTGTCCGTTTTTGTTCCGGACCTGGACATTTTCCATTATCGCATTTTCGTATCAATATCAACAGTTATTATAGGTAATATCACATTAAAATAATCTTATTTAATCTTACAGAATTTTGATTTCTGATGAATTTTTTTTGAGATTTTTCTCAAAAAAAAATTCATACAATTGTAAAACGGCCTATTCATTATCGTGAAAACATTTCAAAGGTTTTAGAAATAATTTTTTCTTGGGGTATGTATTTGTGATCATTAATTCTGGTTCTTTTGGGATTATTTTAAAATAAGTATCTAAACTGGCATGTCTCAAAGGTAGCTTCCTTATCTGACCATAAGCAGATTTGTTTCGTACTGTGTACTTCTCACGGTGTAAGCTGAACAACGTTCAGATATCCCAAGCGTACTAACAGGACCTAGTACCAGGAAACTCTTAAGTACAAAATAAACTGTTCAGAGGTGAAAATCAGCAAGCCAGACTGCATTGACCTCCACAAGTACTAACATGAACAAGTTCCAGGAAACTCTTAAGTACTTGTCAAAAGCATTGTCAATGCTTATGAACTAAGTTGTCCTATTTCACTCATTCTAAAGATGTACCGTGTTGGAATAAGGAACTATCGGACAAACGCAAGGAGACAAGCAAGATGTTCAACAGAGCAAAAACTTTCAGTAGCTAGGAAGAGTACAAAACCACCCTTAGCGAATACAATAACCTTCTAAGGAAATACAAGAGGAAGTCATGGAGGAAACTGTGCGAAGAGATCACAGATATCCCAGCGGCCTCCCGACTACAAAAGGTACTATCAAAAGGGTTTCCCGTAGATATCGGTTTGCTAGACAGTTCTCAAGACAGTTCTCTAGCAACAAGCAGCGCCGAAACACTAGAAGTCTTACTAGCTACCCACTTTCTGGGCTGCAAACCCATCAGTAACCCAAAAAAGAAAGTAGGTCAAATGGGCAATAAACAATTTTAAACCGTACTAATCGGCCGGAGTTGACAAAATTTTCCCTCCACTCCTACAACAGAGATTGGAGATTCTCATGGCCAGTATGATAAGAATCTTCAAAGCCAGTTCTATATGGGGATATATAGCAAAATTCTGTAGGAAAGGTGGTTTTCATACTAAAGGCAGGGAACAGTCCCATTGAAAACCCTAAATCGTACCGCCCCATAAGTCTTACCTCCTTCTTCATTAAAACAATGGCGAAACTAGCGGACCACCATATTAGGACCAGTACAAAAGAGGTTCGACTTCGCTATAAGCAACACGCTTATCAAAAAGGGAAATCAACTGAATCAGCCCTTCACGACCTTGTAAAGTCAATAGAAAGGCAATTGAATTCAAAGTGGCACTGTGTGCATTCCTGGACATAGAGGATGCTTTTAACAACACTCCTCACAAAGCAATTGTGGCATCAGCCAGGAATAAAGGAATAGAACTGCCGATGACTAAATGGATACATGCCAAGCTGCTAAGTCGCACGACAACAGCTGAACTTGGTAATAATTCATTAACAGCACAAACCTATAATGGTTGCCCCAAGCAGGAGTCTTATCTCTACTGTTATGGTCTGTTTTTGTTGATGAGCTACTTCACAACCTTGATGATTCTGGTTTCGAGATAATAGGATATGCCGAAGATCTAGGCATCATAACCAGGGGTAAATATGAAAGTGTCATATCAATTAGATTGCAATTGGCTTTAAACGGGACAAAAATCTGGTGTAAATCCAAAAACCTACAGATAATCCCAAACAAGAGTGTAATTATACCATTTACCAAAATGAAAGTGATTAACATGTAAAGTACCTAGGTATTACAATAGACAGTAAACTTGTTTATTTGTTGGAACAGTCCCATCGAAAAGACTCATGCTAAGGCAATAAGGCAATGTGGGCCTGCAAATGTATGTTTGCCAGGAAATAGGGGCTACATCCCAAAATGATCTACTGGATCCACAGAACGACCATCATAGGACGTCATTACTCAAGGGAGCTCAGAGGATATGTTTAGCTCCTCAAAAATCCAAAATTAGAGGCACTAGCCTCACTTGTATCGGATGAAATGCCGACCACTTATAACTTTGATAACCCTTTCAAAGTCAAATCAGTGAACCCAGTCACTGGCAATTAAGTTTCCTCGTTCACATACGGTTCGCGAACCAAAGAGGGAACGGGTTCCGGCATCACAGGTCCAAACTTATCTGCTTAAATAAATAAACCCCAATGTTTAGAACTCAGAATTTCGTAGTTTTATAGCGGAGAGCTGTATTGAGGGAATATCAAATAAAAACTCCCCTAATTACCAAAATTGAACCGCTTATATACCATCATAAATAAATAAAAAGTTGTATTATAGATAAACAACCCAATGCATTTCCAACGCCAGAAGTCAATTATGCTCAATTATGCCTTTACGCAATACTGTTGTTTTTCTAAATACACCTATCCCCCGATTTACACGGTACTTTTTTTACACGGTTTCACTTTTACACGGTTTGAAAAAAAAAAAAAACGGTAACAAAATTTATATATTGTGACATGACTATAAAAAATAACAAAAACGGGGAATTCCCAAAAATGCAACATATACATTGAGTATACATTTAACAATAGCTTTCATATTACATAATTAGTTCAGTCTATGGTCGGAAGCAAAAGCGTGCAAATCGTTGAGTTTTTTTCTTATAATTTTTGAAAATACTTTTTCAAAATAATTAAATATTAGTTTATTTACACAATCAGTAGTGTTAAAAAAAATTATTTTTATTACAATTTTGAAATTTGGAATAATTACTTACATACATATAAGCGTAAGTAATAAAAAAATACAAGAGAAAAGAAAATTCATATCTTTATATCTAATATCTTTATATCTAAATTATACACATTTGATCGTTTTTTCGATTTACACGGTTTTCCATATTAAAAACAAAAATTTCGATTTACATGGTTTTCTGAGGAACCAATCTTCCGTGTAAATCGGGGGATAGGTGTAAAGTTTTTTGATTTAACCCCAAACAAGAGTGTAATTATACCATTTACCAAAATGAAAGTGATTACTCCATCGGCGTCTTGCAAGGGCGAGTGACTTATTGTCGAGACATCTTTTAAGCGATTGAACTGGTGGAAAGTCACTCGCCCTTGCAAGACGCCGATGGAGTAATTCCCACCACTTCAATCGCTTAAAAGATGTATCGATAATAAGTCACTCGCCCTTGCAAGACGCCGATGGAGTAATTCCACAAAAACTAAAGTAACGAAAGTCATGTGGGGCACGTATAACGAAGGAAAAACTGCATTGATTCTCTCTGAGTTTACTTCTTCGAGGGTTATTGCCCTCTTTGTAAGTTCGTCTGCTGCTTCATTACGTTCTATGTTAGAGTGTCCAGGTACCCAGCATAGCATTACTCTTCTGTTACTAGCCAGATTCTGTAATGCCGTAAAGCAGCTGACTACCAATTTATATTTTATAAAAACAGCGACTAAGACCTTAATGGCTGCCTGGCTGTCAATATATATGTGTATGTTTTTGTTGATTGTGTCGCACCTACATGCACTCTCAGCGGCTTTCTGTATTGCGAGAACCTCCGCTTGAAAGATGCTGCAGTTATCTGGTAGTTTATACCTGTTATTAGTATCCAGATCAGGACAGTGGACTGAAGCACCCACTCCCCTTTCCATCCTGGAACCATCAGTGTATATGTCGATCGCATCCATAGGATCCGACTCTTTGTTTGCCCAGAAATCCCTGGTTGGTATGCTTCTCTTGTATTTGTGGTTTAGAGAGAGGCGGAATACCAAGTAGTCAGACCTCTCTGAGAACGAGAGGCCTATTCTGGTGTGGCCGAAACTCCTGTTTTGAAATTGTTTACTCTGCTTGAGACGTAGCGCGCTTTCGGCCGCCGCGTTTCAGGCGAATATATCAATAGGTAAGAGATTAAGTATGGCGTTGAGCGAGTCTGAGGAAGTTGTTCTAAGCGCACCAGTAACCCCTAGTCCCGCCAGTCTTTGGGTCTTTTCCAGCTTTGATCTAAACGTTTTTTGTCTAATGCGGTCCACCATACCTTGACTCCGTACAGTATGATTGGCCGCACTATGGCTGTGTAAATCCAGTACGTGAGTTGGGGTTTTAGACCCCATGTCTTAGCAAACATACGTTTACACGTATAGAACGCATTATTTGCGTTTCGTATGCGTTCTTCTACGTTGGATTTCCAGTATAGCTTGCTATTCAGGCTTATCCCTAAAAATTTTGCTTGCTTAGCGATTATGAGTTGTTCGTTGTCGAGTTTTGGGACCCTGAAATGCGGAATCTTGTATTTCCTTGAGAATAGTACAATTTCAGTTTTCTGTGGTTTTACTTTAAGGCCACTTGCTTTAGCCCATTGGCTAATCTTTTCCAGAGCTTTTTCTATCATTTCTGCGATTGTATTAAGAAATTTACCTGTTGCCAAGAAGACTATATCATCAGCATAGGCAACTATTTTTACGCCGCACGAATGCATTTTTTTGAGAATAACATTCAGAACGAGATTCCAAAGCAGGGGTAAGAGCACGGCTGCTCGGGGCGTGCCCCTTACCACAAGTTTAGTTGCTTTGGCAATACCCCATTCTGCGGTTATATCTGTTATTTAACAATTTATTTATCCAGCTACTGATCGTTTTATTGATACTGGCTGATTTCAGAGCCTCTACAATCGTCTCCGTTGTGACATTGTTAAAGGCTCCTTCTATGTCCAGGAATTCTCCCAGCGTGTATTCCTTGTAGTGAAGGGACTTTTCAATATCGAACACCACTTCGTGGAGCACTGTTTCAACCGATTTACCCTTCGTGTGTGCGTGTTGAGACTTGGACAGTATCGCCGGGTCGATATTCTCCCTTATGTATACGTCCAGGATTCTTTCCATTGTTTTAAGCATGAATAAGGTTAAACTGATAGGCCGGTAGTCTTTCGGGTTAACGTGACTAATCATGCCTGCTTTGGGAATGAAAATCACCTTAGATTCTTTCCAAGACACGGGTACGTGGTTAAGTCTAAGACACCCTTTGTAGATCTCCATCAACCAGGGGATTACCAGCTTGTCTACTTTTTGAAGCATCGCGGTATTATGCCGTCTGGCCCCGGAGATTTTATTGGGTCAGAGGAGCTTAACGACTAAGCTAAGTCGTTGCCACGGTACCAGGTCCTGTACCATCTTGTTGTGATTTTGCCCGTCTGTATTTGCGGTTGGAACTCGATCCACCGGATCAAGACAGCCAGGGATGTGAGTTTGCAGAAGCGACTCCAGAGTTTCCTGGCTATCTTCCGGCCAGCTGCCATCAGCATTCCGTTATGGTTAAGATTTGGTTAAGATTTTTTTGAGTCTAGCTGTTTCGGACGATTTTTCCATGTCGTTATGGCGATTTGGTTAAGATTTTTTTGAGTCTAGCTGTTTCGGACGATTTTTCCATGTCGCCACAGAATTTCCTCCAGCTAGCTCTTTTCGCCTTTCTTAATTCTTTTTTGAAAGTTTTGAGGTGATCTCTATACTCTGCCCACGCACTTACATCGTTGGTACGTTTGGCACGAGTAAACGACTTTTCAAAGCTTGTCGTAAGGACGTTTGTAAGCAGACATACAGTAGCTTCCAGAGTTTCCGTCTTCCAGATAGCTACTGGACTCTTGCCATCGAGATTTTGCTCTACCGTTTTCGCATACAGTTCACAGTTTGTCCTAGTTGGAATTCTGTATGGCTTGAGCGTATTGTTTTTATGGAAAGAGGTTTCGAAACTAATATACCTGTGGTCTGACAGAGACGGTTTCTCCAGTACCTGCCAGTTGTCAAGTACACAGGTATCTGTTTACATGTATAGTGATAGGTCGGGAACATTATGAGTTGTCGGGCTGATATATGTAGGTATATATCGCCCCGATTTGCTAAATTAGAGCTAAGTATGAAGTTTAAGAAGGACTCACCTCTATTATTCACATCTTTGCTGCCCCATACACTGTGATGAGCGTTGATGTCTCCACCGATCACTAGGTTGCGCTTCTGCTTGGAAGCATCATCCACTATTGTCCGGAGTTCCTGAGTTGGTACATCCCTGTCATGGGCCAGGTAGGCTGATGTTATCAGTATTGGCTCTTGGCCTTTAAACCCTCGCATAATGCTACAGTTAGATCTTCCGTTCTACAGAACATTACAATGAGATTTTAAAAAGATATTAAGATTCTTCCTTGCTATAATAGCGGAACATTTCTTACCTTAATTTTGCGAATATAATAGTTTGTAGGTTGGAGACACTAAACCCTTTATTTCTCCTTTTGCAGACATCCAGGGTTCCTGGATTAGTGCCACGTCATCCAGGTTGAGGAGTAGTTCAGCCGAGGCTGAACTACTGTGGTGGAGGTTTATCTGCAACATCCGCAACATCCTGTGGTGTTTCAGTCTTTACAGTTGGGTCTGCAGTCAGTGGATTGACGACATTCTTGCCTTCCTGACTGCCCGCTGCTCCAGAGGCCAGCGAGATGTTGTTGGTTGCTTCCACCACAAGACCTAGGAATTTCTCGAGTTCCCCTTTCTCGAGGGTGTTGGTGTTACCGTCAGTTGCGCAGCGCTTTTTCAGCCAAAGGTAGACGGTACCGCAACCCCAGGCCATCTTTCCAAATCGTGGGTAGAGTATATCCTCCGCATCCTTGTTGATTTGTAGGATATACGTCTGCTCACCATCCGGAGTTACTGGCTTGTCCACCTTCAACACCTACCAGTCGCTCATCGGTATTGACGGATTTTGTCGTTGGAGTAGTTTCAGAGCATTATCCGGCTGTACGACTTGTGGGATCAGTACTTTCGCCTTTGGTATGCTAGGTATATCCGCCCTGTCAACTATCTCCAGTTCTGCGCCGTCCCAGGTGTTTTTGAGGTTCGGAGCCATCAATTTACACCTGTCTAGCGTTTGTTGGTCGTTACATTTTTTTACCCCGTTTAACCAGCCCGCTCCATCAAAAGTTGGCATGGCTTGGTTAGGACTGGTCTGCATGAGGTTGAACATCTCATCCACTAGTCTCATCTCCACGATTTTCCACCTTTCTAGAGACATCTTTCCGAGTGGGTCACTGCGGTCGATGAGAGCTACTAGCAGATGTTTTTTGACCTGGTCTGCCATGGTGGTATTTGGCAGTACCTTGCTAGTACTTGGGACGGGTTTTGTCGTTTTCTTTTGTGGAAGGGTGCTGCGCGGCTTTTTTAGAGTTGCGGGTGATTGGTCGTCCGGAGATCTCTGCCTTTTCTTTTTCTCAAGCAGCACTCCTTTCGTTTGTTCCTCAATTTTGTTGCGGAAGGTTGAGTCCGACGCTCCGAAACCTTTTCTGCTCTCGAAATGGGCCCTGCTTTCCGCTATGATACCTCTTGCCCAGATCAGATCCTCTCTCTCTTTTGAGGTGAGGTCTGCTTTTTGGCCAAGCGTATCCCCGTACTTGAGAGCCGCTTTATATTTTATAAGAGCTTTCCGACCTTCTCGGGATGGTCTGGACCTAGGGGTCTTACGCCACCTAGTGTCCTCGCCAACCTTTGGGGATCGGAGGAGTCATCCTCTTCCATCGTAGCTAACGATGACTTCGCACTCTCCTGATCTGAGTCTACAACCCGACCGGCTGCATATTGGTCAGTAGCATGACTATTGGTACAACCTGACTCGCTGGTCGTACCAGTTATGGAGACAGTAGTAGTACTATCGCTGCAACCTGCTCCAACCATTACAGACGATAATTTTGTAGTGTGGCTACTGGCGACACGAGCTTTGACACCCGTGCCACAGCCGGAGTTCGCAGCCACGACCTCCTCCGACTGTTGTGCTGATATCCCAGCACGCGAATTATCCTTTTCGTTTTCCATTTTCATTCCGGGTTAACAGAGTCTGCTTGATTTTCAGTACCATCATTGATCAATTAACCTTAGCGGCATGGTTAGTAGGGTTTCTGAAAACTCGGGTTTTTAAGACTCGACGAGTCCGAGTCGAGTCCGAGTCCGGTGTCTTTAACAAAAAATATTACAAGAATCTGATAAAATAATATTATATGTTAAAAAGAAATGTACTCAAATTTATCAATTAATTAATTTATTTTCAAAACTTAATAAGCTTTCAAACTATATAATTGTTTTTAATTAATTTTTTCATTTTTTGGTTTAACGTACAAATATTTCAAAAAAACTAATGAATTGAGAGATTTGTCAGCAAGTCTTGATCTGATTTTAGTGCAGAAGTTGCCACTAATTGAAAACGTTCTTTCATTTCAAAATAAAAACACATTAGTATACCTCACCAAGGGTTTTTCCCTTGGTGAGGTATACTAATGTGTTTTGATTTTTAATTTCATTCATTATTGAGTTTTACAGTTTTCTGATCGTTTTTTTTTATGTTGAAAAATAAAAGTGCCATTGTTCTGCGAATTCGTACAAAGAAATTTCTCGCTAAACCAACATTGTAGAATGAATATTAATATAGGCCTGGGTTTCTACTTTGGTGAGGTATACTAATGTGTTAGGGGAGGTATGAGATTTCGTTTATTTTTATTATGTTTTTTTTTAAAATTAACAATTAAAAATAATTTACAAAACAAAAATAAAATTTTAAAAAAATTCTTCTGAATTAATTATGCTGGAGGTAGGCGTAAGCGACAATGAAATTTAATAAATCGATTGACCTTTTTTTTTTTCAATTTTAAAAATTTGGACTCGGGTCTCGTCGAGTATTAGAGTCGAGTCCCGAGTCCGCGAAACTACCCAAATACTCGACGAGTCCGAGTCGAGTCAAGTCGAGTCCAGAAACCCTAAAGGTTAGACCTGCCGAGAATATTACCATCCCCCCGCTATCGCTTAATTGATCTCCGGCCCTTACTCAAGCCCCCTCACCACGACAAGATGAGACTCCATGAGGGAGTACTTCCAACATAAAAAAAAGAATGTTTTTCAGGCGGAAATGATTTGTTATTTTTAAAAGGTAAGTAAAAATACAGTTCGAAGTAAATTAGCTTTTTTTATCAAATTTACAATTAATTAAATATTTGTGCAGTGAATTAAAAAAAATAGGTTGGAGGACATCTGTGATGATTTGTAAATATATTATTTAAAGTTAGTTAGTCAAAAAATAAAAATATACACTGAAACAGAAAGAATATTTCCAATCTCGACCAAACAAAACTCATTTGACAGAGAAATTGAAGAGTATTCATGATTAAAGATCTTTGCAAAAAAAAAGAATTTAATTTAAAAATAATAATTCAAATTTACTTTTAAAAATGTGTTCTGTAATTGTTTCTAATTAGCCGTACATACATCTATACCAGCTGTGAACATAATGATTTTAACAATTTTCAATTATAGTCCAGCCCCATATAACTCTTTTCTGTAGGTAAAATCTTCAAAATAATTGTCCGTTTTTGTTCCGGACCTGGACATTTTCCATTATCGCATTTTCCTATCAATATCAACAGTTATTATAGGTAATATCACATTAAAATAATCTTATTTATTCTTACAAAATTTTGATTTCTGATGAATTTTTTTTTGAGATTTTTCTCAAAAACAAGTTCATACAATTGTAAAACGGCATATTCTGATTTCTGATGAATTTTTTTTTGAGGTTTTTCTCAAAAACAAGTTCATACAATTGTAAAACTGAATCGTGAAAACATATCAAAGGTTTTAGAAATACTTTTTTCTTGAGGTATGTATTTGTGATCATTAATTCTGGTTCTTTTGGGATTATTTTAAAATAAGTTTCTAAACTGGCATGTCTCAAAGGTAGCTACCAGAAGAAATAATTTTTTCTTAGGGTATGTATTTGTGATCATTAATTCTGGTTCTTGTGGGATTATTTTAAAATAAGTATTTAAACTGGCATGTCTCAAAGATAGCTACCATAAGCACATTTGTTTCGTACTGCGTACTTTTCACGCTGTAAGCTGTACAACGATCAGAAATCCCAAGCGTACTAACAGGACCCAGTACCAGAAAACTCTTAAGTACGAAATAAACTGTGCAGAGGTGACAATCAGCAAGCCAGACTGCATTGATCTCCACGCGTACCAACAGGACCCAGTACCAGGAAACTCTTAAGTACTTGTCAAAAGCATTGTCAATGCTTATGAACTAAGTTGTCCTATTTCACTCTTTCTAAAGATGTACCGTAGTGGAATAAAGAACTATCGGACAAACGCAAGGAGAAAAGGAAGATATTCAACAGAGCAAAAATTTCGGTAGCTAGGAAGAGTACAAAACCACCCTTAGCGATTACAATAACCTTCTACAGAAATACAAGAGGGAGTCATGGAGGAAACTGTGCGAAGAGATCACAGATATCCCAGCATACTCCCGACGCAGCAAAGATCAGATGGGCAATAAACGATTACCCTACAAATCGGCCGGAGTTGACAAAATTTTCCCTGCACTCCTGTGGGTGTAAGGTAGTTGAAATAAAACAATGTTATTTAGTTTTTACCTTAACCTACACTTTATTAAACTATTAATTAACTAAACTTAACTATTATTATGATTATACTGAACTAGCGCTAAAACTATTCTTATTTTTCTTCTTAGGATTAATCTTATATTATAATTATTATTTATTACTAATGTCTATTACTATTATTTATTATTATAATTGTTATTAAAGTAGATTTTTATTATATTTTCTGATCATATTTGACTCGCCTAATTAAATTGACGCGACTGTACCTTTCGACTTTTATTAAATTGATTTTGCTTTGACTACGACCGAACTGATTGAAAACTTGACTTAGGATGGTAAAATTAATTTTTAATTAATTTAAATCATGCAGTTGTTACCAATTGATAACAACTGTGTATGTGTATGTGTGTGTGAGTGGCGTGATTAGAAAACAGTCAAAAGAATAAGAAATGAGAGTATGAATCCAACAGGTTTATTAACGGAAAGAAATAGAAATATTATTTTGATAGTAAAGTAAGAGAAAGTACAGTGCATGACCGCTACATTACCCCCCGTCAAGTCTGATCGACGTAGGCTGGTTTAAGTCGATCAACTGAAACAGAACTTGTTTGTTGTTAACGTCGATGATGTAGTTATGTCGAAGTCTGCGTAAGATTTTGTGAGGTCCGGTGTACGGTTTTGTCAGTCCTGATTTAATTGCGTCCGTTCGTAAAAAAACAAAGTCACAAGTCTTCAGGTCCTGTGGAAAATGAACTTTCCTTGTCGGCGTTCGTGGCGGTGTAGGTGTCAGGTTGTTCATTATCGTTTTTAGTTGCGTTGTCAACGTCTCCTGGTTCGTAGGTGGAGTCTTGTCGTTGTCGATGAAAAATTCGCCTGGCAGTTTAAGGCACTGCCCGTAGACTAATTCGGCTGGTGAAACTTTCAGGTCGTCTTTGACTGAAGCACGGATCGAGAGCAAGATGATGGGAAGCTCGATCGTCCAGTTTGCGGTATATAAGCGTGCTTTTAAAGAAGATTTCAGCTGCCTGTGGAATCGTTCCACAAGGCCGTTGGATTGTGGATGGTACGGCGAAGTTCGAATCCTATGACAGCCAAGTAGTATAGTGAGTTCAGTGAAGAGTTTCGATTCGAATTGCCTGCCTTGATCGGTGGTAATGATGGCAGGTACTCCGAATCTGGAAATGTAGTTTTGGACGAAAGTTTTCGCTACTGTGACGGCTGTCATATCTTTAATCGGATATGCTTCGGGCCACCTTGTGAAACGATCCACAATGGTTAGCAGGTAGCTGAAATCTTCGGTTGTTGGTAAGGGGCCTACAATGTCCATATGGATTTGTTCAAATCTGGTGTTCGGGAGTGAAAATGTACCCTGCTGACTAATTGTATGTCTGTGTACTTTGCATTTTTGACATTGTACACAATTTTTAGTCCAGCGGGCGATATCTTTATTTAGGCCGGGCCAGAAATAACGTGCCGCTATTAATTTACGTGTGGTACGCATTCCAGGATGGGAAAGATTGTGCAACACATCGAAAGCGGTTCTGCGCAATTGCTCAGGCAGATATGGTCTGTTTTTACCAGTAGATGTGTCACAGTAAATCGTTGCGTCCGGGAATTCAAAACGTTGTAAATTAAATTTCGTTGAGGGATCTTTTGGTTTCTCTAATATCGTCTTTAAATCGTTGTCTTCTTGCTGGTATTTTGCTATTTTTATGATATTAAAATCGTTGTGTAAGGAGGATGTCCGAAATACGAGAAAGGCTGTCCGCGACTAAATTTTCTGAGCCTTTCACGTGAACGATGTCTGTCGTGAATTGAGCGATGAAATCAAGGTGTCTCGTTTGTCTTGGGCTTCGTTCAGTTTTTGACTTAATAGCAAAAATTAGAGGTTTATGATCCGTGAAGATTCTGAATTGTCTTGCCTCGATGAAATATCTGAAGTGTTTAATGGCTAAGTAAATAGCTAAAAGTTCACGGTCGAAAGCAGAGTATTTGCGTTCTGCAGGTGAGAGTTTTTTTGAGAAGAATGAGATAGGTTCCCAATGATCGTCTTTGAATTGTTGTAGGACTGCTCCTACGGCGATGTCGGAAGCATCAGTCGCTATGCTGTATTTCCCGTCGAGTACAGGGTGTGCCAAAATCGTATCGTTAGCCAGAGCTTCCTTGACCTTATCGAAATGCTGGTCTAGATCTGATGACCAGTAAAAAATTTTTGGAGATTTTGGCTTTTGAAGCAACAGCGTGAGGTGTGAGTGAATTGGTGCTAAAAGTTCAGCAAGATGTGGTAAAAATAGATGATAATAGTTTATCATTCCGATAAATCGTTGAATCGATTTTATTGAATCAGGCTTCGGGAAGTCTCTGATTATCTTGATTCTGTCGTGTGATGGAAAAATGCCCGAAGAATTGTTCGTGTGGCTGAGGAATTCGATTGCATCGACTCCAAAAATACATTTCGACAAATTGATGTTGATTCCGTAATCGGCAAGACGTTTGAAAAGTATTTCAATGTGTTGTAGGTGTTCGTTTTCGCTTTTACTCGCGATGAGAAAATCATCGATGTACGCTAAAACCCTACAGACTTCGTTGATGAAACGTTGAAAAGTTTGAGCAGCGTTTCGTAACCCGAACGGCATCCGCAAAAACTCAAACAGTCCGAAAGGTGTAGTAATCGCCGTTTTGTGGATGTCATCCGGAGCCACCGGTATAAGGTGGTAGGCCCTGACTAAATCTACTTTTGCAAATATGGTACAACCCTGTAGATTCATAGAAAAGTTCTGTATGTGAGGTATGGGATACCTATCCGGGATTGTAGCGTCGTTTAATCGTCTGTAATCGCCACAAGATCGCCAATCAGAATTATTCTTCTTTTTGACCATGTGTAGTGGTGATGACACTGAAGAGTCGGATTGCTTGCCAATACCTATGTCTGTCATATGTTGAAATTCTGCTTGAGCAATTTTGTGACGTGTTGCATCGAGACGCCGAGGTCTGACGAAAGGCAAATTACCTTTTGTTTCGATGTGACCCACAACACTATGTTTGAAGGGAAGAAAATAGTTGGTGGGCTGTGTTAATGTTGGATATTTTGTTACTAGCTGGTTAAATTTGTTAGGGCAGGAATCTTGTTTAATTGAAAATGACATTTTAGTAGCTGATATGTTAGTATCTGTTAGTGTGGATACTTGGAGTGAGGTTTGTGGATCTACCAAACGTTTTCGCTTAACGTCACCCAGCAGGCCAAATTTTTGTAGAAAGTCTGCACCTATTATAGGGGGTTGAACATCAGCAACTATAAAAGGGTGACAGAAAGTTTTTCGAAGGCCAAGATTTAATGTCAGAAGTTTAGAGCCATAGGTGTTGATTACTGAGCCGTTAGCAGCAGTTAAGTCTGTCTGATTTTGAACGTTTATCAGTGACATGTTTTTATGGTATGACGGATAAGCTGGCGCCAGTGTCGATTAGGAACTTAACCTTGCTGCTAACGTCACTAACAAATAAACGGCTTTGATTGATCACCTGTGGCTGAGCCGTTTCGGCCACAGGATGTTCTAGTTTGGGGAGGCCGCAGAACTGTTGTTATTCTTTGTGTGCAAAATTTTGGTGCATGCGCATTTTTGCGCTTTGGCACCAAACTTTTTATGGTAATAACATAAGCCTTGGTTTGATTGGCTGTTTCTTTTGTTAGACCGCGATCTTGATCGGTTTCTTGAAAAATTACTGTCTTTCCGATTGCTGTTGCTGTTAATGTTTATTTTTGAAATCATATTTTCTAATCGTGATAATCTTTGTTCTAAACTATTGTCGTGATTGTGTAGTGGTCTCTGAAAGTTATTCGAAAGTGTGTTGATTGATGAGGATGATGCATTTTCAGTGGCTTCAAAAATTTTATCCGCCAGTGCAATCAGTTCATTTGTTGGTTTGTCGCCTACCGAAACTAAAGCGATGTTTATTGCTTGTGGTAGTCGTCGTAACCAGAGTTTTTTGATAATATTGGAATCAAATGTGCCACCAGCGGTCTGTTTCATTGAACGAAAAAGTGCTGATGGTTTTTGGTTACCAAGTTCTACTTTTTCCAATAACTCTTCGAGACGTTTACTTTCAGAAGCGGAATCTCGTGATATTAACGTTGATTTTAATTTTTGATATTTATCAATCACTGGTGGCTCAGCGATAATGTCTATGACTGATTCGCAAGTTTCAGGGGGTAGAGCAGCAATCGTGAGACAGTATTTGGTTTCATCGCGTGTTATTCTGAATACCGCAAACTGTGCTTCGGCCTGAATGAACCACGTCGATGGATTATTCGGCCAGAACGATGGTAAGCGAACTTTCGCGAAGTCAATGGCGTCGGTGTGTATAGTCTGATTCTCTGTATCTGTCATTGTTTTTGATGTTCTTGGCTTTTCTGTTTCAGGTTTCGGGTCTGACATTTTTTTTTTTTTTTTTGCAGCAAAGTGGTCAAAGTAAATCAAAAGTATAAAAACGTAGATAAATTTAAATATTTGTTGCCAAAAGTAAATAAAAAATTTTGTGTATTTGAAAAAAAATGAAATTTTGTAAAATTAATTGAAAAAAATAAAAAACCGAAAATATAATAAAAATCTTAATAAAAATAAAAAACCGAAAATATAATAAAAATAAAAATAAAAAACCGAAAATATAATAAAAATCTTGTATGAATATTTAATTGTAATTTGATATATATTGTAGGAAAAATATTTTTAAATTATACCGTGAATTCTGAAATGAATGGTAGCCGTTCGAGATTTCGACGGTCTATGTTTCAGAGATCGAGGGTGTACTGTAAAATTATTTTTCCTTTGTACAATGATTTTTAATTGTTTTTGTACAAATATAATATTTTTGTTTGTGTATAATATATTTAATATATTTTTAAATGTATAATATATTTAAGAAAAATTGTCTAAATAATAATGTATGTTTATTTAATTTTGATAATTTTTTTTTTTTACAATTTAATTTAATAATTTTAATATTTTAGAAAAATATATTGATATTTTAGAATATTAATAAAAATTTTGAATATTAATAAAAATTTATATTTTAGAATAGTGATACTTTAGAATATTGATTATTCATACAATAATTTTGATCTTTCACAATATTAATAAAAATTTGAAATTATTAATTTTTATTTAAATGTTTTGTGTATTTCGCTGTACAATTTTGTACAAAAAAAATTATTATGAAAAAATATATTTAAAAAAATATTGTATGAACTATTGTAATTTATGTTTTAAGAATTTATGAATTGAAAAAAAAAAAATATTTTAAAATTAAAAGTGTATGAGAAATAAGAATTTGTAAAATTTATTTATTGAAATGATGATGATATTAAAAACCTGGGATGATCTATTCGTTGTTTGATGGTTGTGTTGTAAAATATTTGTTCGAAGTTCTGTTGTTCGAGCGTTGCCTGTAGTTTGTTGATGCTATTGTTAATAAATCGGATGATTTATTTTATATATATGAAAATATATTATGATTTTTCATATATATAAATAATTATGGATGATTTTAGTTTATATATATAAATATATATTTTTATATAGTATATAAAATACTGATTAATATATGTAATTTTAACTTTATATGTAATTTTATATGTAATTTGAATTTGTCTTTTACAATTTTTTGTATTTGAATGTTATATTTTTAATTTTGAAGGTCACCTCTATTAAATTTCACCGTATGTTAATGTTTTGTATGAACTTTGTTTAAAATAAATTTTTGTTTAAAATTATCATTATTATGTGATTTTAATTTTTTTAAACACTTTTCATTATTTGTTTTAAATAAGTTATTAAACTTTTTTGAATTTTAATTTGTTTTTTATTTTAGGCGCTATATGATTGTCACTTTTAATTGTTAATTTAGTTAATAATTGTCTTTTTTTTTTAATTTCGGGGTCACCAGTAAGGTAGTTGAAATAAAACAATGTTATTTAGTTTTTACCTTAACCTACACTTTATTAAACTATTAATTAAGTAAACTTAACTATTATTATGATTATACTGAACTAGGGCTAAAACTATTCTTATTTTTCTTCTTAGGATTAATCTTATATTATAATTATTATTTATTACTAATGTCTATTACTATTAGTTATTATTATAATTGTTATTAAAGTAGATTTTTATTATATTTTATGCTCATATTTGATTCGACTAATTAAATTGACCGACGGTGGCTTAAGTGGTAGTGTGCTAAGCTGTGGTGCATTAGGTACTGGGTTCGACGCCCGTCCGAGACAGCGATGTTGGTCTAAGTTTACTCAGCTTTAAATGAGTACCAGTAATAAAATTGTAATAAAATGTAATTTAAGACTGGGAAAAATGCTAACGGCAGAGACCATTTGCTAACAACAAATGTCTCACTAATAAAAACCATTAGCTTGTTGCAATTAATAGTTTCTTCGCTATAAAGAAATTTATGGTTCGGAATCCATATAAAATTAGTAGGTCCAAATTGCAATAAAATGTTACAGAAACCCTTTAAGGGAGGCCCAGGCTCGCATCGAGCTGTAGCGCCAAAGAGTAAGTAAGTAATTAAATTGACGCGACTGTACCTTTCGACTTTTATTAAATTGATTTTGCTTTGACTACGACCGAACTGATTGAAAACTTGACTTAGGATGATAAAATTAATTTTTAATTAATTTAAATCATGCAGTTGTTACCAATTGATAACAACTGTGTATGTGTATGTGTGTGTGAGTGGCGTGATTAGAAAACAGTCAAAAGAATAAGAAATGAGAGTATGATTCCAACAGGTTTATTAACGGAAAGAAATAGAAATATTATTTTGATAGTAAAGTAAGAGAAAGTACAGTGCATGACCGCTACATCACCCCCCGTCAAGTCTGATCGACGTAGGCTGGTTTAAGTCGATCAACTGAAACAGAACTTGTTTTTTGTTAACGTCGATGATGTAGTTATGTCGAAGTCTGCGTAAGATTTTGTGAGGTCCGGTGTACGGTTTTGTCAGTCCTGATTTAATTGCGTCCGTTCGTAAAAAAACAAAGTCACAAGTCTTCAGGTCCTGTGGAAAATGAACTTTCCTTGTCGGCGTTCGTGGCGGTGTAGGTGTCAGGTTGTTCATTATCGTTTTTAGTTGCGTTGTCAACGTCTCCTGGTTCGTAGGTGGAGTCTTGTCGTTGTCGATGAAAAATTCGCCTGGCAGTTTAAGGCAATGCCCGTAGACTAATTCGGCTGGTGAAACTTTCAGGTCGTCTTTGACTGAAGCACGAGAGCAAGATGATGGGAAGCTCGATCGACCAGTTTGCGGTATATAAGCGTGCTTTTAAAGAAGATTTCAGCTGCCTGTGGAATCGTTCCACAAGGCCGTTGGATTGTGGATGGTACGGCGAAGTTCGAATCCTATGACAGCCAAGTAGTTTAGTGAGTTCAGTGAAGAGTTTCGATTCGAATTGCCTGCCATGATCGGTGGTAATGATGGCAGGTACTCCGAATCTGGAAATGTAGTTTTGGACGAAAGTTTTCGCTACTGTGACGGCTGTCATATCTTTAATCGGATATGCTTCGGGCCACCTTGTGAAACGATCCACAATGGTTAGCAGGTAGCTGAAATCTTCGGTTGTTGGTAAGGGGCCTACAATGTCCATATGGATTTGTTCAAATCTGGTGTTCGGGAGTGAAAATGTACCCTGCTGACTAATTGTATGTCTGTGTACTTTGCATTTTTGACATTGTACACAATTTTTAGTCCAGCGGGCGATATCTTTATTTAGGCCGGGCCAGAAATAACGTGCCGCTATTAATTTACGTGTGGTACGCATTCCAGGATGGGAAAGATTGTGCAACACATCGAAAGCGGTTCTGCGCATTGCTCAGGCAGATATGGTATGTTTTTACCAGTAGATGTGTCACAGTAAATCGTTGCGTCCGGGAATTCAAAACGTTGTAAATTAAATTTCGTTGAGGGATCTTTTGGTTTCTCTAATATCGTCTTTAAATCGTTGTCTTCTTGCTGGTATTTTGCTATTTTTATGATATTAAAATCGTTGTGTAAGGAGGATGTCCGAAATACGATATAGGCTGTCCGCGACTAAATTTTCTGAGCCTTTCACGTGAACGATGTCTGTCGTGAATTGAGCGATGAAATCAAGGTGTCTCGTTTGTCTTGGGCTTCGTTCAGTTTTTGACTTAATAGCAAAAATTAGAGGTTTATGATCCGTGAAGATTCTGAATTGTCTTGCCTCGATGAAATATCTGAAGTGTTTAATGGCTAAGTAAATAGCTAAAAGTTCACGGTCGAAAGCAGAGTATTTGCGTTCTGCAGGTGAGAGTTTTTTTGAGAAGAATGAGATAGGTTCCCAATGATCGTCTTTGAATTGTTGTAGGACTGCTCCTACGGCGATGTCGGAAGCATCAGTCGCTATGCTGTATTTCCCGTCGAGTACAGGGTGTGCCAAAATCGTATCGTTAGCCAGAGCTTCCTTGACCTTATCGAAATGCTGGTCTAGATCTGATGGCCAGTAAAAAAATTTTGGAGATTTTGGCTTTTGAAGCAACAGCGTGAGGTGTGAGTGAATTGGTGCTAAAAGTTCAGCAAGATGTGGTAAAAATCGATGATAATAGTTTATCATTCCGATAAATCGTTGAATCGATTTTATTGAATCAGGCTTCGGGAAGTCTCTGATTATCTTGATTCTGTCGTGTGATGGAAAAATGCCCGAAGAATTGTTCGTGTGGCTGAGGAAATCGATTGCATCGACTCCAAAAACACATTTCGACAAATTGATGTTGATTCCGTAATCGGCAAGACGTTTGAAAAGTATTTCAATGTGTTGTAGGTGTTCGTTTTCGCTTTTACTCGCGATGAGAAAATCATCGATGTACGCGAAAACCCTACAGACTCCGTTGATGAAACGTTGAAAAGTTTGAGCAGCGTTTCGTAACCCGAACGGCATCCGCAAAAACTCAAACAGTCCGAAAGGTGTAGTAATCGCCGTTTTGTGGATGTCATCCGGAGCCACCGGTATAAGGTGGTAGGCCCTGACTAAATCTACTTTTGCAAATATGGTACAACCCTGTAGATTCCTAGAAAAGTTCTGTATGTGAGGTATGGGATACCTATCCGGGATCGTAGCGTCGTTTAATCGTCTGTAATCGCCACAAGGTTGCCAATCAGAATTATTCTTCTTTTTGACCATGTGTAGTGGTGATGACACTGAAGAGTCGGATTGCTTGCCAATACCTATGTCTGTCATATGTTGAAATTCTGCTTGAGCTTGCCAATACCTATGTCTGTCATATGTTGAAATTCTGCTTGAGCAATTTTGTGACGTGTTGCATCGAGACGCCGAGGTCTGGCGAAAGGCAAATTACCTTTTGTTTCGATGTAACGCACAACACTATGTTTGACGGGAAGAAAATAGTTGGTGGGCTGTGTTAATGTTGGATATTTTGTTATTAGCTGGTTAAATTTGTTAGGGCAGGAATATTTTTTAATTGAAAATGACATTTTATTAGCTGACATGTTAGTATCTGTTAGTGTGGATACTTGGAGTGAGGTTTGTGGATCTCATCATCATCATCCATGGTTCGACAACCCAGGTCGGGTCTTGACCTCCTCTAATTTTCGCCGCCAATTATCTCTGTTTTGACAAACAGTTCTCCAATTTGCTGCACCAATTTTAGTAGCATCCTGGTCAACTCCATCTAACCATCTTAACTTTGGCCTGCCCGGATTTCTCCTACCTTCCAGTTTATTTGTTATCGCTACTTTTACCTGGTTTTCATCTGCTAATCTCATCACATGACCAGCCCATCTCAATCTACTAATTTTTATAAATTTTACAACATCAATTTCCTTGTAGATACAATATAATTCCCGATTATGCCTACGTCTCCACACACCACTATCGTTGACTGGTCCAAATATCCTTCTCAGTATTTTTCGTTCAAATACGCCAAGTCTGCTTTCATCTGCTTTGCTAAATTTCCATGTTTCTGCTGCATACGTGAGTATTGGTCTGATTAATGTTTTGTACATTAAAATTTTGGTTTTTCTTGATAGTAACCGCGATTTCAGATGATTTCTAAGGCTAAAGTAGCTTCTATTTGCAGCTACTATTCTTCTTTTAATTTCTTTAGTTGTGTCATTTTTACTATCTATTAGTGAACCAAGATACACAAAATCATCTACAACTTCCATGTTATTATCACCTATCACCAATACTCGACCTAACATTCTTCTTTTTTGTTGCGAGTTTGAAGCCAGCATAATTTTTGTTTTTGCTTCATTTATGGATAATCCCATCTTTTTCGCAGCATCCTGAAGTTTACTAAAATTTTCTTTTGCTCCTACTAATGACCTTGAGATTAAATCAATATCATCAGCATATGCAGCAATCTGTGTTGACTTGTTGTATATTGTACCTTTTGTTTCTAGACGGGAAATTCGTATAACTTTTTCTAATGCTAAATTAAACAGTAAACAGGCTAATGCATCACCTTGTCGCACGCCGTTATTGGTTGTAAATATATCAGATGATTCATTTTGTATCTTAACTTTACATTGTACGCTACTCATTGTTGCTTTTGTTAATTTAATAAGTTTTTGCGGTATGCCGAATTCTGCCATTGCTTTGTATAGCTCTTCTCTATTTATGCTATCATAAGCAGCTTTAAAATCAACAAATATATGATATGAATCAATATTAATTTCTAGATTTTTCTCTAACGTTGGTCTGATTGTGTGTATTTGGTCTATTGTTGATCTTGATGGTCTAAACCCACATTGATAATTTCCTATTATTCTTTCGCTATAGGGTCTTAACTTATTGCACAGTACATTACCAAAAACTTTGTACGCTACATTAAGTAGGGTTATTCCTCTGTAGTTATTACAGTCATTTATGTTTCCCTTTTTATGCAATGGGCATATTAATCCAATATTCCATTCATCTGGTAATACTTCAGCATTCCATATTTGCACAATTAAATTATGAATATATTCATGCAACAGCTCACCGCCACACTTTATCATTTCAGCTACAATGCCATCACTACCAGGGGATTTATTATTTTTTAATTTTGCAATAGCTTCTTTGGTATCAATTAATGTTGGTATTTCAACCTGCAAAACGTTTACATTGGGATTTTGACTAATGTTTACTATTATATTACGTGATTCATCATTGTTTAATGTTTCATTAAAATGTTCCGCCCATCTTTTCAAAGAATCACTATTATCATTTAATAAATTTCCACTTTTGTCTAAACATGCAGTTGTTCTAGGTTTAAATTCACTACTTTCTTCCTTTAGTTTTCTATAGAAACGTCTACTTTCATTTTGTGTTACACATAACTCCAACTCTTCAATCTTTTTTTGTTTAAATGCTCTTTTTTTTCTTCTATGAATTTGCTTTTCCAGTCTTCTTAATGATTTATACTTTTCGATGTTTGTTCTTGTTCTATGTCTTTGTTGCATTGTAAGATAAGATTTGTTTTTCTCTTTCGTAATTTGAGAACATTCATCATCAAACCAATCTTCTACAGGTCGTAGTGATGTTCTATGACCCAAGATATTTTCAGAAACTTCAGATATTATATTTTTACAGCTTATCCATTTTTCGTTGATGGTAGTTTCATTTTGGCAGTTTGTTAGAATAGGCCTGATTTCATTACTGATATGTTCTTGGTATCTTTTCTTCATCTCCTCATTCTTTATTAATTCTACATTATATCTTTTCAGCTTTGCTCCTTTGTGTTTCTTCACATTACTAATTCGATACCTTAACTTTGCAACTACAAGCAGATGATCTGAATCAATGTTAGCACCTCTATACGTTCTAACATTCAATAAATTTGATAAGTGTCTCGCATCTATAAGAATATGATCAATTTGTTTTTTTGTATTTCCGTCTGGTGAGATCCATGTAATTTTATGTATATTTTTTCTTGGGTATCTTGTACTACCAACAATCATATTTTTTGACACAGCGAAGTTCACTAGTCTACACCCATTTGAATTGGTTTCAGTGTGTAGACTATTATTACCAACACAATTTTTATATATATTTTCCATACCCAACTTCGCGTTCATATCACCAATTACGATCTTCATATCATTTTGCGGACATTCATCATATATTTTATCTAATGTTTCATAAAATTCATCTTTTTCAGCATCGTCACTATCTAATGTAGGTGCATGCACATTTATGATGCTTGAGTTGAAGAATTTGCCTTTGACACGTATGACACACATTCTCTTATTTATCGGCTTAAAATCAATGATTAGGTGTTTAACTCTTTTTGATACTAAGAAACCTGTCCCGAAGGTATGCTCGATATTATTGCAACTGTAGTAAAAATCATAGTTTCTATTCTGCACTGAACCATTGCCTTTCCATCTAACTTCTTGTATTGCACAAATGTCAATTTTATAGCTATCAATTACAATTTCTGCTAACATTTTTAGCGCTCTACTTTTATATAACGTTCTCACATTCCATGTTCCTAAAACCAAATCGTTGTCCTTTTTTCGTTTTCCAGTTCGTCGTTGTTGTTCCAAATATATCCGAGGCAAATTTTGAAGTCTCCTAACAAGCATTTTTTTCCGAGGTAGGGCTGTTACCCCTACGCTCAACCCCCAAGTTGGAGGGCCATATTCACGGTGGTTAGATATTTGGTCTAGCCACGAATCGCTATGGTTATACCGCCAATTCTCGGTCGCCAGAGCCTCATCAGTATTAAACAGATTCCACCACTTGAAGGCTGAGGTTGACAGTTGGTTCGGAGTTAGGCTATATGACGCATCACGAACCCATACGGAACCCGGTTTGTGGATCTACCAAACGTTTTCGCTTAACGTCAACCAGCAGGCCAAATTTTTGTAGAAAGTCTGCACCTATTATAGGGTGTTGAACATCAGCAACTATAAAAGGGTGACAGAAAGTTTTTCGAAGGCCAAGATTTAATGTCAGAAGTTTAGAGCCATAGGTGTTGATTACTGAGCCGTTAGCAGCAGTTAAGAGTATGTCTGATTTTGAACGTTTATCAGTGACATGTTTTTATGATATGACGGATAAGCTGGCGCCAGTGTCGATTAGGAACTTAACCTTGCTGCTAACGTCACTAACAAATAAGCGGCTTTGATTGATCACCTGTGGCTGAGCCGTTTCGGCCACAGGATGTTCTAGTTTGGGGAGGCCGCAGAACTGTTGTTATTCTTTGTGTGCAAAATTTTGGTGCATGCGCATTTTTGCGCTTTGGCACCAAACCTTTTATGGTAATAACATAAGCCTTGGTTTGATTGGCTGTTTCTTTTGTTAGACCGCGATCTTGATCGGTTTCTTGAAAAAGTACTGTCTTTATTTTAAGTAATGTTTATTTTTGAAATCATATTTTCTAATCGTGATAATCTTTGTTCTAAACTATTGTCGTGATTGTGTATTGGTCTCTGAAAGTTATTGGAAAGTGTATTGATTGATGAGGATGATGCATTTTCGGTGGCTTCAAAATTTTTATCCGCCAGTGCAATCAGTTCATTTGTTGGTTTGTCGCCTACCGAAACTAAAGCGATGTTTATTGCTTGTGGTAGTCGTCGTAACCAGAGTTTTTTGATAATATTGGAATCAAATGTGCCACCAGCGGTCTGTTTCATTGAACGAAAAAGTGCTGATGGTTTTTGGGTACCAAGTTCTACTTTTTCCAATAACTCTTCGAGACGTTTACTTTCAGAAGCGGAATCTCGTGATATTAACGTTGATTTTAATTTTTGATATTTATCAATCACTGGTGGCTCAGCGATAATGTCTATGACTGATTCGCAAGTTTCAGGGGGTAGAGCAGCAATCGTGAGACAGTATTTGGTTTCATCGCGTGTTATTCTGAATACCGCAAACTGTGCTTCGGCCTGAATGAACCACGTCGATGGATTATTCGGCCAGAACGATGGTAAGCGAACTTTCGCGAAGTCAATGGCGTCGGTGTGTATAGTCTGATTCTCTGTATCTGTCATTGTTTTTGATGTTCTTGGCTTTTCTGTTTCAGGATTCGGGTCTGACATTTTTTTTTTTTTTTTTGCAGCAAAGTGGTCAAAGTAAATCAAAAGTATAAAAACGTAGATAAATTTAAATATTTGTTGCCAAAAGTAAATAAAAAATTTTGTGTATTTGAAAAAAAATGAAATTTTGTAAAATTAATTGAAAAAAAAAAAAAACCGAAAATATAATAAAAATCTTGTATGAATTTTTAATTGTAATTTGATATATATTGTAGGAAAAATATTTTTAAATTATACCGTGAATTCTGAAATGAATGGTAGCCGTTCGAGATTTCGACGGTCTACTGTTTTTGTAATATTTTTATATGTTTCAGAGATCGAGGGTGTACTGTAAAATTATTTTTCCTTTGTACAATGATTTTTAATTGTTTTTGTACAAATATAATATTTTTGTTTGTGTATAATATATTTAATATATTTTTAAATGTATAATATATTTAAGAAAAATTGTCTAAATAATAATCTATGTTTATTTAATTTTGATAATTTTTTTTTTTTACAATTTAATTTAATAATTTTAATATTTTAGAAAAATATATTGATATTTTAGAATATTAATAAAAATTTAGAATATTGATTATTCATACAATAATTTTGATCTTTCACAATATTAATAAAAATTTGAAATTATTAATTTTTATTTAAATGTTTTGTGTATTTCGCTGTACAATTTTGTACAAAAAAAATTATTATGAAAAAATATATTTTAAAAAAAAATTGTATAACTATTGCAATTTATGTTTTAAGAATTTATGAATTGAAAAAAAAAAAATATTTTAAAATTAAAAATGTATGAGAAATATGAATTTGTAAAATTTATTTATTGAAATGATGATGATATTAAAAACCTGGGATGATCTATTCGTTGTTTGATGGTTGTGTTGTAAAATATTTGTTCGAAGTTCTGTTGTTCGAGCGTTGCCTGTAGTTTGTTGATGCTATTGTTAATAAATCGGATGATTTATTTTATATATATGAAAATATATTATAATTTTTCATATATATAAATAATTATGGATGATTTTAATTTATATATATAAATATATATTTTAATCTCTATATATAAAAATGAATTGCTGTGCGTTAGTCTCGCTAAAACTCAAAAACGGCTGGACCGATTTTCAAAAATTTTTTTTGTTTTGTTTGCTATAGTTCAGGGATGGTTTAGAAAAATTACATATAAAGTTAAAATTACATATATTAATCAGTATTTTATATACTATACTAGTGGGTTACCCCGCTTCGCTCGAGCTGATCACTGTCCATGTCCCTGTCCCTGTCCCTGTCCCTGTCCCTGTCCCTGTCCCTGTCACTGTCCCTGTCCCTGTCCCTGTCCCTGTCCCTGTCCCTGTCCCTGTCCCTGTCCCTGTCCCTGTCCCTGTCCCTGTCCCTGTCCCTGTCCCTGTCCCTGTCCCTGTCCCTGTCCCTGTCCCTGTCCCTGTCCCTGTCCCTGTCCCTGTCCCTGTCCCTGTCCCTGTCCCTGTCCCTGTCCCTGTCCCTGTCCCTGTCCCTGTCCCTGTCCCTGTCCCTGTCCCTGTCCCTGTCCCTGTCCCTGTCCCTGTCCCTGTCCCTGTCCCTGTCCCTGTCCCTGTCCCTGTCCCTGTCCTCTGTCCCTGTCCCTGTCCCTGTCCCTGTCCCTGTCCCTGTCCCTGTCCCTGTCCCTGTCCCTGTCCCTGTCCCTGTCCCTGTCCCTGTCCCTGTCCCTGTCCCTGTCCCTGTCCCTGTCCCTGTCCCTGTCCCTGTCCCTGTCCCTGTCCCTGTCCCTGTCCCTGTCCCTGTCCCTGTCCCTGTCCCTGTCCCTGTCCCTGTCCCTGTCCCTGTCCCTGTCCCTGTCCCTGTCCCTGTCCCTGTCCCTGTCCCTGTCCCTGTCCCTGTCCCTGTCCCTGTCCCTGTCCCTGTCCCTGTCCCTGTCCCTGTCCCTGTCCCTGTCCCTGTCCCTGTCCCTGTCCCTGTCCCTGTCCCTGTCCCTGTCCCTGTCCCTGTCCCTGTCCCTGTCCCTGTCCCTGTCCCTGTCCCTGTCCCTGTCCCTGTCCCTGTCCCTGTCCCTGTCCCTGTCCCTGTCCCTGTCCCTGTCCCTGTCCCTGTCCCTGTCCCTGTCCCTGTCCCTGTCCCTGTCCCTGTCCCTGTCCCTGTCCCTGTCCCTGTCCCTGTCCCTGTCCCTGTCCCTGTCCCTGTCCCTGTCCCTGTCCCTGTCCCTGTCCCTGTCCCTGTCCCTGTCCCTGTCCCTGTCCCTGTCCCTGTCCCTGTCCCTGTCCCTGTCCCTGTCCCTGTCCCTGTCCCTGTCCCTGTCCCTGTCCCTGTCCCTGTCCCTGTCCCTGTCCCTGTCCCTGTCCCTGTCCCTGTCCCTGTCCCTGTCCCTGTCCCTGTCCCTGTCCCTGTCCCTGTCCCTGTCCCTGTCCCTGTCCCTGTCCCTGTCCCTGTCCCTGTCCCTGTCCCTGTCCCTGTCCCTGTCCCTGTCCCTGTCCCTGTCCCTGTCCCTGTCCCTGTCCCTGTCCCTGTCCCTGTCCCTGTCCCTGTCCCTGTCCCTGTCCCTGTCCCTGTCCCTGTCCCTGTCCCTGTCCCTGTCCCTGTCCCTGTCCCTGTCCCTGTCCCTGTCCCTGTCCCTGTCCCTGTCCCTGTCCCTGTCCCTGTCCCTGTCCCTGTCCCTGTCCCTGTCCCTGTCCCTGTCCCTGTCCCTGTCCCTGTCCCTGTCCCTGTCCCTGTCCCTGTCCCTGTCCCTGTCCCTGTCCCTGTCCCTGTCCCTGTCCCTGTCCCTGTCCCTGTCCCTGTCCCTGTCCCTGTCCCTGTCCCTGTCCCTGTCCCTGTCCCTGTCCCTGTCCCTGTCCCTGTCCCTGTCCCTGTCCCTGTCCCTGTCCCTGTCCCTGTCCCTGTCCCTGTCCCTGTCCCTGTCCCTGTCCCTGTCCCTGTCCCTGTCCCTGTCCCTGTCCCTGTCCCTGTCCCTGTCCCTGTCCCTGTCCCTGTCCCTGTCCCTGTCCCTGTCCCTGTCCCTGTCCCTGTCCCTGTCCCTGTCCCTGTCCCTGTCCCTGTCCCTGTCCCTGTCCCTGTCCCTGTCCCTGTCCCTGTCCCTGTCCCTGTCCCTGTCCCTGTCCCTGTCCCTGTCCCTGTCCCTGTCCCTGTCCCTGTCCCTGTCCCTGTCCCTGTCCCTGTCCCTGTCCCTGTCCCTGTCCCTGTCCCTGTCCCTGTCCCTGTCCCTGTCCCTGTCCCTGTCCCTGTCCCTGTCCCTGTCCCTGTCCCTGTCCCTGTCCCTGTCCCTGTCCCTGTCCCTGTCCCTGTCCCTGTCCCTGTCCCTGTCCCTGTCCCTGTCCCTGTCCCTGTCCCTGTCCCTGTCCCTGTCCCTGTCCCTGTCCCTGTCCCTGTCCCTGTCCCTGTCCCTGTCCCTGTCCCTGTCCCTGTCCCTGTCCCTGTCCCTGTCCCTGTCCCTGTCCCTGTCCCTGTCCCTGTCCCTGTCCCTGTCCCTGTCCCTGTCCCTGTCCCTGTCCCTGTCCCTGTCCCTGTCCCTGTCCCTGTCCCTGTCCCTGTCCCTGTCCCTGTCCCTGTCCCTGTCCCTGTCCCTGTCCCTGTCCCTGTCCCTGTCCCTGTCCCTGTCCCTGTCCCTGTCCCTGTCCCTGTCCCTGTCCCTGTCCCTGTCCCTGTCCCTGTCCCTGTCCCTGTCCCTGTCCCTGTCCCTGTCCCTGTCCCTGTCCCTGTCCCTGTCCCTGTCCCTGTCCCTGTCCCTGTCCCTGTCCCTGTCCCTGTCCCTGTCCCTGTCCCTGTCCCTGTCCCTGTCCCTGTCCCTGTCCCTGTCCCTGTCCCTGTCCCTGTCCCTGTCCCTGTCCCTGTCCCTGTCCCTGTCCCTGTCCCTGTCCCTGTCCCTGTCCCTGTCCCTGTCCCTGTCCCTGTCCCTGTCCCTGTCCCTGTCCCTGTCCCTGTCCCTGTCCCTGTCCCTGTCCCTGTCCCTGTCCCTGTCCCTGTCCCTGTCCCTGTCCCTGTCCCTGTCCCTGTCCCTGTCCCTGTCCCTGTCCCTGTCCCTGTCCCTGTCCCTGTCCCTGTCCCTGTCCCTGTCCCTGTCCCTGTCCCTGTCCCTGTCCCTGTCCCTGTCCCTGTCCCTGTCCCTGTCCCTGTCCCTGTCCCTGTCCCTGTCCCTGTCCCTGTCCCTGTCCCTGTCCCTGTCCCTGTCCCTGTCCCTGTCCCTGTCCCTGTCCCTGTCCCTGTCCCTGTCCCTGTCCCTGTCCCTGTCCCTGTCCCTGTCCCTGTCCCTGTCCCTGTCCCTGTCCCTGTCCCTGTCCCTGTCCCTGTCCCTGTCCCTGTCCCTGTCCCTGTCCCTGTCCCTGTCCCTGTCCCTGTCCCTGTCCCTGTCCCTGTCCCTGTCCCTGTCCCTGTCCCTGTCCCTGTCCCTGTCCCTGTCCCTGTCCCTGTCCCTGTCCCTGTCCCTGTCCCTGTCCCTGTCCCTGTCCCTGTCCCTGTCCCTGTCCCTGTCCCTGTCCCTGTCCCTGTCCCTGTCCCTGTCCCTGTCCCTGTCCCTGTCCCTGTCCCTGTCCCTGTCCCTGTCCCTGTCCCTGTCCCTGTCCCTGTCCCTGTCCCTGTCCCTGTCCCTGTCCCTGTCCCTGTCCCTGTCCCTGTCCCTGTCCCTGTCCCTGTCCCTGTCCCTGTCCCTGTCCCTGTCCCTGTCCCTGTCCCTGTCCCTGTCCCTGTCCCTGTCCCTGTCCCTGTCCCTGTCCCTGTCCCTGTCCCTGTCCCTGTCCCTGTCCCTGTCCCTGTCCCTGTCCCTGTCCCTGTCCCTGTCCCTGTCCCTGTCCCTGTCCCTGTCCCTGTCCCTGTCCCTGTCCCTGTCCCTGTCCCTGTCCCTGTCCCTGTCCCTGTCCCTGTCCCTGTCCCTGTCCCTGTCCCTGTCCCTGTCCCTGTCCCTGTCCCTGTCCCTGTCCCTGTCCCTGTCCCTGTCCCTGTCCCTGTCCCTGTCCCTGTCCCTGTCCCTGTCCCTGTCCCTGTCCCTGTCCCTGTCCCTGTCCCTGTCCCTGTCCCTGTCCCTGTCCCTGTCCCTGTCCCTGTCCCTGTCCCTGTCCCTGTCCCTGTCCCTGTCCCTGTCCCTGTCCCTGTCCCTGTCCCTGTCCCTGTCCCTGTCCCTGTCCCTGTCCCTGTCCCTGTCCCTGTCCCTGTCCCTGTCCCTGTCCCTGTCCCTGTCCCTGTCCCTGTCCCTGTCCCTGTCCCTGTCCCTGTCCCTGTCCCTGTCCCTGTCCCTGTCCCTGTCCCTGTCCCTGTCCCTGTCCCTGTCCCTGTCCCTGTCCCTGTCCCTGTCCCTGTCCCTGTCCCTGTCCCTGTCCCTGTCCCTGTCCCTGTCCCTGTCCCTGTCCCTGTCCCTGTCCCTGTCCCTGTCCCTGTCCCTGTCCCTGTCCCTGTCCCTGTCCCTGTCCCTGTCCCTGTCCCTGTCCCTGTCCCTGTCCCTGTCCCTGTCCCTGTCCCTGTCCCTGTCCCTGTCCCTGTCCCTGTCCCTGTCCCTGTCCCTGTCCCTGTCCCTGTCCCTGTCCCTGTCCCTGTCCCTGTCCCTGTCCCTGTCCCTGTCCCTGTCCCTGTCCCTGTCCCTGTCCCTGTCCCTGTCCCTGTCCCTGTCCCTGTCCCTGTCCCTGTCCCTGTCCCTGTCCCTGTCCCTGTCCCTGTCCCTGTCCCTGTCCCTGTCCCTGTCCCTGTCCCTGTCCCTGTCCCTGTCCCTGTCCCTGTCCCTGTCCCTGTCCCTGTCCCTGTCCCTGTCCCTGTCCCTGTCCCTGTCCCTGTCCCTGTCCCTGTCCCTGTCCCTGTCCCTGTCCCTGTCCCTGTCCCTGTCCCTGTCCCTGTCCCTGTCCCTGTCCCTGTCCCTGTCCCTGTCCCTGTCCCTGTCCCTGTCCCTGTCCCTGTCCCTGTCCCTGTCCCTGTCCCTGTCCCTGTCCCTGTCCCTGTCCCTGTCCCTGTCCCTGTCCCTGTCCCTGTCCCTGTCCCTGTCCCTGTCCCTGTCCCTGTCCCTGTCCCTGTCCCTGTCCCTGTCCCTGTCCCTGTCCCTGTCCCTGTCCCTGTCCCCTGTCCCTGTCCCTGTCCCTGTCCCTGTCCCTGTCCCTGTCCCTGTCCCTGTCCCTGTCCCTGTCCCTGTCCCTGTCCCTGTCCCTGTCCCTGTCCCTGTCCCTGTCCCTGTCCCTGTCCCTGTCCCTGTCCCTGTCCCTGTCCCTGTCCCTGTCCCTGTCCCTGTCCCTGTCCCTGTCCCTGTCCCTGTCCCTGTCCCTGTCCCTGTCCCTGTCCCTGTCCCTGTCCCTGTCCCTGTCCCTGTCCCTGTCCCTGTCCCTGTCCCTGTCCCTGTCCCTGTCCCTGTCCCTGTCCCTGTCCCTGTCCCTGTCCCTGTCCCTGTCCCTGTCCCTGTCCCTGTCCCTGTCCCTGTCCCTGTCCCTGTCCCTGTCCCTGTCCCTGTCCCTGTCCCTGTCCCTGTCCCTGTCCCTGTCCCTGTCCCTGTCCCTGTCCCTGTCCCTGTCCCTGTCCCTGTCCCTGTCCCTGTCCCTGTCCCTGTCCCTGTCCCTGTCCCTGTCCCTGTCCCTGTCCCTGTCCCTGTCCCTGTCCCTGTCCCTGTCCCTGTCCCTGTCCCTGTCCCTGTCCTGTCCCTGTCCCTGTCCCTGTCCCTGTCCCTGTCCCTGTCCCTGTCCCTGTCCCTGTCCCTGTCCCTGTCCCTGTCCCTGTCCCTGTCCCTGTCCCTGTCCCTGTCCCTGTCCCTGTCCCTGTCCCTGTCCCTGTCCCTGTCCCTGTCCCTGTCCCTGTCCCTGTCCCTGTCCCTGTCCCTGTCCCTGTCCCTGTCCCTGTCCCTGTCCCTGTCCCTGTCCCTGTCCCTGTCCCTGTCCCTGTCCCTGTCCCTGTCCCTGTCCCTGTCCCTGTCCCTGTCCCTGTCCCTGTCCCTGTCCCTGTCCCTGTCCCTGTCCCTGTCCCTGTCCCTGTCCCTGTCCCTGTCCCTGTCCCTGTCCCTGTCCCTGTCCCTGTCCCTGTCCCTGTCCCTGTCCCTGTCCCTGTCCTGTCCCTGTCCCTGTCCCTGTCCCTGTCCCTGTCCCTGTCCCTGTCCCTGTCCCTGTCCCTGTCCCTGTCCTGTCCCTGTCCCTGTCCCTGTCCCTGTCCCTGTCCCTGTCCCTGTCCCTGTCCCTGTCCCTGTCCCTGTCCCTGTCCCTGTCCTGTCCCTGTCCCTGTCCCTGTCCCTGTCCCTGTCCCTGTCCCTGTCCCTGTCCCTGTCCCTGTCCCTGTCCCTGTCCCTGTCCCTGTCCCTGTCCCTGTCCCTGTCCCTGTCCCTGTCCCTGTCCCTGTCCCTGTCCCTGTCCCTGTCCCTGTCCCTGTCCCTGTCCTGTCCCTGTCCCTGTCCCTGTCCCTGTCCCTGTCCCTGTCCCTGTCCCTGTCCCTGTCCCTGTCCCTGTCCCTGTCCCTGTCCCTGTCCCTGTCCCTGTCCCTGTCCCTGTCCCTGTCCCTGTCCCTGTCCCTGTCCCTGTCCCTGTCCCTGTCCCTGTCCCTGTCCCTGTCCCTGTCCCTGTCCTGTCCCTGTCCCTGTCCCTGTCCCTGTCCCTGTCCCTGTCCTGTCCCTGTCCCTGTCCCTGTCCCTGTCCCTGTCCCTGTCCCTGTCCCTGTCCCTGTCCCTGTCCCTGTCCCTGTCCCTGTCCCTGTCCCTGTCCCTGTCCCTGTCCCTGTCCCTGTCCCTGTCCCTGTCCCTGTCCCTGTCCCTGTCCCTGTCCCTGTCCCTGTCCCTGTCCCTGTCCCTGTCCCTGTCCCTGTCCCTGTCCCTGTCCCTGTCCCTGTCCCTGTCCCTGTCCCTGTCCCTGTCCCTGTCCCTGTCCCTGTCCCTGTCCCTGTCCCTGTCCCTGTCCCTGTCCCTGTCCCTGTCCCTGTCCCTGTCCCGTCCCTGTCCCTGTCCCTGTCCCTGTCCCTGTCCCTGTCCCTGTCCCTGTCCCTGTCCCTGTCCCTGTCCCTGTCCCTGTCCCTGTCCTGTCCCTGTCCCTGTCCCTGTCCCTGTCCCTGTCCCTGTCCCTGTCCCTGTCCTGTCCCTGTCCTGTCCCTGTCCCTGTCCCTGTCCCTGTCCCTGTCCCTGTCCCTGTCCCTGTCCCTGTCCCTGTCCCTGTCCCTGTCCCTGTCCCCGTCCCCGTCCCCGTCCCCTGTCCCTGTCCTGTCCCTGTCCTGTCCTGTCCCTGTCCCTGTCCCTGTCCCTGTCCCTGTCCCTGTCCCTGTCCCTGTCCCTGTCCCTGTCCCTGTCCCTGTCCCTGTCCCTGTCCCTGTCCCTGTCCCTGTCCCTGTCCCTGTCCCTGTCCCTGTCCCTGTCCCCTGTCCCTGTCCCTGTCCCTGTCCCTGTCCCTGTCCCTGTCCCTGTCCCTGTCCCTGTCCCTGTCCCTGTCCCTGTCCCTGTCCCTGTCCCTGTCCCTGTCCCTGTCCCTGTCCCTGTCCCTGTCCCTGTCCCTGTCCCTGTCCCTGTCCCTGTCCCTGTCCCCTGTCCCTGTCCCTGTCCCTGTCCGTCCCTGTCCCTGTCCCTGTCCCTGTCCCTGTCCCTGTCCCTGTCCCTGTCCCTGTCCCTGTCCCTGTCCCTGTCCCTGTCCCTGTCCTGTCCCTGTCCCTGTCCCTGTCCCTGTCCCTGTCCCTGTCCCTGTCCCTGTCCCTGTCCCTGTCCTGTGTCCTGTGTCCTCTGTCCCCTGTCCCTGTCCCCTGTCCCTGTCCCTGTCCCTGTCCCTGTCCCTGTCCCTGTCCCTGTCCCTGTCCCTGTCCCTGTCCCTGTCCCTGTCCCTGTCCCTGTCCCTGTCCCCTGTCCCTGTCCCTGTCCCTGTCCCTGTCCCTGTCCCTGTCCCTGTCCCTGTCCCTGTCCCTGTCCCTGTCCCTGTCCCTGTCCCTGTCCCTGTCCCTGTCCCTGTCCCTGTCCCTGTCCCTGTCCCTGTCCCTGTCCCTGTCCCTGTCCCTGTCCCTGTCCCTGTCCCTGTCCCTGTCCCTGTCCCTGTCCCTTCCTGTCCCTGTCCCTGTCCCTGTCCCTGTCCCTGTCCCTGTCCCTGTCCCTGTCCCTGTCCCTGTCCCTGTCCTGTCCTGTCCCTGTCCCTGTCCCTGTCCCTGTCCCTGTCCCTGTCCCTGTCCCTGTCCCTGTCCCTGTCCCTGTCCCTGTCCCTGTCCCTGTCCCTGTCCCTGTCCCTGTCCCTGTCCCTGTCCCTGTCCCTGTCCCTGTCCCTGTCCCTGTCCCTGTCCCTGGCCCTGTCCCTGTCCCTGTCCCTGTCCCTGTCCCTGTCCCTGTCCCTGTCCCTGTCCCTGTCCCTGTCCCTGTCCCTGTCCCTGTCCCTGTCCCTGTCCCTGTCCCTGTCCCTGTCCCTGTCCCTGTCCCTGTCCCTGTCCCTGTCCCTGTCCTGTCCCTGTCCCTGTCCCTGTCCCTGTCCCTGTCCCTGTCCCCTGTCCCTGTCCCTGTCCCTGTCCCTGTCCCTGTCCCTGTCCCTGTCCCTGTCCCTGTCCCTGTCCCTGTCCCTGTCCCTGTCCCTGTCCCTGTCCCTGTCCCTGTCCCTGTCCCTGTCCTGTCCCTGTCCCTGTCCCTGTCCCTGTCCCTGTCCCTGTCCCTGTCCCTGTCCCTGTCCCTGTCCCTGTCCCTGTCCTGTCCCTGTCCCCTGTCCCTGTCCCTGTCCCTGTCCCTGTCCCTGTCCCTGTCCCTGTCCCTGTCCCTGTCCCTGTCCCTGTCCCTGTCCCTGTCCCTGTCCCTGTCCCTGTCCCTGTCCCTGTCCCTGTCCCTGTCCCTGTCCCTGTCCCTGTCCCTGTCCCTGTCCCCTGTCCCTGTCCCTGTCCCTGTCCCTGTCCCTGTCCCTGTCCCTGTCCCTGTCCCTGTCCCTGTCCCTGTCCCTGTCCCTGTCCCTGTCCCTGTCCCTGTCCCTGTCCCTGTCCCCTGTCCCTGTCCCTGTCCCTGTCCCTGTCCCTGTCCCTGTCCCTGTCCTGTCCCTGTCCCTGTCCCTGTCCTGTCCCTGTCCCTGTCCCTGTCCCCTGTCCCTGTCCCTGTCCCTGTCCCTGTCCCTGTCCCTGTCCCTGTCCCTGTCCCTGTCCCTGTCCCTGTCCCTGTCCCTGTCCCTGTCCCTGTCCCTGTCCGTCCCTGTCCCTGTCCCTGTCCCTGTCCCTGTCCCTGTCCCTGTCCCTGTCCCTGTCCCTGTCCCTGTCCCTGTCCCTGTCCCTGTCCCTGTCCCTGTCCCTGTCCCTGTCCCTGTCCCTGTCCCTGTCCTGTCCCTGTCCCTGTCCCTGTCCCTGTCCCTGTCCCTGTCCCCTGTCCCTGTCCCTGTCCCTGTCCCTGTCCTGTCCCTGTCCCTGTCCCTGTCCCTGTCCCTGTCCCTGTCCCTGTCCCTGTCCCTGTCCCTGTCCCTGTCCCTGTCCCTGTCCCTGTCCCTGTCCCTGTCCCTGTCCTGTCCCTGTCCCTGTCCTGTCCCTGTCCCTGTCCCTGTCCCTGTCCCTGTCCCTGTCCCTGTCCCTGTCCCTGTCCCTGTCCCTGTCCCCTGTCCCTGTCCCTGTCCCTGTCCCTGTCCCTGTCCCTGTCCCTGTCCCTGTCCCTGTCCCTGTCCCTGTCCCTGTCCCTGTCCCTGTCCCTGTCCCTGTCCCTGTCCCTGTCCCTGTCCCTGTCCCTGTCCCCTGTCCCTGTCCCTGTCCCTGTCCCTGTCCCTGTCCCTGTCCCTGTCCCTGTCCCTGTCCCTGTCCCTGTCCCTGTCCCTGTCCCTGTCCCTGTCCCTGTCCCTGTCCCTGTCCCTGTCCCTGTCCCTGTCCCTGTCCCTGTCCCTGTCCCTGTCCCTGTCCCTGTCCCTGTCCCTGTCCCTGTCCCTGTCCCTGTCCCTGTCCCTGTCCCTGTCCCTGTCCCTGTCCCTGTCCCTGTCCCTGTCCCTGTCCCTGTCCCTGTCCCTGTCCCTGTCCCTGTCCCTGTCCCTGTCCCTGTCCCTGTCCCTGTCCCTGTCCCTGTCCCTGTCCCTGTCCCTGTCCTGTCCCTGTCCCTGTCCCTGTCCCTGTCCCTGTCCCTGTCCCTGTCCCTGTCCCTGTCCCTGTCCCTGTCCCTGTCCCTGTCCCTGTCCCTGTCCCTGTCCCTGTCCTGTCCCTGTCCCTGTCCCTGTCCCTGTCCCTGTCCCTGTCCCTGTCCCTGTCCCTGTCCCTGTCCCTGTCCCTGTCCCTGTCCTGTCCCTGTCCCTGTCCCTGTCCCTGTCCTGTCCCTGTCCCTGTCCCTGTCCCTGTCCCTGTCCCTGTCCCTGTCCTGTCCCTGTCCCTGTCCCTGTCCCTGTCCCTGTCCCTGTCCCTGTCCCTGTCCCTGTCCCTGTCCCTGTCCCTGTCCCTGTCCCTGTCCCTGTCCCTGTCCCTGTCCCTGTCCCTGTCCCTGTCCCTGTCCCTGTCCCTGTCCCTGTCCCTGTCCCTGTCCCTGTCCCTGTCCCTGTCCCTGTCCCTGTCCCTGTCCCTGTCCCTGTCCCTGTCCCTGTCCCTGTTCCTGTCCCTGTCCCTGTCCCTGTCCCTGTCCCTGTCCCTGTCCCTGTCCCTGTCCCTGTCCCTGTCCCTGTCCCTGTCCCTGTCCCTGTCCCTGTCCCTGTCCCTGTCCCTGTCCCTGTCCCTGTCCCTGTCCCTGTCCCTGTCCCTGTCCCTGTCCCTGTCCCTGTCCCTGTCCCTGTCCCTGTCCCTGTCCCTGTCCCTGTCCCTGTCCCTGTCCCTGTCCCTGTCCCTGTCCCTGTCCCTGTCCCTGTCCCTGTCCTGTCCCTGTCCCTGTCCCTGTCCTGTCCCTGTCCCTGTCCCTGTCCCTGTCCTGTCCCTGTCCCTGTCCCTGTCCCTGTCCCTGTCCCTGTCCTGTCCCTGTCCCTGTCCCTGTCCCTGTCCCTGTCCCTGTCCCTGTCCCTGTCCCTGTCCCTGTCCCTGTCCCTGTCCCTGTCCCTGTCCCTGTCCCTGTCCCTGTCCCTGTCCCCTGTCCCTGTCCCTGTCCCTGTCCCTGTCCCTGTCCCTGTCCCTGTCCCTGTCCCTGTCCCTGTCCCTGTCCCTGTCCCTGTCCCTGTCCCTGTCCCTGTCCCTGTCCCTGTCCCTGTCCCTGTCCCTGTTCCCTGTCCCTGTCCCTGTCCCTGTCCCTGTCCCTGTCCCTGTCCCTGTCCCTGTCCCTGTCCCTGTCCCTGTCCCTGTCCCTGTCCCTGTCCCTGTCCCTGTCCCTGTCCCTGTCCCTGTCCCTGTCCTGTCCCTGTCCCTGTCCCTGTCCCTGTCCCTGTCCCTGTCCCTGTCCCTGTCCCTGTCCCTGTCCCTGTCCTGTCCCTGTCCCTGTCCCTGTCCCTGTCCCTGTCCCTGTCCCTGTCCCTGTCCCTGTCCCTGTCCCTGTCCTGTCCCTGTCCCTGTCCCTGTCCCTGTCCCTGTCCCTGTCCCTGTCCCTGTCCCTGTCCCTGTCCCTGTCCCTGTCCCTGTCCCTGTCCCTGTCCCTGTCCCTGTCCCTGTCCCTGTCCCTGTCCCTGTCCCTGTCCTGTCCCTGTCCCTGTCCCTGTCCCTGTCCCTGTCCCTGTCCCTGTCCCTGTCCCTGTCCCTGTCCCTGTCCCTGTCCTGTCCCCTGTCCCTGTCCCTGTCCCTGTCCCTGTCCCTGTCCCTGTCCCTGTCCCTGTCCCTGTCCCTGTCCCTGTCCCTGTCCCTGTCCCTGTCCCTGTCCCTGTCCCTGTCCCTGTCCCTGTCCTGTCCCTGTCCCCTGTCCCTGTCCCTGTCCCTGTCCCTGTCCCTGTCCCTGTCCCTGTCCCTGTCCCTGTCCTGTCCCTGTCCCTGTCCCTGTCCCTGTCCCTGTCCCTGTCCCTGTCCTGTCCCTGTCCCTGTCCCTGTCCCTGTCCCTGTCCCTGTCCCTGTCCCTGTCCCTGTCCCTGTCCCTGTCCCTGTCCCTGTCCCTGTCCCTGTCCCTGTCCCTGTCCCTGTCCCTGTCCCTGTCCCTGTCCCTGTCCCTGTCCCTGTCCCTGTCCCTGTCCCTGTCCCTGTCCCTGTCCCTGTCCCTGTCCCTGTCCCTGTCCCCGTGACTGTCCCTGTCCCCGTTACTGTCCCTGTCCCTGTCCCTGTCCCTGTCCTGTCCCTGTCCCTGTCCCTGTCCCTGTCCCTGTCCCTGTCCCTGTCCCTGTCCCTGTCCCTGTCCCTGTCCCTGTCCCTGTCCCTGTCCCTGTCCCTGTCCCTGTCCCTGTCCCTGTCCCTGTCCCTGTCCCTGTCCCTGTCCCTGTCCCTGTCCCGGTCCCTGTCCCTGTCCCTGTCCCTGTCCCTGTCCCTGTCCCTGTCCCTGTCCCTGTCCCTGTCCCTGTCCCTGTCCCTGTCCCTGTCCCTGTCCCTGTCCCTGTCCCTGTCCCTGTCCCTGTCCCTGTCCCTGTCCTGTCCCTGTCCCTGTCCCTGTCCTGTCCCTGTCCCTGTCCCTGTCCCTGTCCCTGTCCCTGTCCCTGTCCCTGTCCCTGTCCCTGTCCCTGTCCCTGTCCCTGTCCCTGTCCCTGTCCCTGTCCCTGTCCCTGTCCCTGTCCCTGTCCCTGTCCCTGTCCCTGTCCCTGTCCCTGTCCCTGTCCCTGTCCCTGTCCCTGTCCCTGTCCTGTCCCTGTCCCTGTCCCTGTCCCTGTCCCTGTCCCTGTCCTGTCCCTGTCCCTGTCCTGTCCCTGTCCCTGTCCCTGTCCCTGTCCCTGTCCCTGTCCCTGTCCCTGTCCCTGTCCCTGTCCCTGTCCTGTCCCTGTCCCTGTCCCTGTCCCTGTCCCTGTCCCTGTCCCTGTCCTGTCCCTGTCCCTGTCCCTGTCCCTGTCCCTGTCCCTGTCCCGGTCCCTGTCCCTGGTCCCTGTCCCTGTCCCTGTCCCTGTCCCTGTCCCTGTCCCTGTCCCTGTCCCTGTCCCTGTCCCTGTCCCTGTCCCTGTCCCTGTCCCTGTCCCTGTCCCTGTCCCTGTCCCTGTCCTGTCCCTGTCCCTGTCCCTGTCCCTGTCCCTGTCCCTGTCCCCTGTCCCTGTCCCTGTCCCTGTCCCTGTCCCTGTCCCTGTCCCTGTCCCTGTCCCTGTCCCTGTCCCTGTCCCTGTCCCTGTCCCTGTCCCTGTCCCTGTCCCTGTCCCTGTCCCTGTCCCTGTCCCTGTCCTGTCCCTGTCCCTGTCCCTGTCCCTGTCCTGTCCCTGTCCCTGTCCCTGTCCCTGTCCCTGTCCCTGTCCCTGTCCCTGTCCCTGTCCCTGTCCCTGTCCCTGTCCCTTGTCCCTGTCCCTGTCCCTGTCCCTGTCCTGTCCCTGTCCCTGTCCCTGTCCCTGTCCCTGTCCCTGTCCTGTCCCTGTCCCTGTCCCTGTCCCTGTCCCTGTCCCTGTCCCTGTCCCTGTCCCTGTCCCTGTCCCTGTCCCTGTCCCTGTCCCTGTCCCTGTCCCTGTCCCCTGTCCCCTGTCCCCTGTCCCTGTCCCTGTCCCTGTCCCTGTCCCTGTCCCTGTCCCTGTCCCTGTCCCTGTCCCTGTCCCTGTCCCTGTCCCTGTCCCTGTCCCTGTCCCTTGTCCCTGTCCCTGTCCCTGTCCCTGTCCCTGTCCCTGTCCCTGTCCCTGTCCTGTCCCTGTCCCTGTCCCTGTCCCTGTCCCCTGTCCCTGTCCCTGTCCCTGTCCTGTCCTGTCCCTGTCCCTGTCCCTGTCCCTGTCCCTGTCCCTGTCCCTGTCCCTGTCCCTGTCCCTGTCCCTGTCCCTGTCCCTGTCCCTGTCCCTGTCCCTGTCCCTGTCCCTGTCCCTGTCCCTGTCCCTGTCCCTGTCCCTGTCCCTGTCCCTGTCCCTGTCCCTGTCCCTGTCCCTCTGTCCCTGTCCCTGTCCCTGTCCCTGTCCCTGTCCCTGTCCCTGTCCCTGTCCCTGTCCCTGTCCCTGTCCCTGTCCCTGTCCCTGTCCCTGTCCCTGTCCCTGTCCCTGTCCCTGTCCCTGTCCCTGTCCCCTGTCCCTGTCCCTGTCCCTGTCCCTGTCCCTGTCCCTGTCCCTGTCCCTGTCCCTGTCCCTGTCCCTGTCCCTGTCCCTGTCCCTGTCCTGTCCCTGTCCCTGTCCTCCTGTCCCTGTCCCTGTCCCTGTCCTGTCCCTGTCCCTGTCCCTGTCCCTGTCCCTGTCCCTGTCCCTGTCCTGTCCCTGTCCCTGTCCCTGTCCCTGTCCCTGTCCCTGTCCCTGTCCCTGTCCCTGTCCCTGTCCCTGTCCCTGTCCCTGTCCCTGTCCCTGTCCCTGTCCCTGTCCCTGTCCCTGTCCCTGTCCCTGTCCCTGTCCCTGTCCCTGTCCCTGTCCCTGTCCCTGTCCCTGTCCTGTCCCTGTCCCTGTCCCTGTCCCTGTCCCTGTCCCTGTCCCTGTCCCTGTCCCTGTCCCTGTCCCTGTCCCTGTCCCTTCCTGTCCCTGTCCCTGTCCCTGTCCCTGTCCCTGTCCCTGTCCCTGTCCCTGTCCCTGTCCCCTGTCCCTGTCCCTGTCCCTGTCCCCTGTCCCTTCCCTGTCCCTGTCCCTGTCCCTGTCCCTGTCCCTGTCCCTGTCCCTGTCCCTGTCCCTGTCCCTGTCCCTTGTCCCTGTCCCTGTCCCTGTCCCTGTCCCTGTCCCTGTCCCCTGTCCCTGTCCCTGTCCCCTGTCCCTGTCCCTGTCCTGTCCCTGTCCCTGTCCCTGTCCCTGTCCCTGTCCCTGTCCCTGTCCCTGTCCCTGTCCCTGTCCCTGTCCCTGTCCGTCCCTGTCCCTGTCCCTGTCCCTGTCCTGTCCCTGTCCCTGTCCCTGTCCCTGTCCTGTCCCTGTCCCTGTCCCTGTCCCTGTCCCTGTCCCTGTCCCTGTCCCTGTCCCTGTCCCTGTCCTGTCCCTGTCCCTGTCCCTGTCCCTGTCCCTGTCCCTGTCCCTGTCCCTGTCCCTGTCCCTGTCCCTGTCCCTGTCCCTGTCCCTGTCCCTGTCCTGTCCCTGTCCCTGTCCCTGTCCCTGTCCCTGTCCCTGTCCCTGTCCCTGTCCCTGTCCCTGTCCCTGTCCCTGTCCCTGTCCTGTCCCTGTCCCTGTCCCTGTCCCTGTCCCTGTCCCTGTCCCTGTCCCTGTCCCTGTCCCTGTCCCTGTCCCTGTCCCTGTCCCTGTCCCTGTCCCTGTCCCTGTCCCTGTCCCTGTCCCTGTCCCTGTCCCTGTCCCTGTCCCTGTCCCTGTCCCTGTCCCTGTCCCTGTCCCTGTCCCTGTCCCTGTCCCTGTCCCTGTCCCTGTCCCTGTCCCTGTCCCTGTCCCTGTCCCTGTCCCTGTCCCTGTCCCTGTCCCTGTCCCTGTCCTGTCCCTGTCCCTGTCCCTGTCCCTGTCCCTGTCCCTGTCCCTGTCCCTGTCCCTGTCCCTGTCCCTGTCCCTGTCCCTCTGTCCCTGTCCCTGTCCCTGTCCCCTGTCCCTGTCCCTGTCCCTGTCCCTGTCCCTGTCCCTGTCCCTGTCCTGTCCCTGTCCTGTCCCTGTCCCTGTCTAAATAATAATCTATGTTTATTTAATTTTGATAATTTTTTTTTTTTACAATTTAATTTAATAATTTTAATATTTTAGAAAAATATATTGATATTTTAGAATATTAATAAAAATTTAGAATATTGATTATTCATACAATAATTTTGATCTTTCACAATATTAATAAAAATTTGAAATTATTAATTTTTATTTAAATGTTTTGTGTATTTCGCTGTACAATTTTGTACAAAAAAAATTATTATGAAAAAATATATTTAAAAAAATATTGTATGAACTATTGTAATTTATGTTTTAAGAATTTATGAATTGAAAAAAAAAAAATATTTTAAAATTAAAAATGTATGAGAAATATGAATTTGTAAAATTTATTTACTATTGTAATTTATGTTTTAAGAATTTATGAATTGAAAAAAAAAAAATATTTTAAAATTAAAAATGTATGAGAAATATGAATTTGTAAAATTTATTTATTGAAATGATGATGATATTAAAAACCTGGGATGATCTATTCGTTGTTTGATGGTTGTGTTGTAAAATATTTGTTCGAAGTTCTGTTGTTCGAGCGTTGCCTGTAGTTTGTTGATGCTATTGTTAATAAATCGGATGATTTATTTTATATATATGAAAATATATTATAATTTTTCATATATATAAATAATTATGGATGATTTTAGTTTATATATATAAATATATATTTTTATCTCTATATATAAAAATGAATTGCTGTGCGTTAGTCTCGCTAAAACTCAAAAACGGCTGGACCGATTTTCAAAATTTTTTTTTGTTTTGTTTGCTATAGTTCAGGGATGGTTTAGAAAAATTACATATAAAGTTAAAATTACATATATTAATCAGTATTTTATATACTATACTAGTGGGTTACCCGGCTTCGCTCGGGCTGATCACTGTCCCTGTCCCTGTCCCTGTCCCTGTCCCTGTCCCTGTCCCTGTCCCTGTCCCTGTCCCTGTCCCTGTCCCTGTCCCTGTCCCTGTCCCTGTCCCTGTCCCTGTCCCTGTCCCTGTCCCTGTCCCTGTCCCTGTCCCTGTCCCTGTCCCTGTCCCTGTCCCTGTCCCTGTCCCTGTCCCTGTCCCTGTCCCTGTCCCTGTCCCTGTCCCTGTCCCTGTCCCTGTCCCTGTCCCTGTCCCTGTCCCTGTCCCTGTCCCTGTCCCTGTCCCTGTCCCTGTCCCTGTCCCTGTCCCTGTCCCTGTCCCTGTCCCTGTCCCTGTCCCTGTCCCTGTCCCTGTCCCTGTCCCTGTCCCTGTCCCTGTCCCTGTCCCTGTCCCTGTCCCTGTCCCTGTCCCTGTCCCTGTCCCTGTCCCTGTCCCTGTCCCTGTCCCTGTCCCTGTCCCTGTCCCTGTCCCTGTCCCTGTCCCTGTCCCTGTCCCTGTCCCTGTCCCTGTCCCTGTCCCTGTCCCTGTCCCTGTCCCTGTCCCTGTCCCTGTCCCTGTCCCTGTCCCTGTCCCTGTCCCTGTCCCTGTCCCTGTCCCTGTCCCTGTCCCTGTCCCTGTCCCTGTCCCTGTCCCTGTCCCTGTCCCTGTCCCTGTCCCTGTCCCTGTCCCTGTCCCTGTCCCTGTCCCTGTCCCTGTCCCTGTCCCTGTCCCTGTCCCTGTCCCTGTCCCTGTCCCTGTCCCTGTCCCTGTCCCTGTCCCTGTCCCTGTCCCTGTCCCTGTCCCTGTCCCTGTCCCTGTCCCTGTCCCTGTCCCTGTCCCTGTCCCTGTCCCTGTCCCTGTCCCTGTCCCTGTCCCTGTCCCTGTCCCTGTCCCTGTCCCTGTCCCTGTCCCTGTCCCTGTCCCTGTCCCTGTCCCTGTCCCTGTCCCTGTCCCTGTCCCTGTCCCTGTCCCTGTCCCTGTCCCTGTCCCTGTCCCTGTCCCTGTCCCTGTCCCTGTCCCTGTCCCTGTCCCTGTCCCTGTCCCTGTCCCTGTCCCTGTCCCTGTCCCTGTCCCTGTCCCTGTCCCTGTCCCTGTCCCTGTCCCTGTCCCTGTCCCTGTCCCTGTCCCTGTCCCTGTCCCTGTCCCTGTCCCTGTCCCTGTCCCTGTCCCTGTCCCTGTCCCTGTCCCTGTCCCTGTCCCTGTCCCTGTCCCTGTCCCTGTCCCTGTCCCTGTCCCTGTCCCTGTCCCTGTCCCTGTCCCTGTCCCTGTCCCTGTCCCTGTCCCTGTCCCTGTCCCTGTCCCTGTCCCTGTCCCTGTCCCTGTCCCTGTCCCTGTCCCTGTCCCTGTCCCTGTCCCTGTCCCTGTCCCTGTCCCTGTCCCTGTCCCTGTCCCTGTCCCTGTCCCTGTCCCTGTCCCTGTCCCTGTCCCTGTCCCTGTCCCTGTCCCTGTCCCTGTCCCTGTCCCTGTCCCTGTCCCTGTCCCTGTCCCTGTCCCTGTCCCTGTCCCTGTCCCTGTCCCTGTCCCTGTCCCTGTCCCTGTCCCTGTCCCTGTCCCTGTCCCTGTCCCTGTCCCTGTCCCTGTCCCTGTCCCTGTCCCTGTCCCTGTCCCTGTCCCTGTCCCTGTCCCTGTCCCTGTCCCTGTCCCTGTCCCTGTCCCTGTCCCTGTCCCTGTCCCTGTCCCTGTCCCTGTCCCTGTCCCTGTCCCTGTCCCTGTCCCTGTCCCTGTCCCTGTCCCTGTCCCTGTCCCTGTCCCTGTCCCTGTCCCTGTCCCTGTCCCTGTCCCTGTCCCTGTCCCTGTCCCTGTCCCTGTCCCTGTCCCTGTCCCTGTCCCTGTCCCTGTCCCTGTCCCTGTCCCTGTCCCTGTCCCTGTCCCTGTCCCTGTCCCTGTCCCTGTCCCTGTCCCTGTCCCTGTCCCTGTCCCTGTCCCTGTCCCTGTCCCTGTCCCTGTCCCTGTCCCTGTCCCTGTCCCTGTCCCTGTCCCTGTCCCTGTCCCTGTCCCTGTCCCTGTCCCTGTCCCTGTCCCTGTCCCTGTCCCTGTCCCTGTCCCTGTCCCTGTCCCTGTCCCTGTCCCTGTCCCTGTCCCTGTCCCTGTCCCTGTCCCTGTCCCTGTCCCTGTCCCTGTCCCTGTCCCTGTCCCTGTCCCTGTCCCTGTCCCTGTCCCTGTCCCTGTCCCTGTCCCTGTCCCTGTCCCTGTCCCTGTCCCTGTCCCTGTCCCTGTCCCTGTCCCTGTCCCTGTCCCTGTCCCTGTCCCTGTCCCTGTCCCTGTCCCTGTCCCTGTCCCTGTCCCTGTCCCTGTCCCTGTCCCTGTCCCTGTCCCTGTCCCTGTCCCTGTCCCTGTCCCTGTCCCTGTCCCTGTCCCTGTCCCTGTCCCTGTCCCTGTCCCTGTCCCTGTCCCTGTCCCTGTCCCTGTCCCTGTCCCTGTCCCTGTCCCTGTCCCTGTCCCTGTCCCTGTCCCTGTCCCTGTCCCTGTCCCTGTCCCTGTCCCTGTCCCTGTCCCTGTCCCTGTCCCTGTCCCTGTCCCTGTCCCTGTCCCTGTCCCTGTCCCTGTCCCTGTCCCTGTCCCTGTCCCTGTCCCTGTCCCTGTCCCTGTCCCTGTCCCTGTCCCTGTCCCTGTCCCTGTCCCTGTCCCTGTCCCTGTCCCTGTCCCTGTCCCTGTCCCTGTCCCTGTCCCTGTCCCTGTCCCTGTCCCTGTCCCTGTCCCTGTCCCTGTCCCTGTCCCTGTCCCTGTCCCTGTCCCTGTCCCTGTCCCTGTCCCTGTCCCTGTCCCTGTCCCTGTCCCTGTCCCTGTCCCTGTCCCTGTCCCTGTCCCTGTCCCTGTCCCTGTCCCTGTCCCTGTCCCTGTCCCTGTCCCTGTCCCTGTCCCTGTCCCTGTCCCTGTCCCTGTCCCTGTCCCTGTCCCTGTCCCTGTCCCTGTCCCTGTCCCTGTCCCTGTCCCTGTCCCTGTCCCTGTCCCTGTCCCTGTCCCTGTCCCTGTCCCTGTCCCTGTCCCTGTCCCTGTCCCTGTCCCTGTCCCTGTCCCTGTCCCTGTCCCTGTCCCTGTCCCTGTCCCTGTCCCTGTCCCTGTCCCTGTCCCTGTCCCTGTCCCTGTCCCTGTCCCTGTCCCTGTCCCTGTCCCTGTCCCTGTCCCTGTCCCTGTCCCTGTCCCTGTCCCTGTCCCTGTCCCTGTCCCTGTCCCTGTCCCTGTCCCTGTCCCTGTCCCTGTCCCTGTCCCTGTCCCTGTCCCTGTCCCTGTCCCTGTCCCTGTCCCTGTCCCTGTCCCTGTCCCTGTCCCTGTCCCTGTCCCTGTCCCTGTCCCTGTCCCTGTCCCTGTCCCTGTCCCTGTCCCTGTCCCTGTCCCTGTCCCTGTCCCTGTCCCTGTCCCTGTCCCTGTCCCTGTCCCTGTCCCTGTCCCTGTCCCTGTCCCTGTCCCTGTCCCTGTCCCTGTCCCTGTCCCTGTCCCTGTCCCTGTCCCTGTCCCTGTCCCTGTCCCTGTCCCTGTCCCTGTCCCTGTCCCTGTCCCTGTCCCTGTCCCTGTCCCTGTCCCTGTCCCTGTCCCTGTCCCTGTCCCTGTCCCTGTCCCTGTCCCTGTCCCTGTCCCTGTCCCTGTCCCTGTCCCTGTCCCTGTCCCTGTCCCTGTCCCTGTCCCTGTCCCTGTCCCTGTCCCTGTCCCTGTCCCTGTCCCTGTCCCTGTCCCTGTCCCTGTCCCTGTCCCTGTCCCTGTCCCTGTCCCTGTCCCTGTCCCTGTCCCTGTCCCTGTCCCTGTCCCTGTCCCTGTCCCTGTCCCTGTCCCTGTCCCTGTCCCTGTCCCTGTCCCTGTCCCTGTCCCTGTCCCTGTCCCTGTCCCTGTCCCTGTCCCTGTCCCTGTCCCTGTCCCTGTCCCTGTCCCTGTCCCTGTCCCTGTCCCTGTCCCTGTCCCTGTCCCTGTCCCTGTCCCTGTCCCTGTCCCTGTCCCTGTCCCTGTCCCTGTCCCTGTCCCTGTCCCTGTCCCTGTCCCTGTCCCTGTCCCTGTCCCTGTCCCTGTCCCTGTCCCTGTCCCTGTCCCTGTCCCTGTCCCTGTCCCTGTCCCTGTCCCTGTCCCTGTCCCTGTCCCTGTCCCTGTCCCTGTCCCTGTCCCTGTCCCTGTCCCTGTCCCTGTCCCTGTCCCTGTCCCTGTCCCTGTCCCTGTCCCTGTCCCTGTCCCTGTCCCTGTCCCTGTCCCTGTCCCTGTCCCTGTCCCTGTCCCTGTCCCTGTCCCTGTCCCTGTCCCTGTCCCTGTCCCTGTCCCTGTCCCTGTCCCTGTCCCTGTCCCTGTCCCTGTCCCTGTCCCTGTCCCTGTCCCTGTCCCTGTCCCTGTCCCTGTCCCTGTCCCTGTCCCTGTCCCTGTCCCTGTCCCTGTCCCTGTCCCTGTCCCTGTCCCTGTCCCTGTCCCTGTCCCTGTCCCTGTCCCTGTCCCTGTCCCTGTCCCTGTCCCTGTCCCTGTCCCTGTCCCTGTCCCTGTCCCTGTCCCTGTCCCTGTCCCTGTCCCTGTCCCTGTCCCTGTCCCTGTCCCTGTCCCTGTCCCTGTCCCTGTCCCTGTCCCTGTCCCTGTCCCTGTCCCTGTCCCTGTCCCTGTCCCTGTCCCTGTCCCTGTCCCTGTCCCTGTCCCTGTCCCTGTCCCTGTCCCTGTCCCTGTCCCTGTCCCTGTCCCTGTCCCTGTCCCTGTCCCTGTCCCTGTCCCTGTCCCTGTCCCTGTCCCTGTCCCTGTCCCTGTCCCTGTCCCTGTCCCTGTCCCTGTCCCTGTCCCTGTCCCTGTCCCTGTCCCTGTCCCTGTCCCTGTCCCTGTCCCTGTCCCTGTCCCTGTCCCTGTCCCTGTCCCTGTCCCTGTCCCTGTCCCTGTCCCTGTCCCTGTCCCTGTCCCTGTCCCTGTCCCTGTCCCTGTCCCTGTCCCTGTCCCTGTCCCTGTCCCTGTCCCTGTCCCTGTCCCTGTCCCTGTCCCTGTCCCTGTCCCTGTCCCTGTCCCTGTCCCTGTCCCTGTCCCTGTCCCTGTCCCTGTCCCTGTCCCTGTCCCTGTCCCTGTCCCTGTCCCTGTCCCTGTCCCTGTCCCTGTCCCTGTCCCTGTCCCTGTCCCTGTCCCTGTCCCTGTCCCTGTCCCTGTCCCTGTCCCTGTCCCTGTCCCTGTCCCTGTCCCTGTCCCTGTCCCTGTCCCTGTCCCTGTCCCTGTCCCTGTCCCTGTCCCTGTCCCTGTCCCTGTCCCTGTCCCTGTCCCTGTCCCTGTCCCTGTCCCTGTCCCTGTCCCTGTCCCTGTCCCTGTCCCTGTCCCTGTCCCTGTCCCTGTCCCTGTCCCTGTCCCTGTCCCTGTCCCTGTCCCTGTCCCTGTCCCTGTCCCTGTCCCTGTCCCTGTCCCTGTCCCTGTCCCTGTCCCTGTCCCTGTCCCTGTCCCTGTCCCTGTCCCTGTCCCTGTCCCTGTCCCTGTCCCTGTCCCTGTCCCTGTCCCTGTCCCTGTCCCTGTCCCTGTCCCTGTCCCTGTCCCGTCCCTGTCCCTGTCCCTGTCCCTGTCCCTGTCCCTGTCCCTGTCCCTGTCCCTGTCCCTGTCCCTGTCCCTGTCCCTGTCCCTGTCCCTGTCCCTGTCCCTGTCCCTGTCCCTGTCCCTGTCCCTGTCCCTGTCCCTGTCCCTGTCCCTGTCCCTGTCCCTGTCCCTGTCCCTGTCCCTGTCCCTGTCCCTGTCCCTGTCCCTGTCCCTGTCCCTGTCCCTGTCCCTGTCCCTGTCCCTGTCCCTGTCCCTGTCCCTGTCCCTGTCCCTGTCCCCTGTCCCTGTCCCTGTCCCTGTCCCTGTCCCTGTCCCTGTCCCTGTCCCTGTCCCTGTCCCTGTCCCTGTCCCTGTCCCTGTCCCTGTCCCTGTCCCTGTCCCTGTCCCTGTCCCTGTCCCTGTCCCTGTCCCTGTCCCTGTCCCTGTCCCTGTCCCTGTCCCTGTCCCTGTCCCTGTCCCTGTCCCTGTCCCTGTCCCTGTCCCTGTCCCTGTCCCTGTCCCTGTCCCTGTCCCTGTCCCTGTCCCTGTCCCTGTCCCTGTCCCTGTCCCTGTCCCTGTCCCTGTCCCTGTCCCTGTCCCTGTCCCTGTCCTGTCCCTGTCCCTGTCCCTGTCCCTGTCCCTGTCCCTGTCCCTGTCCCTGTCCCTGTCCCTGTCCCTGTCCCTGTCCCTGTCCCTGTCCCTGTCCTGTCCCTGTCCCTGTCCCTGTCCCTGTCCCTGTCCCTGTCCCTGTCCCTGTCCCTGTCCCTGTCCCTGTCCCTGTCCCTGTCCCTGTCCCTGTCCCTGTCCCTGTCCCTGTCCCTGTCCCTGTCCCTGTCCTGTCCCTGTCCCTGTCCCTGTCCCTGTCCCTGTCCCTGTCCCTGTCCCTGTCCCTGTCCCTGTCCCTGTCCCTGTCCCTGTCCCTGTCCCTGTCCCTGTCCCTGTCCCTGTCCCTGTCCCTGTCCCTGTCCCTGTCCCTGTCCCTGTCCCTGTCCCTGTCCCTGTCCCTGTCCCTGTCCCTGTCCCTGTCCCTGTCCCTGTCCCTGTCCCTGTCCCTGTCCCTGTCCCTGTCCCTGTCCCTGTCCCTGTCCCTGTCCCTGTCCCTGTCCCTGTCCCTGTCCCTGTCCCTGTCCCTGTCCCTGTCCCTGTCCCTGTCCCTGTCCCTGTCCCTGTCCCTGTCCCTGTCCCTGTCCCTGTCCCTGTCCCTGTCCCTGTCCCTGTCCCTGTCCCTGTCCCTGTCCCTGTCCCTGTCCCTGTCCCTGTCCCTGTCCCTGTCCCTGTCCCTGTCCTGTCCTGTCCCTGTCCCTGTCCCTGTCCCTGTCCCTGTCCCTGTCCCTGTCCCTGTCCCTGTCCCTGTCCCTGTCCCTGTCCCTGTCCTGTCCCTGTCCCTGTCCCTGTCCCTGTCCCTGTCCTGTCCCTGTCCCTGTCCCTGTCCCTGTCCCTGTCCCTGTCCCTGTCCCTGTCCCTGTCCTGTCCCTGTCCCTGTCCCTGTCCTGTCCCTGTCCCTGTCCCTGTCCCTGTCCCTGTCCCTGTCCCTGTCCCTGTCCCTGTCCCTGTCCCTGTCCCTGTCCCTGTCCCTGTCCCTGTCCCTGTCCCTGTCCCTGTCCCCTGTCCCTGTCCCTGTCCCTGTCCCTGTCCTGTCCCTGTCCCTGTCCCTGTCCCTGTCCCTGTCCCTGTCCCTGTCCCTGTCCCTGTCCCTGTCCCTGTCCCTGTCCCTGTCCCTGTCCCTGTCCCTGTCCCTGTCCCTGTCCCTGTCCCTGTCCCTGTCCCTGTCCCTGTCCCTGTCCCTGTCCCTGTCCCTGTCCCTGTCCCTGTCCCTGTCCCTGTCCCTGTCCCTGTCCCTGTCCCTGTCCCTGTCCCTGTCCCTGTCCCTGTCCCTGTCCCTGTCCCTGTCCCTGTCCCTGTCCCTGTCCCTGTCCCTGTCCCTGTCCCTGTCCCTGTCCCTGTCCCTGTCCCTGTCCCTGTCCCTGTCCCTGTCCCTGTCCCTGTCCCTGTCCCTGTCCCTGTCCCTGTCCCTGTCCCTGTCCCTGTCCCTGTCCCTGTCCCTGTCCCTGTCCCTGTCCCTGTCCCTGTCCCTGTCCCTGTCCCTGTCCCTGTCCCTGTCCCTGTCCCTGTCCCTGTCCCTGTCCCTGTCCCTGTCCCTGTCCCTGTCCCTGTCCCTGTCCCTGTCCCTGTCCCTGTCCCTGTCCGTGTCCCTGTCCCTGTCCCTGTCCCTGTCCCTGTCCCTGTCCCTGTCCCTGTCCCTGTCCCTGTCCCTGTCCCTGTCCCTGTCCCTGTCCCTGTCCCTGTCCTATGAATTTGTAAAATTTATTTATTGAAATGATGATGATATTAAAAACCTGGGATGATCTATTCGTTGTTTGATGGTTGTGTTGTAAAATATTTGTTCGAAGTTCTGTTGTTCGAGCGTTGCCTGTAGTTTGTTGATGCTATTGTTAATAAATCGGACGATTTATTTTATATATATGAAAATATATTATAATTTTTCATATATATAAATAATTATGGATGATTTTAGTTTATATATATAAATATATATTTTTATCTCTATATATAAAAATGAATTGCTGTGCGTTAGTCTCGCTAAAACTCAAAAACGGCTGGACCGATTTTCAAAAAAATTTTTTGTTTTGTTTGCTATAGTTCAGGGATGGTTTAGAAAAATTACATATAAAGTTAAAATTACATATATTAATCAGTATTTTATATACTATACTAGTGGGTTACCCCGCTTCGCTCGGGCTGATCACTGTCCCTGTCCCTGTCCCTGTCCCTGTCCCTGTCCCTGTCCCTGTCCCTGTCCCTGTCCCTGTCCCTGTCCCTGTCCCTGTCCCTGTCCCTGTCCCTGTCCCTGTCCCTGTCCCTGTCCCTGTCCCTGTCCCTGTCCCTGTCCCTGTCCCTGTCCCTGTCCCTGTCCCTGTCCCTGTCCCTGTCCCTGTCCCTGTCCCTGTCCCTGTCCCTGTCCCTGTCCCTGTCCCTGTCCCTGTCCTGTCCCTGTCCCTGTCCCTGTCCCTGTCCTGTCCCTGTCCCTGTCCCTGTCCCTGTCCCTGTCCCTGTCCCTGTCCCTGTCCCTGTCCCTGTCCCTGTCCCTGTCCCTGTCCCTGTCCCTGTCCCTGTCCCTGTCCCTGTCCCTGTCCCTGTCCCTGTCCCTGTCCCTGTCCCTGTCCCTGTCCCTGTCCCTGTCCCTGTCCCTGTCCCTGTCCCTGTCCCTGTCCCTGTCCCTGTCCCTGTCCCTGTCCCTGTCCCTGTCCCTGTCCCTGTCCCTGTCCCTGTCCCTGTCCCTGTCCCTGTCCCTGTCCCTGTCCCTGTCCCTGTCCCTGTCCCTGTCCCTGTCCCTGTCCCTGTCCCTGTCCCTGTCCCTGTCCCTGTCCCTGTCCCTGTCCCTGTCCCTGTCCCTGTCCCTGTCCCTGTCCCTGTCCCTGTCCCTGTCCCTGTCCCTGTCCCTGTCCCTGTCCCTGTCCCTGTCCCTGTCCCTGTCCCTGTCCCTGTCCCTGTCCCTGTCCCTGTCCCTGTCCCTGTCCCTGTCCCTGTCCCTGTCCCTGTCCCTGTCCCTGTCCCTGTCCCTGTCCCTGTCCCTGTCCCTGTCCCTGTCCCTGTCCCTGTCCCTGTCCCTGTCCCTGTCCCTGTCCCTGTCCCTGTCCCTGTCCCTGTCCCTGTCCCTGTCCCTGTCCCTGTCCCTGTCCCTGTCCCTGTCCCTGTCCCTGTCCCTGTCCCTGTCCTGTCCCTGTCCCTGTCCCTGTCCCTGTCCCTGTCCCTGTCCCTGTCCCTGTCCCTGTCCCTGTCCCTGTCCCTGTCCCTGTCCCTGTCCCTGTCCCTGTCCCTGTCCCTGTCCCTGTCCCTGTCCCTGTCCCTGTCCCTGTCCCTGTCCCTGTCCCTGTCCCTGTCCCTGTCCCTGTCCCTGTCCCTGTCCCTGTCCTGTCCCTGTCCCTGTCCTGTCCCTGTCCCTGTCCCTGTCCCTGTCCCTGTCCCTGTCCCTGTCCCTGTCCCTGTCCCTGTCCCTGTCCCTGTCCCTGTCCCTGTCCCTGTCCCTGTCCCTGTCCCTGTCCCTGTCCCTGTCCCTGTCCCTGTCCCTGTCCCTGTCCCTGTCCCTGTCCCTGTCCCTGTCCCTGTCCCTGTCCCTGTCCCTGTCCCTGTCCCTGTCCCTGTCCCTGTCCCTGTCCCTGTCCCTGTCCCTGTCCCTGTCCCTGTCCCTGTCCCTGTCCCTGTCCCTGTCCCTGTCCCTGTCCCTGTCCCTGTCCCTGTCCCTGTCCCTGTCCCTGTCCCTGTCCCTGTCCCTGTCCCTGTCCCTGTCCTGTCCCTGTCCCTGTCCCTGTCCCTGTCCCTGTCCCTGTCCCTGTCCCTGTCCCTGTCCCTGTCCCTGTCCCTGTCCCTGTCCCTGTCCCTGTCCCTGTCCCTGTCCCTGTCCCTGTCCCTGTCCCTGTCCTGTCCCTGTCCCTGTCCCTGTCCCTGTCCCTGTCCCTGTCCCTGTCCCTGTCCCTGTCCCTGTCCCTGTCCCTGTCCCTGTCCCTGTCCCTGTCCCTGTCCCTGTCCCTGTCCCTGTCCCTGTCCCTGTCCCTGTCCCTGTCCCTGTCCCTGTCCCTGTCCCTGTCCCTGTCCTGTCCCTGTCCCTGTCCCTGTCCCTGTCCCTGTCCCTGTCCCTGTCCCTGTCCCTGTCCCTGTCCCTGTCCCTGTCCCTGTCCCTGTCCCTGTCCCTGTCCCTGTCCCTGTCCCTGTCCCTGTCCTGTCCCTGTCCCTGTCCCTGTCCTGTCCCTGTCCCTGTCCCTGTCCCTGTCCCTGTCCCTGTCCCTGTCCCTGTCCCTGTCCCTGTCCCTGTCCCTGTCCCTGTCCCTGTCCCTGTCCCTGTCCCTGTCCCTGTCCCTGTCCTGTCCCTGTCCCTGTCCTGTCCCTGTCCCTGTCCCTGTCCCTGTCCCTGTCCCTGTCCCTGTCCCTGTCCCTGTCCCTGTCCCTGTCCCTGTCCCTGTCCCTGTCCCTGTCCCTGTCCCTGTCCCTGTCCCTGTCCCTGTCCCTGTCCCTGTCCCTGTCCCTGTCCCTGTCCCTGTCCCTGTCCCTGTCCCTGTCCCTGTCCCTGTCCCTGTCCCTGTCCCTGTCCCTGTCCCTGTCCCTGTCCCTGTCCCTGTCCCTGTCCCTGTCCCTGTCCCTGTCCCTGTCCCTGTCCCTGTCCCTGTCCCTGTCCCTGTCCCTGTCCCTGTCCCTGTCCCTGTCCCTGTCCCTGTCCCTGTCCCTGTCCCTGTCCCTGTCCCTGTCCCTGTCCCTGTCCCTGTCCCTGTCCCTGTCCCTGTCCCTGTCCCTGTCCCTGTCCCTGTCCCTGTCCCTGTCCCTGTCCCTGTCCCTGTCCCTGTCCCTGTCCCTGTCCCTGTCCCTGTCCCTGTCCCTGTCCCTGTCCTGTCCCTGTCCCTGTCCCTGTCCCCTGTCCCTGTCCCTGTCCCTGTCCCTGTCCCTGTCCCTGTCCCTGTCCCTGTCCCTGTCCCTGTCCCTGTCCCTGTCCCTGTCCCTGTCCCTGTCCCTGTCCCTGTCCTGTCCCTGTCCCTGTCCCTGTCCCTGTCCCTGTCCCTGTCCCTGTCCCTGTCCCTGTCCCTGTCCCTGTCCCTGTCCCTGTCCCTGTCCTGTCCCTGTCCCTGTCCCTGTCCCTGTCCCTGTCCCTGTCCCTGTCCCTGTCCCTGTCCCTGTCCCTGTCCCTGTCCTGTCCCTGTCCCTGTCCCTGTCCCTGTCCCTGTCCCTGTCCCTGTCCCTGTCCCTGTCCCTGTCCCTGTCCCTGTCCCTGTCCCTGTCCCTGTCCCTGTCCCTGTCCCTGTCCCTGTCCCTGTCCCTGTCCCTGTCCCTGTCCCTGTCCCTGTCCCTGTCCCTGTCCCTGTCCCTGTCCCTGTCCCTGTCCCTGTCCCTGTCCCTGTCCCTGTCCCTGTCCCTGTCCCTGTCCCTGTCCCTGTCCCTGTCCTGTCCCTGTCCCTGTCCCTGTCCCTGTCCCTGTCCCTGTCCCTGTCCCTGTCCCTGTCCCTGTCCCTGTCCCTGTCCCTGTCCCTGTCCCTGTCCCTGTCCTGTCCCTGTCCCTGTCCCTGTCCCTGTCCCTGTCCCTGTCCCTGTCCCTGTCCCTGTCCCTGTCCCTGTCCCTGTCCCTGTCCCTGTCCCTGTCCCTGTCCCTGTCCCTGTCCCTGTCCCTGTCCCTGTCCCTGTCCCTGTCCCTGTCCCTGTCCCTGTCCCTGTCCCTGTCCCTGTCCCTGTCCCTGTCCCTGTCCCTGTCCCTGTCCCTGTCCCTGTCCCTGTCCCTGTCCCTGTCCCTGTCCCTGTCCCTGTCCCTGTCCCTGTCCCTGTCCCTGTCCCTGTCCCTGTCCTGTCCCTGTCCCTGTCCCTGTCCCTGTCCCTGTCCCTGTCCCTGTCCCTGTCCCTGTCCCTGTCCCTGTCCCTGTCCCTGTCCCTGTCCCTGTCCCTGTCCCTGTCCCTGTCCCTGTCCCTGTCCCTGTCCCTGTCCCTGTCCCTGTCCCTGTCCCTGTCCCTGTCCCTGTCCCTGTCCCTGTCCCTGTCCCTGTCCCTGTCCCTGTCCCTGTCCCTGTCCCTGTCCCTGTCCCTGTCCCTGTCCCTGTCCCTGTCCCTGTCCCTGTCCCTGTCCCTGTCCCTGTCCCTGTCCCTGTCCCTGTCCCTGTCCCTGTCCCTGTCCCTGTCCCTGTCCCTGTCCCTGTCCCTGTCCCTGTCCCTGTCCCTGTCCCTGTCCCTGTCCCTGTCCCTGTCCCTGTCCTGTCCTGTCCCTGTCCCTGTCCCTGTCCCTGTCCCTGTCCCTGTCCCTGTCCCTGTCCCTGTCCCTGTCCCTGTCCCTGTCCCTGTCCCTGTCCCTGTCCCTGTCCCTGTCCCTGTCCCTGTCCCTGTCCCTGTCCCTGTCCCTGTCCCTGTCCCTGTCCCTGTCCTGTCCCTGTCCCTGTCCCTGTCCCTGTCCCTGTCCCTGTCCCTGTCCCTGTCCCTGTCCCTGTCCCTGTCCCTGTCCCTGTCCCTGTCCCTGTCCCTGTCCCTGTCCCTGTCCCTGTCCCTGTCCCTGTCCCTGTCCCTGTCCCTGTCCCTGTCCCTGTCCCTGTCCCTGTCCCTGTCCCTGTCCCTGTCCCTGTCCTGTCCCTGTCCCTGTCCCTGTCCCTGTCCCTGTCCCTGTCCCTGTCCCTGTCCCTGTCCCTGTCCCTGTCCCTGTCCCTGTCCCTGTCCCTGTCCCTGTCCCTGTCCCTGTCCCTGTCCCTGTCCCTGTCCCTGTCCCTGTCCCTGTCCCTGTCCCTGTCCCTGTCCCTGTCCCTGTCCCTGTCCCTGTCCCTGTCCCTGTCCCTGTCCCTGTCCTGTCCCTGTCCCTGTCCCTGTCCCTGTCCCTGTCCCTGTCCCTGTCCCTGTCCCTGTCCCTGTCCCTGTCCCTGTCCCTGTCCCTGTCCCTGTCCCTGTCCCTGTCCCTGTCCCTGTCCCTGTCCCTGTCCCTGTCCCTGTCCCTGTCCCTGTCCCTGTCCCTGTCCCTGTCCCTGTCCCTGTCCCTGTCCCTGTCCCTGTCCCTGTCCCTGTCCCTGTCCCTGTCCCTGTCCCTGTCCTGTCCCTGTCCCTGTCCCTGTCCCTGTCCCTGTCCCTGTCCTGTCCCTGTCCCTGTCCCTGTCCCTGTCCCTGTCCCTGTCCCTGTCCCTGTCCCTGTCCCTGTCCCTGTCCCTGTCCCTGTCCCTGTCCCTGTCCCTGTCCCTGTCCCTGTCCCTGTCCCTGTCCCTGTCCCTGTCCCTGTCCCTGTCCCTGTCCCTGTCCCTGTCCCTGTCCCTGTCCCTGTCCCTGTCCCTGTCCCTGTCCCTGTCCCTGTCCCTGTCCCTGTCCCTGTCCCTGTCCCTGTCCCCTGTCCCTGTCCCTGTCCCTGTCCCTGTCCCTGTCCCTGTCCCTGTCCCTGTCCCTGTCCCTGTCCCTGTCCCTGTCCCTGTCCCTGTCCCTGTCCCTGTCCCTGTCCCTGTCCCTGTCCCTGTCCCTGTCCCTGTCCCTGTCCCTGTCCCTGTCCCTGTCCCTGTCCCTGTCCCTGTCCCTGTCCCTGTCCCTGTCCTGTCCCTGTCCCTGTCCCTGTCCCTGTCCCTGTCCCTGTCCCTGTCCCTGTCCCTGTCCCTGTCCCTGTCCCTGTCCCTGTCCCTGTCCCTGTCCCTGTCCCTGTCCCTGTCCCTGTCCCTGTCCCTGTCCCTGTCCCTGTCCCTGTCCCTGTCCCTGTCCCTGTCCCTGTCCCTGTCCCTGTCCCTGTCCCTGTCCCTGTCCCTGTCCCTGTCCTGTCCCTGTCCCTGTCCCTGTCCCTGTCCCTGTCCCTGTCCCTGTCCCTGTCCCTGTCCCTGTCCCTGTCCCTGTCCCCTGTCCCTGTCCCTGTCCCTGTCCCTGTCCCTGTCCCTGTCCCTGTCCCTGTCCCTGTCCCTGTCCCTGTCCCTGTCCCTGTCCCTGTCCCTGTCCCTGTCCCTGTCCCTGTCCCTGTCCCTGTCCCTGTCCCTGTCCCTGTCCCTGTCCCTGTCCCTGTCCCTGTCCCTGTCCCTGTCCCTGTCCCTGTCCCTGTCCCTGTCCCTGTCCCTGTCCTGTCCCTGTCCCTGTCCCTGTCCCTGTCCCTGTCCCTGTCCCTGTCCCTGTCCCTGTCCCTGTCCCTGTCCCTGTCCCTGTCCCTGTCCCTGTCCCTGTCCCTGTCCCTGTCCCTGTCCCTGTCCTGTCCCTGTCCCTGTCCCTGTCCCTGTCCCTGTCCCTGTCCCTGTCCCTGTCCCTGTCCCTGTCCCTGTCCCTGTCCCTGTCCCTGTCCCTGTCCCTGTCCCTGTCCCTGTCCCTGTCCCTGTCCCTGTCCCTGTCCCTGTCCCTGTCCCTGTCCCTGTCCCTGTCCCTGTCCCTGTCCTGTCCCTGTCCCTGTCCCTGTCCCTGTCCCTGTCCCTGTCCCTGTCCCTGTCCCTGTCCCTGTCCCTGTCCCTGTCCCTGTCCCTGTCCCTGTCCCTGTCCCTGTCCCTGTCCCTGTCCCTGTCCCTGTCCCTGTCCCTGTCCCTGTCCCTGTCCCTGTCCCTGTCCCTGTCCCTGTCCCTGTCCCTGTCCCTGTCCCTGTCCCTGTCCCTGTCCCTGTCCCTGTCCCTGTCCCTGTCCCTGTCCCTGTCCCTGTCCCTGTCCCTGTCCCTGTCCCTGTCCCTGTCCCTGTCCCTGTCCCTGTCCCTGTCCCTGTCCCTGTCCCTGTCCCTGTCCCTGTCCCTGTCCCTGTCCCTGTCCCTGTCCCTGTCCCTGTCCCTGTTCCTGTCCCTGTCCCTGTCCCTGTCCCTGTCCCTGTCCCTGTCCCTGTCCCTGTCCCTGTCCTGTCCCTGTCCCTGTCCCTGTCCCTGTCCCTGTCCCTGTCCCTGTCCCTGTCCCTGTCCCTGTCCCTGTCCCTGTCCCTGTCCCTGTCCCTGTCCCTGTCCTGTCCCTGTCCCTGTCCCTGTCCCTGTCCCTGTCCCTGTCCCTGTCCCTGTCCCTGTCCCTGTCCCTGTCCCTGTCCCTGTCCCTGTCCCTGTCCTGTCCCTGTCCCTGTCCCTGTCCCTGTCCCTGTCCTGTCCCTGTCCCTGTCCCTGTCCCTGTCCCTGTCCCTGTCCCTGTCCCTGTCCCTGTCCCTGTCCCTGTCCCTGTCCCTGTCCCTGTCCCTGTCCCTGTCCCTGTCCCTGTCCCTGTCCCTGTCCCTGTCCCTGTCCCTGTCCCTGTCCCTGTCCCTGTCCCTGTCCCTGTCCCTGTCCCTGTCCCTGTCCTTTCCCTGTCCTGTCCCTTC
>OZ010647.1:22548039-22568249 GCA_963932195.1 Empis livida
GGGACAGGGACAGGGACAGGGACAGGGACAGGGACAGGGACAGGGACAGGGACAGGGACAGGGACAGGGACAGGGACAGGGACAGGGACAGGGACAGGGACAGGGACAGGGACAGGGACAGGGACAGGGACAGGGACAGGGACAGGGACAGGGACAGGGACAGGGACAGGGACAGGGACAGGGACAGGGACAGGGACAGGGACAGGGACAGGGACAGGGACAGGGACAGGGACAGGGACAGGGACAGGGACAGGGACAGGGACAGGGACAGGGACAGGGACAGGGACAGGGACAGGGACAGGGACAGGGACAGGGACAGGGACAGGGACAGGGACAGGGACAGGGACAGGGACAGGGACAGGGACAGGGACAGGGACAGGGACAGGGACAGGGACAGGGACAGGGACAGGGACAGGGACAGGGACAGGGACAGGGACAGGGACAGGGACAGGGACAGGGACAGGGACAGGGACAGGGACAGGGACAGGGACAGGGACAGGGACAGGGACAGGGACAGGGACAGGGACAGGGACAGGGACAGGGACAGGGACAGGGACAGGGACAGGGACAGGGACAGGGACAGGGACAGGGACAGGGACAGGGACAGGGACAGGGACAGGGACAGGGACAGGGACAGGGACAGGGACAGGGACAGGGACAGGGACAGGGACAGGGACAGGGACAGGGACAGGGACAGGGACAGGGACAGGGACAGGGACAGGGACAGGGACAGGGACAGGGACAGGGACAGGGACAGGGACAGGGACAGGGACAGGGACAGGGACAGGGACAGGGACAGGGACAGGGACAGGGACAGGGACAGGGACAGGGACAGGGACAGGGACAGGGACAGGGACAGGGACAGGGACAGGGACAGGGACAGGGACAGGGACAGGGACAGGGACAGGGACAGGGACAGGGACAGGGACAGGGACAGGGACAGGGACAGGGACAGGGACAGGGACAGGGACAGGGACAGGGACAGGGACAGGGACAGGGACAGGGACAGGGACAGGGACAGGGACAGGGACAGGGACAGGGACAGGGACAGGGACAGGGACAGGGACAGGGACAGGGACAGGGACAGGGACAGGGACAGGGACAGGGACAGGGACAGGGACAGGGACAGGGACAGGGACAGGGACAGGGACAGGGACAGGGACAGGGACAGGGACAGGGACAGGGACAGGGACAGGGACAGGGACAGGGACAGGGACAGGGACAGGGACAGGGACAGGGACAGGGACAGGGACAGGGACAGGGACAGGGACAGGGACAGGGACAGGGACAGGGACAGTGACAGGGACAGGGACAGGGACAGGGACAGGGACAGGGACAGGGACAGGGACAGGGACAGGGACAGGGACAGGGACAGGGACAGGGACAGGGACAGGGACAGGGACAGGGACAGGGACAGGGACAGGGACAGGGACAGGGACAGGGACAGGGACAGGGACAGGGACAGGGACAGGGACAGGGACAGGGACAGGGACAGGGACAGGGACAGGGACAGGGACAGGGACAGGGACAGGGACAGGGACAGGGACAGGGACAGGGACAGGGACAGGGACAGGGACAGGGACAGGGACAGGGACAGGGACAGGGACAGGGACAGGGACAGGGACAGGGACAGGGACAGGGACAGGGACAGGGACAGGGACAGGGACAGGGACAGGGACAGGGACAGGGACAGGGACAGGGACAGGGACAGGGACAGGGACAGGGACAGGGACAGGGACAGGGACAGGGACAGGGACAGGGACAGGGACAGGGACAGGGACAGGGACAGGGACAGGGACAGGGACAGGGACAGGGACAGGGACAGGGACAGGGACAGGGACAGGGACAGGGACAGGGACAGGGACAGGGACAGGGACAGGGACAGGGACAGGGACAGGGACAGGGACAGGGACAGGGACAGGGACAGGGACAGGGACAGGGACAGGGACAGGGACAGGGACAGGGACAGGGACAGGGACAGGGACAGGGACAGGGACAGGGACAGGGACAGGGACAGGGACAGGGACAGGGACAGGGACAGGGACAGGGACAGGGACAGGGACAGGGACAGGGACAGGGACAGGGACAGGGACAGGGACAGGGACAGGGACAGGGACAGGGACAGGGACAGGGACAGGGACAGGGACAGGGACAGGGACAGGGACAGGGACAGGGACAGGGACAGGGACAGGGACAGGGACAGGGACAGGGACAGGGACAGGGACAGGGACAGGGACAGGGACAGGGACAGGGACAGGGACAGGGACAGGGACAGGGACAGGGACAGGGACAGGGACAGGGACAGGGACAGGGACAGGGACAGGGACAGGGACAGGGACAGGGACAGGGACAGGGACAGGGACAGGGACAGGGACAGGGACAGGGACAGGGACAGGGACAGGGACAGGGACAGGGACAGGGACAGGGACAGGGACAGGGACAGGGACAGGGACAGGGACAGGGACAGGGACAGGGACAGGGACAGGGACAGGGACAGGGACAGGGACAGGGACAGGGACAGGGACAGGGACAGGGACAGGGACAGGGACAGGGACAGGGACAGGGACAGGGACAGGGACAGGGACAGGGACAGGGACAGGGACAGGGACAGGGACAGGGACAGGGACAGGGACAGGGACAGGGACAGGGACAGGGACAGGGACAGGGACAGGGACAGGGACAGGGACAGGGACAGGGACAGGGACAGGGACAGGGACAGGGACAGGGACAGGGACAGGGACAGGGACAGGGACAGGGACAGGGACAGGGACAGGGACAGGGACAGGGACAGGGACAGGGACAGGGACAGGGACAGGGACAGGGACAGGGACAGGGACAGGGACAGGGACAGGGACAGGGACAGGGACAGGGACAGGGACAGGGACAGGGACAGGGACAGGGACAGGGACAGGGACAGGGACAGGGACAGGGACAGGGACAGGGACAGGGACAGGGACAGGGACAGGGACAGGGACAGGGACAGGGACAGGGACAGGGACAGGGACAGGGACAGGGACAGGGACAGGGACAGGGACAGGGACAGGGACAGGGACAGGGACAGGGACAGGGACAGGGACAGGGACAGGGACAGGGACAGGGACAGGGACAGGGACAGGGACAGGGACAGGGACAGGGACAGGGACAGGGACAGGGACAGGGACAGGGACAGGGACAGGGACAGGGACAGGGACAGGGACAGGGACAGGGACAGGGACAGGGACAGGGACAGGGACAGGGACAGGGACAGGGACAGGGACAGGGACAGGGACAGGGACAGGGACAGGGACAGGGACAGGGACAGGGACAGGGACAGGGACAGGGACAGGGACAGGGTCAGGGACAGGGACAGGGACAGGGACAGGGACAGGGACAGGGACAGGGACAGGGACAGGGACAGGGACAGGGACAGGGACAGGGACAGGGACAGGGACAGGGACAGGGACAGGGACAGGGACAGGGACAGGGACAGGGACAGGGACAGGGACAGGGACAGGGACAGGGACAGGGACAGGGACAGGGACAGGGACAGGGACAGGGACAGGGACAGGGACAGGGACAGGGACAGGGACAGGGACAGGGACAGGGACAGGGACAGGGACAGGGACAGGGACAGGGACAGGGACAGGGACAGGGACAGGGACAGGGACAGGGACAGGGACAGGGACAGGGACAGGGACAGGGACAGGGACAGGGACAGGGACAGGGACAGGGACAGGGACAGGGACAGGGACAGGGACAGGGACAGGGACAGGGACAGGGACAGGGACAGGGACAGGGACAGGGACAGGGACAGGGACAGGGACAGGGACAGGGACAGGGACAGGGACAGGGACAGGGACAGGGACAGGGACAGGGACAGGGACAGGGACAGGGACAGGGACAGGGACAGGGACAGGGACAGGGACAGGGACAGGGACAGGGACAGGGACAGGGACAGGGACAGGGACAGGGACAGGGACAGGGACAGGGACAGGGACAGGGACAGGGACAGGGACAGGGACAGGGACAGGGACAGGGACAGGGACAGGGACAGGGACAGGGACAGGGACAGGGACAGGGACAGGGACAGGGACAGGGACAGGGACAGGGACAGGGACAGGGACAGGGACAGGGACAGGGACAGGGACAGGGACAGGGACAGGGACAGGGACAGGGACAGGGACAGGGACAGGGACAGGGACAGGGACAGGGACAGGGACAGGGACAGGGACAGGGACAGGGACAGGGACAGGGACAGGGACAGGGACAGGGACAGGGACAGGGACAGGGACAGGGACAGGGACAGGGACAGGGACAGGGACAGGGACAGGGACAGGGACAGGGACAGGGACAGGGACAGGGACAGGGACAGGGACAGGGACAGGGACAGGGACAGGGACAGGGACAGGGACAGGGACAGGGACAGGGACAGGGACAGGGACAGGGACAGGGACAGGGACAGGGACAGGGACAGGGACAGGGACAGGGACAGGGACAGGGACAGGGACAGGGACAGGGACAGGGACAGGGACAGGGACAGGGACAGGGACAGGGACAGGGACAGGGACAGGGACAGGGACAGGGACAGGGACAGGGACAGGGACAGGGACAGGGACAGGGACAGGGACAGGGACAGGGACAGGGACAGGGACAGGGACAGGGACAGGGACAGGGACAGGGACAGGGACAGGGACAGGGACAGGGACAGGGACAGGGACAGGGACAGGGACAGGGACAGGGACAGGGACAGGGACAGGGACAGGGACAGGGACAGGGACAGGGACAGGGACAGGGACAGGGACAGGGACAGGGACAGGGACAGGGACAGGGACAGGGACAGGGACAGGGACAGGGACAGGGACAGGGACAGGGACAGGGACAGGGACAGGGACAGGGACAGGGACAGGGACAGGGACAGGGACAGGGACAGGGACAGGGACAGGGACAGGGACAGGGACAGGGACAGGGACAGGGACAGGGACAGGGACAGGGACAGGGACAGGGACAGGGACAGGGACAGGGACAGGGACAGGGACAGGGACAGGGACAGGGACAGGGACAGGGACAGGGACAGGGACAGGGACAGGGACAGGGACAGGGACAGGGACAGGGACAGGGACAGGGACAGGGACAGGGACAGGGACAGGGACAGGGACAGGGACAGGGACAGGGACAGGGACAGGGACAGGGACAGGGACAGGGACAGGGACAGGGACAGGGACAGGGACAGGGACAGGGACAGGGACAGGGACAGGGACAGGGACAGGGACAGGGACAGGGACAGGGACAGGGACAGGGACAGGGACAGGGACAGGGACAGGGACAGGGACAGGGACAGGGACAGGGACAGGGACAGGGACAGGGACAGGGACAGGGACAGGGACAGGGACAGGGACAGGGACAGGGACAGGGACAGGGACAGGGACAGGGACAGGGACAGGGACAGGGACAGGGACAGGGACAGGGACAGGGACAGGGACAGGGACAGGGACAGGGACAGGGACAGGGACAGGGACAGGGACAGGGACAGGGACAGGGACAGGGACAGGGACAGGGACAGGGACAGGGACAGGGACAGGGACAGGGACAGGGACAGGGACAGGGACAGGGACAGGGACAGGGACAGGGACAGGGACAGGGACAGGGACAGGGACAGGGACAGGGACAGGGACAGGGACAGGGACAGGGACAGGGACAGGGACAGGGACAGGGACAGGGACAGGGACAGGGACAGGGACAGGGACAGGGACAGGGACAGGGACAGGGACAGGGACAGGGACAGGGACAGGGACAGGGACAGGGACAGGGACAGGGACAGGGACAGGGACAGGGACAGGGACAGGGACAGGGACAGGGACAGGGACAGGGACAGGGACAGGGACAGGGACAGGGACAGGGACAGGGACAGGGACAGGGACAGGGACAGGGACAGGGACAGGGACAGGGACAGGGACAGGGACAGGGACAGGGACAGGGACAGGGACAGGGACAGGGACAGGGACAGGGACAGGGACAGGGACAGGGACAGGGACAGGGACAGGGACAGGGACAGGGACAGGGACAGGGACAGGGACAGGGACAGGGACAGGGACAGGGACAGGGACAGGGACAGGGACAGGGACAGGGACAGGGACAGGGACAGGGACAGGGACAGGGACAGGGACAGGGACAGGGACAGGGACAGGGACAGGGACAGGGACAGGGACAGGGACAGGGACAGGGACAGGGACAGGGACAGGGACAGGGACAGGGACAGGGACAGGGACAGGGACAGGGACAGGGACAGGGACAGGGACAGGGACAGGGACAGGGACAGGGACAGGGACAGGGACAGGGACAGGGACAGGGACAGGGACAGGGACAGGGACAGGGACAGGGACAGGGACAGGGACAGGGACAGGGACAGGGACAGGGACAGGGACAGGGACAGGGACAGGGACAGGGACAGGGACAGGGACAGGGACAGGGACAGGGACAGGGACAGGGACAGGGACAGGGACAGGGACAGGGACAGGGACAGGGACAGGGACAGGGACAGGGACAGGGACAGGGACAGGGACAGGGACAGGGACAGGGACAGGGACAGGGACAGGGACAGGGACAGGGACAGGGACAGGGACAGGGACAGGGACAGGGACAGGGACAGGGACAGGGACAGGGACAGGGACAGGGACAGGGACAGGGACAGGGACAGGGACAGGGACAGGGACAGGGACAGGGACAGGGACAGGGACAGGGACAGGGACAGGGACAGGGACAGGGACAGGGACAGGGACAGGGACAGGGACAGGGACAGGGACAGGGACAGGGACAGGGACAGGGACAGGGACAGGGACAGGGACAGGGACAGGGACAGGGACAGGGACAGGGACAGGGACAGGGACAGGGACAGGGACAGGGACAGGGACAGGGACAGGGACAGGGACAGGGACAGGGACAGGGACAGGGACAGGGACAGGGACAGGGACAGGGACAGGGACAGGGACAGGGACAGGGACAGGGACAGGGACAGGGACAGGGACAGGGACAGGGACAGGGACAGGGACAGGGACAGGGACAGGGACAGGGACAGGGACAGGGACAGGGACAGGGACAGGGACAGGGACAGGGACAGGGACAGGGACAGGGACAGGGACAGGGACAGGGACAGGGACAGGGACAGGGACAGGGACAGGGACAGGGACAGGGACAGGGACAGGGACAGGGACAGGGACAGGGACAGGGACAGGGACAGGGACAGGGACAGGGACAGGGACAGGGACAGGGACAGGGACAGGGACAGGGACAGGGACAGGGACAGGGACAGGGACAGGGACAGGGACAGGGACAGGGACAGGGACAGGGACAGGGACAGGGACAGGGACAGGGACAGGGACAGGGACAGGGACAGGGACAGGGACAGGGACAGGGACAGGGACAGGGACAGGGACAGGGACAGGGACAGGGACAGGGACAGGGACAGGGACAGGGACAGGGACAGGGACAGGGACAGGGACAGGGACAGGGACAGGGACAGGGACAGGGACAGGGACAGGGACAGGGACAGGGACAGGGACAGGGACAGGGACAGGGACAGGGACAGGGACAGGGACAGGGACAGGGACAGGGACAGGGACAGGGACAGGGACAGGGACAGGGACAGGGACAGGGACAGGGACAGGGACAGGGACAGGGACAGGGACAGGGACAGGGACAGGGACAGGGACAGGGACAGGGACAGGGACAGGGACAGGGACAGGGACAGGGACAGGGACAGGGACAGGGACAGGGACAGGGACAGGGACAGGGACAGGGACAGGGACAGGGACAGGGACAGGGACAGGGACAGGGACAGGGACAGGGACAGGGACAGGGACAGGGACAGGGACAGGGACAGGGACAGGGACAGGGACAGGGACAGGGACAGGGACAGGGACAGGGACAGGGACAGGGACAGGGACAGGGACAGGGACAGGGACAGGGACAGGGACAGGGACAGGGACAGGGACAGGGACAGGGACAGGGACAGGGACAGGGACAGGGACAGGGACAGGGACAGGGACAGGGACAGGGACAGGGACAGGGACAGGGACAGGGACAGGGACAGGGACAGGGACAGGGACAGGGACAGGGACAGGGACAGGGACAGGGACAGGGACAGGGACAGGGACAGGGACAGGGACAGGGACAGGGACAGGGACAGGGACAGGGACAGGGACAGGGACAGGGACAGGGACAGGGACAGGGACAGGGACAGGGACAGGGACAGGGACAGGGACAGGGACAGGGACAGGGACAGGGACAGGGACAGGGACAGGGACAGGGACAGGGACAGGGACAGGGACAGGGACAGGGACAGGGACAGGGACAGGGACAGGGACAGGGACAGGGACAGGGACAGGGACAGGGACAGGGACAGGGACAGGGACAGGGACAGGGACAGGGACAGGGACAGGGACAGGGACAGGGACAGGGACAGGGACAGGGACAGGGACAGGGACAGGGACAGGGACAGGGACAGGGACAGGGACAGGGACAGGGACAGGGACAGGGACAGGGACAGGGACAGGGACAGGGACAGGGACAGGGACAGGGACAGGGACAGGGACAGGGACAGGGACAGGGACAGGGACAGGGACAGGGACAGGGACAGGGACAGGGACAGGGACAGGGACAGGGACAGGGACAGGGACAGGGACAGGGACAGGGACAGGGACAGGGACAGGGACAGGGACAGGGACAGGGACAGGGACAGGGACAGGGACAGGGACAGGGACAGGGACAGGGACAGGGACAGGGACAGGGACAGGGACAGGGACAGGGACAGGGACAGGGACAGGGACAGGGACAGGGACAGGGACAGGGACAGGGACAGGGACAGGGACAGGGACAGGGACAGGGACAGGGACAGGGACAGGGACAGGGACAGGGACAGGGACAGGGACAGGGACAGGGACAGGGACAGGGACAGGGACAGGGACAGGGACAGGGACAGGGACAGGGACAGGGACAGGGACAGGGACAGGGACAGGGACAGGGACAGGGACAGGGACAGGGACAGGGACAGGGACAGGGACAGGGACAGGGACAGGGACAGGGACAGGGACAGGGACAGGGACAGGGACAGGGACAGGGACAGGGACAGGGACAGGGACAGGGACAGGGACAGGGACAGGGACAGGGACAGGGACAGGGACAGGGACAGGGACAGGGACAGGGACAGGGACAGGGACAGGGACAGGGACAGGGACAGGGACAGGGACAGGGACAGGGACAGGGACAGGGACAGGGACAGGGACAGGGACAGGGACAGGGACAGGGACAGGGACAGGGACAGGGACAGGGACAGGGACAGGGACAGGGACAGGGACAGGGACAGGGACAGGGACAGGGACAGGGACAGGGACAGGGACAGGGACAGGGACAGGGACAGGGACAGGGACAGGGACAGGGACAGGGACAGGGACAGGGACAGGGACAGGGACAGGGACAGGGACAGGGACAGGGACAGGGACAGGGACAGGGACAGGGACAGGGACAGGGACAGGGACAGGGACAGGGACAGGGACAGGGACAGGGACAGGGACAGGGACAGGGACAGGGACAGGGACAGGGACAGGGACAGGGACAGGGACAGGGACAGGGACAGGGACAGGGACAGGGACAGGGACAGGGACAGGGACAGGGACAGGGACAGGGACAGGGACAGGGACAGGGACAGGGACAGGGACAGGGACAGGGACAGGGACAGGGACAGGGACAGGGACAGGGACAGGGACAGGGACAGGGACAGGGACAGGGACAGGGACAGGGACAGGGACAGGGACAGGGACAGGGACAGGGACAGGGACAGGGACAGGGACAGGGACAGGGACAGGGACAGGGACAGGGACAGGGACAGGGACAGGGACAGGGACAGGGACAGGGACAGGGACAGGGACAGGGACAGGGACAGGGACAGGGACAGGGACAGGGACAGGGACAGGGACAGGGACAGGGACAGGGACAGGGACAGGGACAGGGACAGGGACAGGGACAGGGACAGGGACAGGGACAGGGACAGGGACAGGGACAGGGACAGGGACAGGGACAGGGACAGGGACAGGGACAGGGACAGGGACAGGGACAGGGACAGGGACAGGGACAGGGACAGGGACAGGGACAGGGACAGGGACAGGGACAGGGACAGGGACAGGGACAGGGACAGGGACAGGGACAGGGACAGGGACAGGGACAGGGACAGGGACAGGGACAGGGACAGGGACAGGGACAGGGACAGGGACAGGGACAGGGACAGGGACAGGGACAGGGACAGGGACAGGGACAGGGACAGGGACAGGGACAGGGACAGGGACAGGGACAGGGACAGGGACAGGGACAGGGACAGGGACAGGGACAGGGACAGGGACAGGGACAGGGACAGGGACAGGGACAGGGACAGGGACAGGGACAGGGACAGGGACAGGGACAGGGACAGGGACAGGGACAGGGACAGGGACAGGGACAGGGACAGGGACAGGGACAGGGACAGGGACAGGGACAGGGACAGGGACAGGGACAGGGACAGGGACAGGGACAGGGACAGGGACAGGGACAGGGACAGGGACAGGGACAGGGACAGGGACAGGGACAGGGACAGGGACAGGGACAGGGACAGGGACAGGGACAGGGACAGGGACAGGGACAGGGACAGGGACAGGGACAGGGACAGGGACAGGGACAGGGACAGGGACAGGGACAGGGACAGGGACAGGGACAGGGACAGGGACAGGGACAGGGACAGGGACAGGGACAGGGACAGGGACAGGGACAGGGACAGGGACAGGGACAGGGACAGGGACAGGGACAGGGACAGGGACAGGGACAGGGACAGGGACAGGGACAGGGACAGGGACAGGGACAGGGACAGGGACAGGGACAGGGACAGGGACAGGGACAGGGACAGGGACAGGGACAGGGACAGGGACAGGGACAGGGACAGGGACAGGGACAGGGACAGGGACAGGGACAGGGACAGGGACAGGGACAGGGACAGGGACAGGGACAGGGACAGGGACAGGGACAGGGACAGGGACAGGGACAGGGACAGGGACAGGGACAGGGACAGGGACAGGGACAGGGACAGGGACAGGGACAGGGACAGGGACAGGGACAGGGACAGGGACAGGGACAGGGACAGGGACAGGGACAGGGACAGGAGGACAGGGACAGGGACAGGGACAGGAGGGACAGGGACAGGGACAGGGACAGGGACAGGGACAGGGACAGGGACAGGGACAGGGACAGGGACAGGGACAGGGACAGGGACAGGGACAGGGACAGGGACAGGGACAGGGACAGGGACAGGGACAGGGACAGGGACAGGGACAGGGACAGGGACAGGGACAGGGACAGGGACAGGGACAGGGACAGGGACAGGGACAGGGACAGGGACAGGGACAGGGACAGGGACAGGGACAGGGACAGGGACAGGGACAGGGACAGGGACAGGGACAGGGACAGGGACAGGGACAGGGACAGGGACAGGGACAGGGACAGGGACAGGGACAGGGACAGGGACAGGGACAGGGACAGGGACAGGGACAGGGACAGGGACAGGGACAGGGACAGGGACAGGGACAGGGACAGGGACAGGGACAGGGACAGGGACAGGGACAGGGACAGGGACAGGGACAGGGACAGGGACAGGGACAGGGACAGGGACAGGGACAGGGACAGGGACAGGGACAGGGACAGGGACAGGGACAGGGACAGGGACAGGGACAGGGACAGGGACAGGGACAGGGACAGGGACAGGGACAGGGACAGGGACAGGGACAGGGACAGGGACAGGGACAGGGACAGGGACAGGGACAGGGACAGGGACAGGGACAGGGACAGGGACAGGGACAGGGACAGGGACAGGGACAGGGACAGGGACAGGGACAGGGACAGGGACAGGGACAGGGACAGGGACAGGGACAGGGACAGGGACAGGGACAGGGACAGGGACAGGGACAGGGACAGGGACAGGGACAGGGACAGGGACAGGGACAGGGACAGGGACAGGGACAGGGACAGGGACAGGGACAGGGACAGGGACAGGGACAGGGACAGGGACAGGGACAGGGACAGGGACAGGGACAGGGACAGGGACAGGGACAGGGACAGGGACAGGGACAGGGACAGGGACAGGGACAGGGACAGGGACAGGGACAGGGACAGGGACAGGGACAGGGACAGGGACAGGGACAGGGACAGGGACAGGGACAGGGACAGGGACAGGGACAGGGACAGGGACAGGGACAGGGACAGGGACAGGGACAGGGACAGGGACAGGGACAGGGACAGGGACAGGGACAGGGACAGGGACAGGGACAGGGACAGGGACAGGGACAGGGACAGGGACAGGGACAGGGACAGGGACAGGGACAGGGACAGGGACAGGGACAGGGACAGGGACAGGGACAGGGACAGGGACAGGGACAGGGACAGGGACAGGGACAGGGACAGGGACAGGGACAGGGACAGGGACAGGGACAGGGACAGGGACAGGGACAGGGACAGGGACAGGGACAGGGACAGGGACAGGGACAGGGACAGGGACAGGGACAGGGACAGGGACAGGGACAGGGACAGGGACAGGGACAGGGACAGGGACAGGGACAGGGACAGGGACAGGGACAGGGACAGGGACAGGGACAGGGACAGGGACAGGGACAGGGACAGGGACAGGGACAGGGACAGGGACAGGGACAGGGACAGGGACAGGGACAGGGACAGGGACAGGGACAGGGACAGGGACAGGGACAGGGACAGGGACAGGGACAGGGACAGGGACAGGGACAGGGACAGGGACAGGGACAGGGACAGGGACAGGGACAGGGACAGGGACAGGGACAGGGACAGGGACAGGGACAGGGACAGGGACAGGGACAGGGACAGGGACAGGGACAGGGACAGGGACAGGGACAGGGACAGGGACAGGGACAGGGACAGGGACAGGGACAGGGACAGGGACAGGGACAGGGACAGGGACAGGGACAGGGACAGGGACAGGGACAGGGACAGGGACAGGGACAGGGACAGGGACAGGGACAGGGACAGGGACAGGGACAGGGACAGGGACAGGGACAGGGACAGGGACAGGGACAGGGACAGGGACAGGGACAGGGACAGGGACAGGGACAGGGACAGGGACAGGGACAGGGACAGGGACAGGGACAGGGACAGGGACAGGGACAGGGACAGGGACAGGGACAGGGACAGGGACAGGGACAGGGACAGGGACAGGGACAGGGACAGGGACAGGGACAGGGACAGGGACAGGGACAGGGACAGGGACAGGGACAGGGACAGGGACAGGGACAGGGACAGGGACAGGGACAGGGACAGGGACAGGGACAGGGACAGGGACAGGGACAGGGACAGGGACAGGGACAGGGACAGGGACAGGGACAGGGACAGGGACAGGGACAGGGACAGGGACAGGGACAGGGACAGGGACAGGGACAGGGACAGGGACAGGGACAGGGACAGGGACAGGGACAGGGACAGGGACAGGGACAGGGACAGGGACAGGGACAGGGACAGGGACAGGGACAGGGACAGGGACAGGGACAGGGACAGGGACAGGGACAGGGACAGGGACAGGGACAGGGACAGGGACAGGGACAGGGACAGGGACAGGGACAGGGACAGGGACAGGGACAGGGACAGGGACAGGGACAGGGACAGGGACAGGGACAGGGACAGGGACAGGGACAGGGACAGGGACAGGGACAGGGACAGGGACAGGGACAGGGACAGGGACAGGGACAGGGACAGGGACAGGGACAGGGACAGGGACAGGGACAGGGACAGGGACAGGGACAGGGACAGGGACAGGGACAGGGACAGGGACAGGGACAGGGACAGGGACAGGGACAGGGACAGGGACAGGGACAGGGACAGGGACAGGGACAGGGACAGGGACAGGGACAGGGACAGGGACAGGGACAGGGACAGGGACAGGGACAGGGACAGGGACAGGGACAGGGACAGGGACAGGGACAGGGACAGGGACAGGGACAGGGACAGGGACAGGGACAGGGACAGGGACAGGGACAGGGACAGGGACAGGGACAGGGACAGGGACAGGGACAGGGACAGGGACAGGGACAGGGACAGGGACAGGGACAGGGACAGGGACAGGGACAGGGACAGGGACAGGGACAGGGACAGGGACAGGGACAGGGACAGGGACAGGGACAGGGACAGGGACAGGGACAGGGACAGGGACAGGGACAGGGACAGGGACAGGGACAGGGACAGGGACAGGGACAGGGACAGGGACAGGGACAGGGACAGGGACAGGGACAGGGACAGGGACAGGGACAGGGACAGGGACAGGGACAGGGACAGGGACAGGGACAGGGACAGGGACAGGGACAGGGACAGGGACAGGGACAGGGACAGGGACAGGGACAGGGACAGGGACAGGGACAGGGACAGGGACAGGGACAGGGACAGGGACAGGGACAGGGACAGGGACAGGGACAGGGACAGGGACAGGGACAGGGACAGGGACAGGGACAGGGACAGGGACAGGGACAGGGACAGGGACAGGGACAGGGACAGGGACAGGGACAGGGACAGGGACAGGGACAGGGACAGGGACAGGGACAGGGACAGGGACAGGGACAGGGACAGGGACAGGGACAGGGACAGGGACAGGGACAGGGACAGGGACAGGGACAGGGACAGGGACAGGGACAGGGACAGGGACAGGGACAGGGACAGGGACAGGGACAGGGACAGGGACAGGGACAGGGACAGGGACAGGGACAGGGACAGGGACAGGGACAGGGACAGGGACAGGGACAGGGACAGGGACAGGGACAGGGACAGGGACAGGGACAGGGACAGGGACAGGGACAGGGACAGGGACAGGGACAGGGACAGGGACAGGGACAGGGACAGGGACAGGGACAGGGACAGGGACAGGGACAGGGACAGGGACAGGGACAGGGACAGGGACAGGGACAGGGACAGGGACAGGGACAGGGACAGGGACAGGGACAGGGACAGGGACAGGGACAGGGACAGGGACAGGGACAGGGACAGGGACAGGGACAGGGACAGGGACAGGGACAGGGACAGGGACAGGGACAGGGACAGGGACAGGGACAGGGACAGGGACAGGGACAGGGACAGGGACAGGGACAGGGACAGGGACAGGGACAGGGACAGGGACAGGGACAGGGACAGGGACAGGGACAGGGACAGGGACAGGGACAGGGACAGGGACAGGGACAGGGACAGGGACAGGGACAGGGACAGGGACAGGGACAGGGACAGGGACAGGGACAGGGACAGGGACAGGGACAGGGACAGGGACAGGGACAGGGACAGGGACAGGGACAGGGACAGGGACAGGGACAGGGACAGGGACAGGGACAGGGACAGGGACAGGGACAGGGACAGGGACAGGGACAGGGACAGGGACAGGGACAGGGACAGGGACAGGGACAGGGACAGGGACAGGGACAGGGACAGGGACAGGGACAGGGACAGGGACAGGGACAGGGACAGGGACAGGGACAGGGACAGGGACAGGGACAGGGACAGGGACAGGGACAGGGACAGGGACAGGGACAGGGACAGGGACAGGGACAGGGACAGGGACAGGGACAGGGACAGGGACAGGGACAGGGACAGGGACAGGGACAGGGACAGGGACAGGGACAGGGACAGGGACAGGGACAGGGACAGGGACAGGGACAGGGACAGGGACAGGGACAGGGACAGGGACAGGGACAGGGACAGGGACAGGGACAGGGACAGGGACAGGGACAGGGACAGGGACAGGGACAGGGACAGGGACAGGGACAGGGACAGGGACAGGGACAGGGACAGGGACAGGGACAGGGACAGGGACAGGGACAGGGACAGGGACAGGGACAGGGACAGGGACAGGGACAGGGACAGGGACAGGGACAGGGACAGGGACAGGGACAGGGACAGGGACAGGGACAGGGACAGGGACAGGGACAGGGACAGGGACAGGGACAGGGACAGGGACAGGGACAGGGACAGGGACAGGGACAGGGACAGGGACAGGGACAGGGACAGGGACAGGGACAGGGACAGGGACAGGGACAGGGACAGGGACAGGGACAGGGACAGGGACAGGGACAGGGACAGGGACAGGGACAGGGACAGGGACAGGGACAGGGACAGGGACAGGGACAGGGACAGGGACAGGGACAGGGACAGGGACAGGGACAGGGACAGGGACAGGGACAGGGACAGGGACAGGGACAGGGACAGGGACAGGGACAGGGACAGGGACAGGGACAGGGACAGGGACAGGGACAGGGACAGGGACAGGGACAGGGACAGGGACAGGGACAGGGACAGGGACAGGGACAGGGACAGGGACAGGGACAGGGACAGGGACAGGGACAGGGACAGGGACAGGGACAGGGACAGGGACAGGGACAGGGACAGGGACAGGGACAGGGACAGGGACAGGGACAGGGACAGGGACAGGGACAGGGACAGGGACAGGGACAGGGACAGGGACAGGGACAGGGACAGGGACAGGGACAGGGACAGGGACAGGGACAGGGACAGGGACAGGGACAGGGACAGGGACAGGGACAGGGACAGGGACAGGGACAGGGACAGGGACAGGGACAGGGACAGGGACAGGGACAGGGACAGGGACAGGGACAGGGACAGGGACAGGGACAGGGACAGGGACAGGGACAGGGACAGGGACAGGGACAGGGACAGGGACAGGGACAGGGACAGGGACAGGGACAGGGACAGGGACAGGGACAGGGACAGGGACAGGGACAGGGACAGGGACAGGGACAGGGACAGGGACAGGGACAGGGACAGGGACAGGGACAGGGACAGGGACAGGGACAGGGACAGGGACAGGGACAGGGACAGGGACAGGGACAGGGACAGGGACAGGGACAGGGACAGGGACAGGGACAGGGACAGGGACAGGGACAGGGACAGGGACAGGGACAGGGACAGGGACAGGGACAGGGACAGGGACAGGGACAGGGACAGGGACAGGGACAGGGACAGGGACAGGGACAGGGACAGGGACAGGGACAGGGACAGGGACAGGGACAGGGACAGGGACAGGGACAGGGACAGGGACAGGGACAGGGACAGGGACAGGGACAGGGACAGGGACAGGGACAGGGACAGGGACAGGGACAGGGACAGGGACAGGGACAGGGACAGGGACAGGGACAGGGACAGGGACAGGGACAGGGACAGGGACAGGGACAGGGACAGGGACAGGGACAGGGACAGGGACAGGGACAGGGACAGGGACAGGGACAGGGACAGGGACAGGGACAGGGACAGGGACAGGGACAGGGACAGGGACAGGGACAGGGACAGGGACAGGGACAGGGACAGGGACAGGGACAGGGACAGGGACAGGGACAGGGACAGGGACAGGGACAGGGACAGGGACAGGGACAGGGACAGGGACAGGGACAGGGACAGGGACAGGGACAGGGACAGGGACAGGGACAGGGACAGGGACAGGGACAGGGACAGGGACAGGGACAGGGACAGGGACAGGGACAGGGACAGGGACAGGGACAGGGACAGGGACAGGGACAGGGACAGGGACAGGGACAGGGACAGGGACAGGGACAGGGACAGGGACAGGGACAGGGACAGGGACAGGGACAGGGACAGGGACAGGGACAGGGACAGGGACAGGGACAGGGACAGGGACAGGGACAGGGACAGGGACAGGGACAGGGACAGGGACAGGGACAGGGACAGGGACAGGGACAGGGACAGGGACAGGGACAGGGACAGGGACAGGGACAGGGACAGGGACAGGGACAGGGACAGGGACAGGGACAGGGACAGGGACAGGGACAGGGACAGGGACAGGGACAGGGACAGGGACAGGGACAGGGACAGGGACAGGGACAGGGACAGGGACAGGGACAGGGACAGGGACAGGGACAGGGACAGGGACAGGGACAGGGACAGGGACAGGGACAGGGACAGGGACAGGGACAGGGACAGGGACAGGGACAGGGACAGGGACAGGGACAGGGACAGGGACAGGGACAGGGACAGGGACAGGGACAGGGACAGGGACAGGGACAGGGACAGGGACAGGGACAGGGACAGGGACAGGGACAGGGACAGGGACAGGGACAGGGACAGGGACAGGGACAGGGACAGGGACAGGGACAGGGACAGGGACAGGGACAGGGACAGGGACAGGGACAGGGACAGGGACAGGGACAGGGACAGGGACAGGGACAGGGACAGGGACAGGGACAGGGACAGGGACAGGGACAGGGACAGGGACAGGGACAGGGACAGGGACAGGGACAGGGACAGGGACAGGGACAGGGACAGGGACAGGGACAGGGACAGGGACAGGGACAGGGACAGGGACAGGGACAGGGACAGGGACAGGGACAGGGACAGGGACAGGGACAGGGACAGGGACAGGGACAGGGACAGGGACAGGGACAGGGACAGGGACAGGGACAGGGACAGGGACAGGGACAGGGACAGGGACAGGGACAGGGACAGGGACAGGGACAGGGACAGGGACAGGGACAGGGACAGGGACAGGGACAGGGACAGGGACAGGGACAGGGACAGGGACAGGGACAGGGACAGGGACAGGGACAGGGACAGGGACAGGGACAGGGACAGGGACAGGGACAGGGACAGGGACAGGGACAGGGACAGGGACAGGGACAGGGACAGGGACAGGGACAGGGACAGGGACAGGGACAGGGACAGGGACAGGGACAGGGACAGGGACAGGGACAGGGACAGGGACAGGGACAGGGACAGGGACAGGGACAGGGACAGGGACAGGGACAGGGACAGGGACAGGGACAGGGACAGGGACAGGGACAGGGACAGGGACAGGGACAGGGACAGGGACAGGGACAGGGACAGGGACAGGGACAGGGACAGGGACAGGGACAGGGACAGGGACAGGGACAGGGACAGGGACAGGGACAGGGACAGGGACAGGGACAGGGACAGGGACAGGGACAGGGACAGGGACAGGGACAGGGACAGGGACAGGGACAGGGACAGGGACAGGGACAGGGACAGGGACAGGGACAGGGACAGGGACAGGGACAGGGACAGGGACAGGGACAGGGACAGGGACAGGGACAGGGACAGGGACAGGGACAGGGACAGGGACAGGGACAGGGACAGGGACAGGGACAGGGACAGGGACAGGGACAGGGACAGGGACAGGGACAGGGACAGGGACAGGGACAGGGACAGGGACAGGGACAGGGACAGGGACAGGGACAGGGACAGGGACAGGGACAGGGACAGGGACAGGGACAGGGACAGGGACAGGGACAGGGACAGGGACAGGGACAGGGACAGGGACAGGGACAGGGACAGGGACAGGGACAGGGACAGGGACAGGGACAGGGACAGGGACAGGGACAGGGACAGGGACAGGGACAGGGACAGGGACAGGGACAGGGACAGGGACAGGGACAGGGACAGGGACAGGGACAGGGACAGGGACAGGGACAGGGACAGGGACAGGGACAGGGACAGGGACAGGGACAGGGACAGGGACAGGGACAGGGACAGGGACAGGGACAGGGACAGGGACAGGGACAGGGACAGGGACAGGGACAGGGACAGGGACAGGGACAGGGACAGGGACAGGGACAGGGACAGGGACAGGGACAGGGACAGGGACAGGGACAGGGACAGGGACAGGGACAGGGACAGGGACAGGGACAGGGACAGGGACAGGGACAGGGACAGGGACAGGGACAGGGACAGGGACAGGGACAGGGACAGGGACAGGGACAGGGACAGGGACAGGGACAGGGACAGGGACAGGGACAGGGACAGGGACAGGGACAGGGACAGGGACAGGGACAGGGACAGGGACAGGGACAGGGACAGGGACAGGGACAGGGACAGGGACAGGGACAGGGACAGGGACAGGGACAGGGACAGGGACAGGGACAGGGACAGGGACAGGGACAGGGACAGGGACAGGGACAGGGACAGGGACAGGGACAGGGACAGGGACAGGGACAGGGACAGGGACAGGGACAGGGACAGGGACAGGGACAGGGACAGGGACAGGGACAGGGACAGGGACAGGGACAGGGACAGGGACAGGGACAGGGACAGGGACAGGGACAGGGACAGGGACAGGGACAGGGACAGGGACAGGGACAGGGACAGGGACAGGGACAGGGACAGGGACAGGGACAGGGACAGGG
>OZ010647.1:22568449-22589631 GCA_963932195.1 Empis livida
TGTCCCTGTCCCTGTCCCTGTCCCCTGTCCCTGTCCCTGTCCCTGTCCCTGTCCCTGTCCCTGTCCCTGTCCCTGTCCCTGTCCCTGTCCCTGTCCCTGTCCCTGTCCCTGTCCCTGTCCCTGTCCCTGTCCCTGTCCCTGTCCCTGTCCCTGTCCCTGTCCCTGTCCCTGTCCCTGTCCCTGTCCCTGTCCCTGTCCCTGTCCCTGTCCCTGTCCCTGTCCCTGTCCCTGTCCCTGTCCCTGTCCCTGTCCCTGTCCCTGTCCCTGTCCCTGTCCCTGTCCCTGTCCCTGTCCCTGTCCCTGTCCCTGTCCCTGTCCCTGTCCCTGTCCCTGTCCCTGTCCCTGTCCCTGTCCCTGTCCCTGTCCCTGTCCCTGTCCCTGTCCCTGTCCCTGTCCCTGTCCCTGTCCCTGTCCCTGTCCCTGTCCCTGTCCCTGTCCCTGTCCCTGTCCCTGTCCCTGTCCCTGTCCCTGTCCCTGTCCCTGTCCCTGTCCCTGTCCCTGTCCCTGTCCCTGTCCCTGTCCCTGTCCCTGTCCCTGTCCCTGTCCCTGTCCCTGTCCCTGTCCCTGTCCCTGTCCCTGTCCCTGTCCCTGTCCCTGTCCCTGTCCCTGTCCCTGTCCCTGTCCCTGTCCCTGTCCCTGTCCCTGTCCCTGTCCCTGTCCCTGTCCCTGTCCCTGTCCCTGTCCCTGTCCCTGTCCCTGTCCCTGTCCCTGTCCCTGTCCCTGTCCCTGTCCCTGTCCCTGTCCCTGTCCCTGTCCCTGTCCCTGTCCCTGTCCCTGTCCCTGTCCCTGTCCCTGTCCCTGTCCCTGTCCCTGTCCCTGTCCCTGTCCCTGTCCCTGTCCCTGTCCCTGTCCCTGTCCCTGTCCCTGTCCCTGTCCCTGTCCCTGTCCCTGTCCCTGTCCCTGTCCCTGTCCCTGTCCCTGTCCCTGTCCCTGTCCCTGTCCCTGTCCCTGTCCCTGTCCCTGTCCCTGTCCCTGTCCCTGTCCCTGTCCCTGTCCCTGTCCCTGTCCCTGTCCCTGTCCCTGTCCCTGTCCCTGTCCCTGTCCCTGTCCCTGTCCCTGTCCCTGTCCCTGTCCCTGTCCCTGTCCCTGTCCCTGTCCCTGTCCCTGTCCCTGTCCCTGTCCCTGTCCCTGTCCCTGTCCCTGTCCCTGTCCCTGTCCCTGTCCCTGTCCCTGTCCCTGTCCCTGTCCCTGTCCCTGTCCCTGTCCCTGTCCCTGTCCCTGTCCCTGTCCCTGTCCCTGTCCCTGTCCCTGTCCCTGTCCCTGTCCCTGTCCCTGTCCCTGTCCCTGTCCCTGTCCCTGTCCCTGTCCCTGTCCCTGTCCCTGTCCCTGTCCCTGTCCCTGTCCCTGTCCCTGTCCCTGTCCCTGTCCCTGTCCCTGTCCCTGTCCCTGTCCCTGTCCCTGTCCCTGTCCCTGTCCCTGTCCCTGTCCCTGTCCCTGTCCCTGTCCCTGTCCCTGTCCCTGTCCCTGTCCCTGTCCCTGTCCCTGTCCCTGTCCCTGTCCCTGTCCCTGTCCCTGTCCCTGTCCCTGTCCCTGTCCCTGTCCCTGTCCCTGTCCCTGTCCCTGTCCCTGTCCCTGTCCCTGTCCCTGTCCCTGTCCCTGTCCCTGTCCCTGTCCCTGTCCCTGTCCCTGTCCCTGTCCCTGTCCCTGTCCCTGTCCCTGTCCCTGTCCCTGTCCCTGTCCCTGTCCCTGTCCCTGTCCCTGTCCCTGTCCCTGTCCCTGTCCCTGTCCCTGTCCCTGTCCCTGTCCCTGTCCCTGTCCCTGTCCCTGTCCCTGTCCCTGTCCCTGTCCCTGTCCCTGTCCCTGTCCCTGTCCCTGTCCCTGTCCCTGTCCCTGTCCCTGTCCCTGTCCCTGTCCCTGTCCCTGTCCCTGTCCCTGTCCCTGTCCCTGTCCCTGTCCCTGTCCCTGTCCCTGTCCCTGTCCCTGTCCCTGTCCCTGTCCCTGTCCCTGTCCCTGTCCCTGTCCCTGTCCCTGTCCCTGTCCCTGTCCCTGTCCCTGTCCCTGTCCCTGTCCCTGTCCCTGTCCCTGTCCCTGTCCCTGTCCCTGTCCCTGTCCCTGTCCCTGTCCCTGTCCCTGTCCCTGTCCCTGTCCCTGTCCCTGTCCCTGTCCCTGTCCCTGTCCCTGTCCCTGTCCCTGTCCCTGTCCCTGTCCCTGTCCCTGTCCCTGTCCCTGTCCCTGTCCCTGTCCCTGTCCCTGTCCCTGTCCCTGTCCCTGTCCCTGTCCCTGTCCCTGTCCCTGTCCCTGTCCCTGTCCCTGTCCCTGTCCCTGTCCCTGTCCCTGTCCCTGTCCCTGTCCCTGTCCCTGTCCCTGTCCCTGTCCCTGTCCCTGTCCCTGTCCCTGTCCCTGTCCCTGTCCCTGTCCCTGTCCCTGTCCCTGTCCCTGTCCCTGTCCCTGTCCCTGTCCCTGTCCCTGTCCCTGTCCCTGTCCCTGTCCCTGTCCCTGTCCCTGTCCCTGTCCCTGTCCCTGTCCCTGTCCCTGTCCCTGTCCCTGTCCCTGTCCCTGTCCCTGTCCCTGTCCCTGTCCCTGTCCCTGTCCCTGTCCCTGTCCCTGTCCCTGTCCCTGTCCCTGTCCCTGTCCCTGTCCCTGTCCCTGTCCCTGTCCCTGTCCCTGTCCCTGTCCCTGTCCCTGTCCCTGTCCCTGTCCCTGTCCCTGTCCCTGTCCCTGTCCCTGTCCCTGTCCCTGTCCCTGTCCCTGTCCCTGTCCCTGTCCCTGTCCCTGTCCCTGTCCCTGTCCCTGTCCCTGTCCCTGTCCCTGTCCCTGTCCCTGTCCCTGTCCCTGTCCCTGTCCCTGTCCCTGTCCCTGTCCCTGTCCCTGTCCCTGTCCCTGTCCCTGTCCCTGTCCCTGTCCCTGTCCCTGTCCCTGTCCCTGTCCCTGTCCCTGTCCCTGTCCCTGTCCCTGTCCCTGTCCCTGTCCCTGTCCCTGTCCCTGTCCCTGTCCCTGTCCCTGTCCCTGTCCCTGTCCCTGTCCCTGTCCCTGTCCCTGTCCCTGTCCCTGTCCCTGTCCCTGTCCCTGTCCCTGTCCCTGTCCCTGTCCCTGTCCCTGTCCCTGTCCCTGTCCCTGTCCCTGTCCCTGTCCCTGTCCCTGTCCCTGTCCCTGTCCCTGTCCCTGTCCCTGTCCCTGTCCCTGTCCCTGTCCCTGTCCCTGTCCCTGTCCCTGTCCCTGTCCCTGTCCCTGTCCCTGTCCCTGTCCCTGTCCCTGTCCCTGTCCCTGTCCCTGTCCCTGTCCCTGTCCCTGTCCCTGTCCCTGTCCCTGTCCCTGTCCCTGTCCCTGTCCCTGTCCCTGTCCCTGTCCCTGTCCCTGTCCCTGTCCCTGTCCCTGTCCCTGTCCCTGTCCCTGTCCCTGTCCCTGTCCCTGTCCCTGTCCCTGTCCCTGTCCCTGTCCCTGTCCCTGTCCCTGTCCCTGTCCCTGTCCCTGTCCCTGTCCCTGTCCCTGTCCCTGTCCCTGTCCCTGTCCCTGTCCCTGTCCCTGTCCCTGTCCCTGTCCCTGTCCCTGTCCCTGTCCCTGTCCCTGTCCCTGTCCCTGTCCCTGTCCCTGTCCCTGTCCCTGTCCCTGTCCCTGTCCCTGTCCCTGTCCCTGTCCCTGTCCCTGTCCCTGTCCCTGTCCCTGTCCCTGTCCCTGTCCCTGTCCCTGTCCCTGTCCCTGTCCCTGTCCCTGTCCCTGTCCCTGTCCCTGTCCCTGTCCCTGTCCCTGTCCCTGTCCCTGTCCCTGTCCCTGTCCCTGTCCCTGTCCCTGTCCCTGTCCCTGTCCCTGTCCCGTCCCTGTCCCTGTCCCTGTCCCTGTCCCTGTCCCTGTCCCTGTCCTCTGTCCCTGTCCCTGTCCCTGTCCCTGTCCCTGTCCCTGTCCCTGTCCCTGTCCCTGTCCCTGTCCCTGTCCCTGTCCCTGTCCCTGTCCCTGTCCCTGTCCCTGTCCCTGTCCCTGTCCCTGTCCCTGTCCCTGTCCCTGTCCCTGTCCCTGTCCCTGTCCCTGTCCCTGTCCCTGTCCCTGTCCCTGTCCCTGTCCCTGTCCCTGTCCCTGTCCCTGTCCCTGTCCCTGTCCCTGTCCCTGTCCCTGTCCCTGTCCCTGTCCCTGTCCCTGTCCCTGTCCCTGTCCCTGTCCCTGTCCCTGTCCCTGTCCCTGTCCCTGTCCCTGTCCCTGTCCCTGTCCCTGTCCCTGTCCCTGTCCCTGTCCCTGTCCCTGTCCCTGTCCCTGTCCCTGTCCCTGTCCCTGTCCCTGTCCCTGTCCCTGTCCCTGTCCCTGTCCCTGTCCCTGTCCCTGTCCCTGTCCCTGTCCCTGTCCCTGTCCCTGTCCCTGTCCCTGTCCCTGTCCCTGTCCCTGTCCCTGTCCCTGTCCCTGTCCCTGTCCCTGTCCCTGTCCCTGTCCCTGTCCCTGTCCCTGTCCCTGTCCCTGTCCCTGTCCCTGTCCCTGTCCCTGTCCCTGTCCCTGTCCCTGTCCCTGTCCCTGTCCCTGTCCCTGTCCCTGTCCCTGTCCCTGTCCCTGTCCCTGTCCCTGTCCCTGTCCCTGTCCCTGTCCCTGTCCCTGTCCCTGTCCCTGTCCCTGTCCCTGTCCCTGTCCCTGTCCCTGTCCCTGTCCCTGTCCCTGTCCCTGTCCCTGTCCCTGTCCCTGTCCCTGTCCCTGTCCCTGTCCCTGTCCCTGTCCCTGTCCCTGTCCCTGTCCCTGTCCCTGTCCCTGTCCCTGTCCCTGTCCCTGTCCCTGTCCCTGTCCCTGTCCCTGTCCCTGTCCCTGTCCCTGTCCCTGTCCCTGTCCCTGTCCCTGTCCCTGTCCCTGTCCCTGTCCCTGTCCCTGTCCCTGTCCCTGTCCCTGTCCCTGTCCCTGTCCCTGTCCCTGTCCCTGTCCCTGTCCCTGTCCCTGTCCCTGTCCCTGTCCCTGTCCCTGTCCCTGTCCCTGTCCCTGTCCCTGTCCCTGTCCCTGTCCCTGTCCCTGTCCCTGTCCCTGTCCCTGTCCCTGTCCCTGTCCCTGTCCCTGTCCCTGTCCCTGTCCCTGTCCCTGTCCCTGTCCCTGTCCCTGTCCCTGTCCCTGTCCCTGTCCCTGTCCCTGTCCCTGTCCCTGTCCCTGTCCCTGTCCCTGTCCCTGTCCCTGTCCCTGTCCCTGTCCCTGTCCCTGTCCCTGTCCCTGTCCCTGTCCCTGTCCCTGTCCCTGTCCCTGTCCCTGTCCCTGTCCCTGTCCCTGTCCCTGTCCCTGTCCCTGTCCCTGTCCCTGTCCCTGTCCCTGTCCCTGTCCCTGTCCCTGTCCCTGTCCCTGTCCCTGTCCCTGTCCCTGTCCCTGTCCCTGTCCCTGTCCCTGTCCCTGTCCCTGTCCCTGTCCCTGTCCCTGTCCCTGTCCCTGTCCCTGTCCCTGTCCCTGTCCCTGTCCCTGTCCCTGTCCCTGTCCCTGTCCCTGTCCCTGTCCCTGTCCCTGTCCCTGTCCCTGTCCCTGTCCCTGTCCCTGTCCCTGTCCCTGTCCCTGTCCCTGTCCCTGTCCCTGTCCCTGTCCCTGTCCCTGTCCCTGTCCCTGTCCCTGTCCCTGTCCCTGTCCCTGTCCCTGTCCCTGTCCCTGTCCCTGTCCCTGTCCCTGTCCCTGTCCCTGTCCCTGTCCCTGTCCCTGTCCCTGTCCCTGTCCCTGTCCCTGTCCCTGTCCCTGTCCCTGTCCCTGTCCCTGTCCCTGTCCCTGTCCCTGTCCCTGTCCCTGTCCCTGTCCCTGTCCCTGTCCCTGTCCCTGTCCCTGTCCCTGTCCCTGTCCCTGTCCCTGTCCCTGTCCCTGTCCCTGTCCCTGTCCCTGTCCCTGTCCCTGTCCCTGTCCCTGTCCCTGTCCCTGTCCCTGTCCCTGTCCCTGTCCCTGTCCCTGTCCCTGTCCCTGTCCCTGTCCCTGTCCCTGTCCCTGTCCCTGTCCCTGTCCCTGTCCCTGTCCCTGTCCCTGTCCCTGTCCCTGTCCCTGTCCCTGTCCCTGTCCCTGTCCCTGTCCCTGTCCCTGTCCCTGTCCCTGTCCCTGTCCCTGTCCCTGTCCCTGTCCCTGTCCCTGTCCCTGTCCCTGTCCCTGTCCCTGTCCCTGTCCCTGTCCCTGTCCCTGTCCCTGTCCCTGTCCCTGTCCCTGTCCCTGTCCCTGTCCCTGTCCCTGTCCCTGTCCCTGTCCCTGTCCCTGTCCCTGTCCCTGTCCCTGTCCCTGTCCCTGTCCCTGTCCCTGTCCCTGTCCCTGTCCCTGTCCCTGTCCCTGTCCCTGTCCCTGTCCCTGTCCCTGTCCCTGTCCCTGTCCCTGTCCCTGTCCCTGTCCCTGTCCCTGTCCCTGTCCCTGTCCCTGTCCCTGTCCCTGTCCCTGTCCCTGTCCCTGTCCCTGTCCCTGTCCCTGTCCCTGTCCCTGTCCCTGTCCCTGTCCCTGTCCCTGTCCCTGTCCCTGTCCCTGTCCCTGTCCCTGTCCCTGTCCCTGTCCCTGTCCCTGTCCCTGTCCCTGTCCCTGTCCCTGTCCCTGTCCCTGTCCCTGTCCCTGTCCCTGTCCCTGTCCCTGTCCCTGTCCCTGTCCCTGTCCCTGTCCCTGTCCCTGTCCCTGTCCCTGTCCCTGTCCCTGTCCCTGTCCCTGTCCCTGTCCCTGTCCCTGTCCCTGTCCCTGTCCCTGTCCCTGTCCCTGTCCCTGTCCCTGTCCCTGTCCCTGTCCCTGTCCCTGTCCCTGTCCCTGTCCCTGTCCCTGTCCCTGTCCCTGTCCCTGTCCCTGTCCCTGTCCCTGTCCCTGTCCCTGTCCCTGTCCCTGTCCCTGTCCCTGTCCCTGTCCCTGTCCCTGTCCCTGTCCCTGTCCCTGTCCCTGTCCCTGTCCCTGTCCCTGTCCCTGTCCCTGTCCCTGTCCCTGTCCCTGTCCCTGTCCCTGTCCCTGTCCCTGTCCCTGTCCCTGTCCCTGTCCCTGTCCCTGTCCCTGTCCCTGTCCCTGTCCCTGTCCCTGTCCCTGTCCCTGTCCCTGTCCCTGTCCCTGTCCCTGTCCCTGTCCCTGTCCCTGTCCCTGTCCCTGTCCCTGTCCCTGTCCCTGTCCCTGTCCCTGTCCCTGTCCCTGTCCCTGTCCCTGTCCCTGTCCCTGTCCCTGTCCCTGTCCCTGTCCCTGTCCCTGTCCCTGTCCCTGTCCCTGTCCCTGTCCCTGTCCCTGTCCCTGTCCCTGTCCCTGTCCCTGTCCCTGTCCCTGTCCCTGTCCCTGTCCCTGTCCCTGTCCCTGTCCCTGTCCCTGTCCCTGTCCCTGTCCCTGTCCCTGTCCCTGTCCCTGTCCCTGTCCCTGTCCCTGTCCCTGTCCCTGTCCCTGTCCCTGTCCCTGTCCCTGTCCCTGTCCCTGTCCCTGTCCCTGTCCCTGTCCCTGTCCCTGTCCCTGTCCCTGTCCCTGTCCCTGTCCCTGTCCCTGTCCCTGTCCCTGTCCCTGTCCCTGTCCCTGTCCCTGTCCCTGTCCCTGTCCCTGTCCCTGTCCCTGTCCCTGTCCCTGTCCCTGTCCCTGTCCCTGTCCCTGTCCCTGTCCCTGTCCCTGTCCCTGTCCCTGTCCCTGTCCCTGTCCCTGTCCCTGTCCCTGTCCCTGTCCCTGTCCCTGTCCCTGTCCCTGTCCCTGTCCCTGTCCCTGTCCCTGTCCCTGTCCCTGTCCCTGTCCCTGTCCCTGTCCCTGTCCCTGTCCCTGTCCCTGTCCCTGTCCCTGTCCCTGTCCCTGTCCCTGTCCCTGTCCCTGTCCCTGTCCCTGTCCCTGTCCCTGTCCCTGTCCCTGTCCCTGTCCCTGTCCCTGTCCCTGTCCCTGTCCCTGTCCCTGTCCCTGTCCCTGTCCCTGTCCCTGTCCCTGTCCCTGTCCCTGTCCCTGTCCCTGTCCCTGTCCCTGTCCCTGTCCCTGTCCCTGTCCCTGTCCCTGTCCCTGTCCCTGTCCCTGTCCCTGTCCCTGTCCCTGTCCCTGTCCCTGTCCCTGTCCCTGTCCCTGTCCCTGTCCCTGTCCCTGTCCCTGTCCCTGTCCCTGTCCCTGTCCCTGTCCCTGTCCCTGTCCCTGTCCCTGTCCCTGTCCCTGTCCCTGTCCCTGTCCCTGTCCCTGTCCCTGTCCCTGTCCCTGTCCCTGTCCCTGTCCCTGTCCCTGTCCCTGTCCCTGTCCCTGTCCCTGTCCCTGTCCCTGTCCCTGTCCCTGTCCCTGTCCCTGTCCCTGTCCCTGTCCCTGTCCCTGTCCCTGTCCCTGTCCCTGTCCCTGTCCCTGTCCCTGTCCCTGTCCCTGTCCCTGTCCCTGTCCCTGTCCCTGTCCCTGTCCCTGTCCCTGTCCCTGTCCCTGTCCCTGTCCCTGTCCCTGTCCCTGTCCCTGTCCCTGTCCCTGTCCCTGTCCCTGTCCCTGTCCCTGTCCCTGTCCCTGTCCCTGTCCCTGTCCCTGTCCCTGTCCCTGTCCCTGTCCCTGTCCCTGTCCCTGTCCCTGTCCCTGTCCCTGTCCCTGTCCCTGTCCCTGTCCCTGTCCCTGTCCCTGTCCCTGTCCCTGTCCCTGTCCCTGTCCCTGTCCCTGTCCCTGTCCCTGTCCCTGTCCCTGTCCCTGTCCCTGTCCCTGTCCCTGTCCCTGTCCCTGTCCCTGTCCCTGTCCCTGTCCCTGTCCCTGTCCCTGTCCCTGTCCCTGTCCCTGTCCCTGTCCCTGTCCCTGTCCCTGTCCCTGTCCCTGTCCCTGTCCCTGTCCCTGTCCCTGTCCCTGTCCCTGTCCCTGTCCCTGTCCCTGTCCCTGTCCCTGTCCCTGTCCCTGTCCCTGTCCCTGTCCCTGTCCCTGTCCCTGTCCCTGTCCCTGTCCCTGTCCCTGTCCCTGTCCCTGTCCCTGTCCCTGTCCCTGTCCCTGTCCCTGTCCCTGTCCCTGTCCCTGTCCCTGTCCCTGTCCCTGTCCCTGTCCCTGTCCCTGTCCCTGTCCCTGTCCCTGTCCCTGTCCCTGTCCCTGTCCCTGTCCCTGTCCCTGTCCCTGTCCCTGTCCCTGTCCCTGTCCCTGTCCCTGTCCCTGTCCCTGTCCCTGTCCCTGTCCCTGTCCCTGTCCCTGTCCCTGTCCCTGTCCCTGTCCCTGTCCCTGTCCCTGTCCCTGTCCCTGTCCCTGTCCCTGTCCCTGTCCCTGTCCCTGTCCCTGTCCCTGTCCCTGTCCCTGTCCCTGTCCCTGTCCCTGTCCCTGTCCCTGTCCCTGTCCCTGTCCCTGTCCCTGTCCCTGTCCCTGTCCCTGTCCCTGTCCCTGTCCCTGTCCCTGTCCCTGTCCCTGTCCCTGTCCCTGTCCCTGTCCCTGTCCCTGTCCCTGTCCCTGTCCCTGTCCCTGTCCCTGTCCCTGTCCCTGTCCCTGTCCCTGTCCCTGTCCCTGTCCCTGTCCCTGTCCCTGTCCCTGTCCCTGTCCCTGTCCCTGTCCCTGTCCCTGTCCCTGTCCCTGTCCCTGTCCCTGTCCCTGTCCCTGTCCCTGTCCCTGTCCCTGTCCCTGTCCCTGTCCCTGTCCCTGTCCCTGTCCCTGTCCCTGTCCCTGTCCCTGTCCCTGTCCCTGTCCCTGTCCCTGTCCCTGTCCCTGTCCCTGTCCCTGTCCCTGTCCCTGTCCCTGTCCCTGTCCCTGTCCCTGTCCCTGTCCCTGTCCCTGTCCCTGTCCCTGTCCCTGTCCCTGTCCCTGTCCCTGTCCCTGTCCCTGTCCCTGTCCCTGTCCCTGTCCCTGTCCCTGTCCCTGTCCCTGTCCCTGTCCCTGTCCCTGTCCCTGTCCCTGTCCCTGTCCCTGTCCCTGTCCCTGTCCCTGTCCCTGTCCCTGTCCCTGTCCCTGTCCCTGTCCCTGTCCCTGTCCCTGTCCCTGTCCCTGTCCCTGTCCCTGTCCCTGTCCCTGTCCCTGTCCCTGTCCCTGTCCCTGTCCCTGTCCCTGTCCCTGTCCCTGTCCCTGTCCCTGTCCCTGTCCCTGTCCCTGTCCCTGTCCCTGTCCCTGTCCCTGTCCCTGTCCCTGTCCCTGTCCCTGTCCCTGTCCCTGTCCCTGTCCCTGTCCCTGTCCCTGTCCCTGTCCCTGTCCCTGTCCCTGTCCCTGTCCCTGTCCCTGTCCCTGTCCCTGTCCCTGTCCCTGTCCCTGTCCCTGTCCCTGTCCCTGTCCCTGTCCCTGTCCCTGTCCCTGTCCCTGTCCCTGTCCCTGTCCCTGTCCCTGTCCCTGTCCCTGTCCCTGTCCCTGTCCCTGTCCCTGTCCCTGTCCCTGTCCCTGTCCCTGTCCCTGTCCCTGTCCCTGTCCCTGTCCCTGTCCCTGTCCCTGTCCCTGTCCCTGTCCCTGTCCCTGTCCCTGTCCCTGTCCCTGTCCCTGTCCCTGTCCCTGTCCCTGTCCCTGTCCCTGTCCCTGTCCCTGTCCCTGTCCCTGTCCCTGTCCCTGTCCCTGTCCCTGTCCCTGTCCCTGTCCCTGTCCCTGTCCCTGTCCCTGTCCCTGTCCCTGTCCCTGTCCCTGTCCCTGTCCCTGTCCCTGTCCCTGTCCCTGTCCCTGTCCCTGTCCCTGTCCCTGTCCCTGTCCCTGTCCCTGTCCCTGTCCCTGTCCCTGTCCCTGTCCCTGTCCCTGTCCCTGTCCCTGTCCCTGTCCCTGTCCCTGTCCCTGTCCCTGTCCCTGTCCCTGTCCCTGTCCCTGTCCCTGTCCCTGTCCCTGTCCCTGTCCCTGTCCCTGTCCCTGTCCCTGTCCCTGTCCCTGTCCCTGTCCCTGTCCCTGTCCCTGTCCCTGTCCCTGTCCCTGTCCCTGTCCCTGTCCCTGTCCCTGTCCCTGTCCCTGTCCCTGTCCCTGTCCCTGTCCCTGTCCCTGTCCCTGTCCCTGTCCCTGTCCCTGTCCCTGTCCCTGTCCCTGTCCCTGTCCCTGTCCCTGTCCCTGTCCCTGTCCCTGTCCCTGTCCCTGTCCCTGTCCCTGTCCCTGTCCCTGTCCCTGTCCCTGTCCCTGTCCCTGTCCCTGTCCCTGTCCCTGTCCCTGTCCCTGTCCCTGTCCCTGTCCCTGTCCCTGTCCCTGTCCCTGTCCCTGTCCCTGTCCCTGTCCCTGTCCCTGTCCCTGTCCCTGTCCCTGTCCCTGTCCCTGTCCCTGTCCCTGTCCCTGTCCCTGTCCCTGTCCCTGTCCCTGTCCCTGTCCCTGTCCCTGTCCCTGTCCCTGTCCCTGTCCCTGTCCCTGTCCCTGTCCCTGTCCCTGTCCCTGTCCCTGTCCCTGTCCCTGTCCCTGTCCCTGTCCCTGTCCCTGTCCCTGTCCCTGTCCCTGTCCCTGTCCCTGTCCCTGTCCCTGTCCCTGTCCCTGTCCCTGTCCCTGTCCCTGTCCCTGTCCCTGTCCCTGTCCCTGTCCCTGTCCCTGTCCCTGTCCCTGTCCCTGTCCCTGTCCCTGTCCCTGTCCCTGTCCCTGTCCCTGTCCCTGTCCCTGTCCCTGTCCCTGTCCCTGTCCCTGTCCCTGTCCCTGTCCCTGTCCCTGTCCCTGTCCCTGTCCCTGTCCCTGTCCCTGTCCCTGTCCCTGTCCCTGTCCCTGTCCCTGTCCCTGTCCCTGTCCCTGTCCCTGTCCCTGTCCCTGTCCCTGTCCCTGTCCCTGTCCCTGTCCCTGTCCCTGTCCCTGTCCCTGTCCCTGTCCCTGTCCCTGTCCCTGTCCCTGTCCCTGTCCCTGTCCCTGTCCCTGTCCCTGTCCCTGTCCCTGTCCCTGTCCCTGTCCCTGTCCCTGTCCCTGTCCCTGTCCCTGTCCCTGTCCCTGTCCCTGTCCCTGTCCCTGTCCCTGTCCCTGTCCCTGTCCCTGTCCCTGTCCCTGTCCCTGTCCCTGTCCCTGTCCCTGTCCCTGTCCCTGTCCCTGTCCCTGTCCCTGTCCCTGTCCCTGTCCCTGTCCCTGTCCCTGTCCCTGTCCCTGTCCCTGTCCCTGTCCCTGTCCCTGTCCCTGTCCCTGTCCCTGTCCCTGTCCCTGTCCCTGTCCCTGTCCCTGTCCCTGTCCCTGTCCCTGTCCCTGTCCCTGTCCCTGTCCCTGTCCTGTCCCTGTCCCTGTCCCTGTCCCTGTCCCTGTCCCTGTCCCTGTCCCTGTCCCTGTCCCTGTCCCTGTCCCTGTCCCTGTCCCTGTCCCTGTCCCTGTCCCTGTCCCTGTCCCTGTCCCTGTCCCTGTCCCTGTCCCTGTCCCTGTCCCTGTCCCTGTCCCTGTCCCTGTCCCTGTCCCTGTCCCTGTCCTGTCCCTGTCCCTGTCCCTGTCCCTGTCCCTGTCCCTGTCCCTGTCCCTGTCCCTGTCCCTGTCCCTGTCCCTGTCCCTGTCCCTGTCCCTGTCCCTGTCCCTGTCCCTGTCCCTGTCCCTGTCCCTGTCCCTGTCCCTGTCCCTGTCCCTGTCCCTGTCCCTGTCCCTGTCCCTGTCCCTGTCCCTGTCCCTGTCCCTGTCCCTGTCCCTGTCCCTGTCCCTGTCCCTGTCCCTGTCCCTGTCCCTGTCCCTGTCCCTGTCCCTGTCCCTGTCCCTGTCCCTGTCCCTGTCCCTGTCCCTGTCCCTGTCCCTGTCCCTGTCCCTGTCCCTGTCCCTGTCCCTGTCCCTGTCCCTGTCCCTGTCCCTGTCCCTGTCCCTGTCCCTGTCCCTGTCCCTGTCCTGTCCCTGTCCCTGTCCCTGTCCCTGTCCCTGTCCCTGTCCCTGTCCCTGTCCCTGTCCCTGTCCCTGTCCCTGTCCCTGTCCCTGTCCCTGTCCCTGTCCCTGTCCCTGTCCCTGTCCCTGTCCCTGTCCCTGTCCCTGTCCCTGTCCCTGTCCCTGTCCCTGTCCCTGTCCCTGTCCCTGTCCCTGTCCCTGTCCCTGTCCCTGTCCCTGTCCCTGTCCCTGTCCCTGTCCCTGTCCCTGTCCCTGTCCCTGTCCCTGTCCCTGTCCCTGTCCCTGTCCCTGTCCCTGTCCCTGTCCCTGTCCCTGTCCCTGTCCCTGTCCCTGTCCCTGTCCCTGTCCCTGTCCCTGTCCCTGTCCCTGTCCCTGTCCCTGTCCCTGTCCCTGTCCCTGTCCCTGTCCCTGTCCCTGTCCCTGTCCCTGTCCCTGTCCCTGTCCCTGTCCCTGTCCCTGTCCCTGTCCCTGTCCCTGTCCCTGTCCCTGTCCCTGTCCCTGTCCCTGTCCCTGTCCCTGTCCCTGTCCCTGTCCCTGTCCCTGTCCCTGTCCCTGTCCCTGTCCCTGTCCCTGTCCCTGTCCCTGTCCCTGTCCCTGTCCTGTCCCTGTCCCTGTCCCTGTCCCTGTCCCTGTCCCTGTCCCTGTCCCTGTCCCTGTCCCTGTCCCTGTCCCTGTCCCTGTCCCTGTCCCTGTCCCTGTCCCTGTCCCTGTCCCTGTCCCTGTCCCTGTCCCTGTCCCTGTCCCTGTCCCTGTCCCTGTCCCTGTCCCTGTCCCTGTCCCTGTCCCTGTCCCTGTCCCTGTCCCTGTCCCTGTCCCTGTCCCTGTCCCTGTCCCTGTCCCTGTCCCTGTCCCTGTCCCTGTCCCTGTCCCTGTCCCTGTCCCTGTCCCTGTCCCTGTCCCTGTCCCTGTCCCTGTCCCTGTCCCTGTCCCTGTCCCTGTCCCTGTCCCTGTCCCTGTCCTGTCCCTGTCCCTGTCCCTGTCCCTGTCCCTGTCCCTGTCCCTGTCCCTGTCCCTGTCCCTGTCCCTGTCCCTGTCCCTGTCCCTGTCCCTGTCCCTGTCCCTGTCCCTGTCCCTGTCCCTGTCCCTGTCCCTGTCCCTGTCCCTGTCCCTGTCCCTGTCCCTGTCCCTGTCCCTGTCCCTGTCCCTGTCCCTGTCCCTGTCCCTGTCCCTGTCCCTGTCCCTGTCCCTGTCCCTGTCCCTGTCCCTGTCCCTGTCCCTGTCCCTGTCCCTGTCCCTGTCCCTGTCCCTGTCCCTGTCCCTGTCCCTGTCCCTGTCCCTGTCCCTGTCCCTGTCCCTGTCCCTGTCCCTGTCCCTGTCCCTGTCCCTGTCCCTGTCCCTGTCCCTGTCCCTGTCCCTGTCCCTGTCCCTGTCCCTGTCCCTGTCCCTGTCCCTGTCCCTGTCCCTGTCCCTGTCCCTGTCCTGTCCCTGTCCCTGTCCCTGTCCCTGTCCCTGTCCCTGTCCCTGTCCCTGTCCCTGTCCCTGTCCCTGTCCCTGTCCCTGTCCCTGTCCCTGTCCCTGTCCCTGTCCCTGTCCCTGTCCCTGTCCCTGTCCCTGTCCCTGTCCCTGTCCCTGTCCCTGTCCCTGTCCCTGTCCCTGTCCCTGTCCCTGTCCCTGTCCCTGTCCCTGTCCCTGTCCCTGTCCCTGTCCCTGTCCCTGTCCCTGTCCCTGTCCCTGTCCCTGTCCCTGTCCCTGTCCCTGTCCCTGTCCCTGTCCCTGTCCCTGTCCCTGTCCCTGTCCCTGTCCCTGTCCCTGTCCCTGTCCCTGTCCCTGTCCCTGTCCCTGTCCCTGTCCCTGTCCCTGTCCCTGTCCCTGTCCCTGTCCCTGTCCCTGTCCCTGTCCCTGTCCCTGTCCCTGTCCCTGTCCCTGTCCCTGTCCCTGTCCCTGTCCCTGTCCCTGTCCCTGTCCCTGTCCCTGTCCCTGTCCCTGTCCCTGTCCCTGTCCCTGTCCCTGTCCCTGTCCCTGTCCCTGTCCCTGTCCCTGTCCCTGTCCCTGTCCCTGTCCCTGTCCCTGTCCCTGTCCCTGTCCCTGTCCCTGTCCCTGTCCCTGTCCCTGTCCCTGTCCCTGTCCCTGTCCCTGTCCCTGTCCCTGTCCCTGTCCCTGTCCCTGTCCCTGTCCCTGTCCCTGTCCCTGTCCCTGTCCCTGTCCCTGTCCCTGTCCCTGTCCCTGTCCCTGTCCCTGTCCCTGTCCCTGTCCCTGTCCCTGTCCCTGTCCCTGTCCCTGTCCCTGTCCCTGTCCCTGTCCCTGTCCCTGTCCCTGTCCCTGTCCCTGTCCCTGTCCCTGTCCCTGTCCCTGTCCCTGTCCTTCCTGTCCCTGTCCCTGTCCCTGTCCCTGTCCCTGTCCCTGTCCCTGTCCCTGTCCCTGTCCCTGTCCCTGTCCCTGTCCCTGTCCCTGTCCCTGTCCCTGTCCCTGTCCCTGTCCCTGTCCCTGTCCCTGTCCCTGTCCCTGTCCCTGTCCCTGTCCCTGTCCCTGTCCCTGTCCCTGTCCCTGTCCCTGTCCCTGTCCCTGTCCCTGTCCCTGTCCTGTCCCTGTCCCTGTCCCTGTCCCTGTCCCTGTCCCTGTCCCTGTCCCCTGTCCCTGTCCCTGTCCCTGTCCCTGTCCCTGTCCCTGTCCCTGTCCCTGTCCCTGTCCCTGTCCCTGTCCCTGTCCCTGTCCCTGTCCCTGTCCCTGTCCCTGTCCCTGTCCCTGTCCCTGTCCCTGTCCCTGTCCCTGTCCCTGTCCCTGTCCCTGTCCCTGTCCCTGTCCCTGTCCCTGTCCCTGTCCCTGTCCCTGTCCCTGTCCCTGTCCCTGTCCCTGTCCCTGTCCTGTCCCTGTCCCTGTCCCTGTCCCTGTCCCTGTCCCTGTCCCTGTCCCTGTCCCTGTCCCTGTCCCTGTCCCTGTCCCTGTCCCTGTCCCTGTCCCTGTCCCTGTCCCTGTCCCTGTCCCTGTCCCTGTCCCTGTCCCTGTCCCTGTCCCTGTCCCTGTCCCTGTCCCTGTCCCTGTCCCTGTCCCTGTCCCTGTCCCTGTCCCTGTCCCTGTCCCTGTCCCTGTCCCTGTCCCTGTCCCTGTCCCTGTCCCTGTCCCTGTCCCTGTCCCTGTCCCTGTCCCTGTCCCTGTCCCTGTCCCTGTCCCTGTCCCTGTCCCTGTCCCTGTCCCTGTCCCTGTCCCTGTCCCTGTCCCTGTCCCTGTCCCTGTCCCTGTCCCTGTCCCTGTCCCTGTCCCTGTCCCTGTCCTGTCCCTGTCCCTGTCCCCTGTCCCTGTCCCTGTCCCTGTCCCTGTCCCTGTCCCTGTCCCTGTCCCTGTCCCTGTCCCTGTCCCTGTCCCTGTCCCTGTCCCTGTCCCTGTCCCTGTCCCTGTCCCTGTCCCTGTCCCTGTCCCTGTCCCTGTCCCTGTCCCTGTCCCTGTCCCTGTCCCTGTCCCTGTCCCTGTCCCTGTCCCTGTCCCTGTCCCTGTCCCTGTCCCTGTCCCTGTCCCTGTCCCTGTCCTGTCCCTGTCCCTGTCCCTGTCCCTGTCCCTGTCCCTGTCCCTGTCCCTGTCCCTGTCCCTGTCCCTGTCCCTGTCCCTGTCCCTGTCCCTGTCCCTGTCCCTGTCCCTGTCCCTGTCCCTGTCCCTGTCCCTGTCCCTGTCCCTGTCCCTGTCCCTGTCCCTGTCCCTGTCCCTGTCCCTGTCCCTGTCCCTGTCCCTGTCCCTGTCCCTGTCCCTGTCCCTGTCCCTGTCCCTGTCCCTGTCCCTGTCCCTGTCGTCCCTGTCCCTGTCCCTGTCCCTGTCCCTGTCCCTGTCCCTGTCCCTGTCCCTGTCCCTGTCCCTGTCCCTGTCCCTGTCCCTGTCCCTGTCCCTGTCCCTGTCCCTGTCCCTGTCCCTGTCCCTGTCCCTGTCCCTGTCCCTGTCCCTGTCCCTGTCCCTGTCCCTGTCCCTGTCCCTGTCCCTGTCCCTGTCCCTGTCCCTGTCCCTGTCCCTGTCCCTGTCCCTGTCCCTGTCCCTGTCCCTGTCCCTGTCCCTGTCCCTGTCCCTGTCCCTGTCCCTGTCCCTGTCCCTGTCCCTGTCCCTGTCCCTGTCCCTGTCCCTGTCCCTGTCCCTGTCCCTGTCCCTGTCCCTGTCCCTGTCCCTGTCCCTGTCCCTGTCCCTGTCCCTGTCCCTGTCCCTGTCCCTGTCCCTGTCCCTGTCCCTGTCCCTGTCCCTGTCCCTGTCCCTGTCCCTGTCCCTGTCCCTGTCCCTGTCCCTGTCCCTGTCCCTGTCCCTGTCCCTGTCCCTGTCCCTGTCCCTGTCCCTGTCCCTGTCCCTGTCCCTGTCCCTGTCCCTGTCCCTGTCCCTGTCCCTGTCCCTGTCCCTGTCCCTGTCCCTGTCCCTGTCCCTGTCCCTGTCCCTGTCCCTGTCCCTGTCCCTGTCCCTGTCCCTGTCCCTGTCCCTGTCCCTGTCCCCTGTCCCTGTCCCTGTCCCTGTCCCTGTCCCTGTCCCTGTCCCTGTCCCTGTCCCTGTCCCTGTCCCTGTCCCTGTCCCTGTCCCTGTCCCTGTCCCTGTCCCTGTCCCTGTCCCTGTCCCTGTCCCTGTCCCTGTCCCTGTCCCTGTCCCTGTCCCTGTCCTGTCCCTGTCCCTGTCCCTGTCCCTGTCCCCTGTCCCTGTCCTGTCCCTGTCCCTGTCCCTGTCCCTGTCCCTGTCCCTGTCCCTGTCCCTGTCCCTGTCCCTGTCCCTGTCCCTGTCCCTGTCCCTGTCCCTGTCCCTGTCCCTGTCCCTGTCCCTGTCCCTGTCCCTGTCCCTGTCCCTGTCCCTGTCCCTGTCCCTGTCCCTGTCCCTGTCCCTGTCCCTGTCCCTGTCCCTGTCCCTGTCCCTGTCCCTGTCCCTGTCCCTGTCCCTGTCCCTGTCCCTGTCCCTGTCCCTGTCCCTGTCCCTGTCCCTGTCCCTGTCCCTGTCCCTGTCCCTGTCCCTGTCCCTGTCCCTGTCCCTGTCCCTGTCCCTGTCCCTGTCCCTGTCCCTGTCCCTGTCCCTGTCCCTGTCCCTGTCCCTGTCCCTGTCCCTGTCCCTGTCCCTGTCCCTGTCCCTGTCCCTGTCCCTGTCCCTGTCCCTGTCCCTGTCCCTGTCCCTGTCCCTGTCCCTGTCCCCTGTCCCTGTCCCTGTCCCCTGTCCCTGTCCCTGTCCCTGTCCCTGTCCCTGTCCCTGTCCCTGTCCTGTCCTGTCCCTGTCCCTGTCCCTGTCCTGTCCCTGTCCCTGTCCCTGTGCCTGTCCCTGTCCCTGTCCCTGTCCCTGTCCCTGTCCCTGTCCCTGTCCCTGTCCCTGTCCCTGTCCCTGTCCCTGTCCCTGTCCCTGTCCCTGTCCCTGTCCCTGTCTGTCCCTGTCCTGTCCCTGTCCCTGTCCCTGTCCCTGTCCCTGTCCCTGTCCTCCTGTCCCTGTCCCTGTCCCTGTCCCTGTCCCTGTCCCTGTCCCTGTCCCTGTCCCTGTCCCTGTCCTGTCCCTGTCCCTGTCCCTGTCCCTGTCCCTGTCCCCTGTCCCTGGTCCCTGTCCCTGTCCCTGTCCCTGTCCCTGTCCTCCTGTCCCTGTCCCTGTCCCTGTCCCTGTCCTGTCCCTGTCCCTGTCCCTGTCCCTGTCCCTGTCCTGTCCCTGTCCCTGTCCCTGTCCCTGTCCTGTCCCTGTCCCTGTCCCTGTCCTGTCCCTGTCCCTGTCCCTGTCCCTGTCCCTGTCCCTGTCCCTGTCCCTGTCCCTGTCCCTGTCCCTGTCCCTGTCCCTGTCCTGTCCCCTGTCCCTGTCCTGTCCCTGTCCCTGTCCCTGTCCCTGTCCCTGTCCCTGTCCCTGTCCCTGTCCCTGTCCCTGTCCCTGTCCTGTCCCTGTCCCTGTCCCTGTCCCTGTCCCTGTCCCTGTCCCTGTCCCTGTCCCTGTCCCTGTCCCTGTCCCTGTCCCTGTCCCTGTCCCTGTCCCTGTCCCTGTCCCTGTCCCTGTCCCTGTCCCTGTCCCTGTCCCTGTCCCTGTCCTGTCCCTGTCCCTGTCCCTGTCCCTGTCCCTGTCCCTGTCCCTGTCCCTGTCCCTGTCCCTGTCCCTGTCCCTGTCCCTGTCCCTGTCCCTGTCCCTGTCCTGTCCCTGTCCCTGTCCCTGTCCCTGTCCCTGTCCCTGTCCCTGTCCCTGTCCCTGTCCCTGTCCTGTCCCTGTCCCTGTCCCTGTCCCTGTCCCTGTCCCTGTCCCTGTCCCTGTCCCTGTCCTCTGTCCCTGTCCCTGTCCCTGTCCCTGTCCCTGTCCCTGTCCCTGTCCCTGTCCCTGTCCCTGTCCCTGTCCCTGTCCCTGTCCCTGTCCCTGTCCCTGTCCCTGTCCCTGTCCCTGTCCCTGTCCCTGTCCCTGTCCCTGTCCCTGTCCCTGTCCCTGTCCCTGTCCCTGTCCCTGTCCCTGTCCCTGTCCCTGTCCCTGTCCCTGTCCCTGTCCCTGTCCCTGTCCCTGTCCCTGTCCCTGTCCTGTCCCTGTCCCTGTCCCTGTCCCTGTCCCTGTCCCTGTCCCTGTCCCTGTCCCTGTCCCTGTCCCTGTCCCTGTCCCTGTCCCTGTCCCTGTCCCTGTCCCTGTCCCTGTCCCTGTCCCTGTCCCTGTCCCTGTCCCTGTCCCTGTCCCTGTCCCTGTCCTGCCCTGCCCTGCCCTGTCCCTGTCCCTGTCCCTGTCCCTGTCCCTGTCCCTGTCCCTGTCCCTGTCCCTGTCCCTGTCCCTGTCCCTGTCCCTGTCCCTGTCCCTGTCCCTGTCCCTGTCCCTGTCCCTGTCCCTGTCCCTGTCCCTGTCCCTGTCCCTGTCCCTGTCCCTGTCCCTGTCCCTGTCCCTGTCCCTGTCCCTGTCCCTGTCCTGTCCCTGTCCTGTCCCTGTCCCTGTCCCTGTCCCTGTCCCTGTCCCTGTCCCTGTCCTGTCCCTGTCCCTGTCCCTGTCCCTGTCCCTGTCCCTGTCCCTGTCCCTGTCCCTGTCCCTGTCCCTGTCCCTGTCCCTGTCCCTGTCCCTGTCCCTGTCCCTGTCCCTGTCCCTGTCCCTGTCCCTGTCCCTGTCCCTGTCCCTGTCCCTGTCCCTGTCCCTGTCCCTGTCCCTGTCCCTGTCCCCTGTCCCTGTCCCTGTCCCTGTCCCTGTCCCTGTCCCTGTCCCTGTCCCTGTCCCTGTCCCTGTCCCTGTCCCTGTCCCTGTCCCTGTCCCTGTCCTGTCCCTGTCCCTGTCCCTGTCCCTGTCCCTGTCCCTGTCCCTGTCCCTGTCCCTGTCCCTGTCCCTGTCCCTGTCCCTGTCCCTGTCCTGTCCTGTCCCTGTCCCTGTCCCTGTCCCTGTCCCCTGTCCCTGTCCCTGTCCCTGTCCCTGTCCCTGTCCCTGTCCCTGTCCCTGTCCCTGTCCCTGTCCCTGTCCCTGTCCCTGTCCCTGTCCCTGTCCCTGTCCCTGTCCCTGTCCCTGTCCCTGTCCCTGTCCCTGTCCCTGTCCCTGTCCCTGTCCGTGTCCCTGTCCCTGTCCCTGTCCCTGTCCCTGTCCCTGTCCCTGTCCCTGTCCCTGTCCCTGTCCCTGTCCCTGTCCCTGTCCTGTCCTGTCCCTGTCCTGTCCCTGTCCCTGTCCTGTCCCTGTCCCTGTCCCTGTCCCTGTCCCTGTCCCTGTCCCTGTCCCCTGTCCCTGTCCCTGTCCCTGTCCCTGTCCCTGTCCCTGTCCCTGTCCCTGTCCCTGTCCTGTCCCTGTCCCTGTCCCTGTCCCTGTCCCTGTCCTGTCCCTGTCCCTGTCCCTGTCCCTGTCCCTGTCCCTGTCCCTGTCCCTGTCCCTGTCCTGTCCCTGTCCCTGTCCCTGTCCCTGTCCCTGTCCCTGTCCCTGTCCCTGTCCCTGTCCCTGTCCCTGTCCCTGTCCCTGTCCCTGTCCCTGTCCCTGTCCTGTCCCTGTCCTGTCCCTGTCCCTGTCCCTGTCCCTGTCCCTGTCCCTGTCCCTGTCCCTGTCCCTGTCCCTGTCCCTGTCCCTGTCCCTGTCCCTGTCCCTGTCCCTGTCCCTGTCCCTGTCCCTGTCCCTGTCCCTGTCCCTGTCCCTGTCCCTGTCCCTGTCCCTGTCCCTGTCCCTGTCCCTGTCCTGTCCCTGTCCCTGTCCCTGTCCCTGTCCCTGTCCCTGTCCCTGTCCCTGTCCCTGTCCCTGTCCCTGTCCCTGTCCCTGTCCCTGTCCCTGTCCCTGTCCCTGTCCCTGTCCCTGTCCCTGTCCCTGTCCCTGTCCCTGTCCCTGGCCCTGTCCCTGTCCCTGTCCCTGTCCCTGTCCCTGTCCCTGTCCCTGTCCCTGTCCCTGTCCCTGTCCCTGTCCCTGTCCCCTGTCCCTGTCCCTGTCCCTGTCCCTGTCCCTGTCCCTGTCCCTGTCCCTGTCCCTGTCCCTGTCCCTGTCCTGTCCCTGTCCTGTCCCTGTCCCCTGTCCCTCCTGTCCCTGTCCCTGTCCCTGTCCTGTCCCTGTCCCTGTCCCTGTCCCTGTCCCTGTCCCTGTCCTGTCCTGTCCCTGTCCCTGTCCCTGTCCCTGTCCCTGTCCCTGTCCCTGTCCCTGTCCCTGTCCTGTCCCTGTCCCTGTCCCTGTCCCTGTCCCTGTCCCTGTCCCTGTCCCTGTCCCTGTCCCTGTCCCTGTCCCTGTCCCCTGTCCCTGTCCCTGTCCCTGTCCCTGTCCCTGTCCCTGTCCCTGTCCCCCTGTCCCTGTCCCTGTCCCTGTCCCTGTCCCTGTCCCTGTCCCTGTCCCTGTCCCTGTCCCTGTCCCTGTCCCTGTCCCTGTCCCTGTCCTGTCCCTGTCCCTGTCCCTGTCCCTGT
>OZ010647.1:22589831-22604753 GCA_963932195.1 Empis livida
CCTGTCCCTGTCCCTGTCCCTGTCCCTGTCCCTGTCCCTGTCCCTGTCCCTGTCCTGTCCCTGTCCCTGTCCTGTCCCTGTCCCTGTCCCTGTCCCTGTCCCTGTCCCTGTCCCCTGTCCCTGTCCCTGTCCCTGTCCCTGTCCCTGTCCCTGTCCTGTCCTCCTGTCCCTGTCCCTGTCCCTGTCCCTGTCCCTGTCCCTGTCCCTGTCCCTGTCCCTGTCCCTGTCCCTGTCCCTGTCCCTGTCCCTGTCCTGTCCCTGTCCCTGTCCCTGTCCCTGTCCCTGTCCCTGTCCCTGTCCCTGTCCCTGTCCTGTCCCTGTCCCTGTCCCTGTCCCTGTCCCTGTCCTGTCCCTGTCCCTGTCCCTGTCCCTGTCCCTGTCCTGTCCCTGTCCCTGTCCCTGTCCCTGTCCCTGTCCCTGTCCCTGTCCCTGTCCCTGTCCCTGTCCCTGTCCCGCCTGTCCCTGTCCTGTCCCTGTCCTGTCCCTGTCCTGTCCCTGTCCCTGTCCCTGTCCCTGTCCCTGTCCCTGTCCCTGTCCCTGTCCCTGTCCCTGTCCCTGTCCCTGTCCCTGTCCCTGTCCCTGTCCCTGTCCCTGTCCCTGTCCCTGTCCCTGTCCCTGTCCCTGTCCCTGTCCCTGTCCCTGTCCCTGTCCCTGTCCCTGTCCCTGTCCCTGTCCCTGTCCCTGTCCCTGTCCCTGTCCCTGTCCTGTCCTGTCCTGTCCTGTCCTGTCCTGTCCCTGTCCCTGTCCCTGTCCCCTGTCCCTGTCCCTGTCCCTGTCCCTGTCCCTGTCCCTGTCCCTGTCCCTGTCCCTGTCCCTGTCCCTGTCCCTGTCCCTGTCCCTGTCCCTGTCCCTGTCCCTGTCCCTGTCCCTGTCCCTGTCCCTGTCCCTGTCCCTGTCCCTGTCCCTGTCCCTGTCCCTGTCCCTGTCCCTGTCCCTGTCCCTGTCCCTGTCCCTGTCCCTGTCCCTGTCCCTGTCCCTGTCCCTGTCCCTGTCCCTGTCCCTGTCCCTGTCCCTGTCCCTGTCCCTGCCCTGTCCCTGTCCCTGTCCCTGTCCCTGTCCCTGTCCCTGTCCCTGTCCCTGTCCCTGTCCCTGTCCCTGTCCCTGTCCCTGTCCCTGTCCCTGTCCCTGTCCCTGTCCCTGTCCCTGTCCCTGTCCTGTCCCTGTCCCTGTCCCTGTCCCTGTCCCTGTCCCTGTCCCTGTCCCTGTCCCTGTCCCTGTCCCTGTCCCCTGTCCCTGTCCCTGTCCCTGTCCCTGTCCCTGTCCTTCCTGTCCCTGTCCCTGTCCCTGTCCCTGTCCCTGTCCCTGTCCCTGTCCCTGTCCCTGTCCCTGTCCCTGTCCCTGTCCCTGTCCCTGTCCCTGTCCCTGTCCCTGTCCCTGTCCCTGTCCCTGTCCCTGTCCCTGTCCCTGTCCCTGTCCCTGTCCCTGTCCCTGTCCCTGTCCCTGTCCCTGTCCCTGTCCTGTCCCTGTCCCTGTCCCTGTCCCTGTCCCTGTCCCTGTCCCTGTCCCTGTCCCTGTCCCTGTCCCTGTCCCTGTCCCTGTCCCTGTCCCTGTCCCTGTCCCTGTCCCTGTCCCTGTCCCTGTCCCTGTCCCTGTCCCTGTCCCTGTCCCTGTCCCTGTCCCTGTCCCTGTCCCTGTCCCTGTCCCTGTCCCTGTCCCTGTCCCTGTCCCTGTCCTGTCCCTGTCCTGTCCCTGTCCCTGTCCCTGTCCCTGTCCCTGTCCCTGTCCCTGTCCCTGTCCCTGTCCCTGTCCCTGTCCCTGTCCCTGTCCCTGTCCCTGTCCCTGTCCCTGTCCCTGTCCCTGTCCCTGTCCCTGTCTGTCCCTGTCCCTGTCCCTGTCCCTGTCCCTGTCCCTGTCCCTGTCCCTGTCCCTGTCCCTGTCCTGTCCCTGTCCCTGTCCCTGTCCCTGTCCCTGTCCCTGTCCCTGTCCCCTGTCCCTGTCCCCTGTCCCTGTCCCTGTCCCTGTCCCTGTCCCTGTCCCTGTCCCTGTCCCTGTCCCTGTCCTGTCCCTGTCCCTGTCCCTGTCCCTGTCCCTGTCCCTGTCCCTGTCCCCTGTCCCTGTCCCTGTCCCTGTCCCTGTCCCTGTCCCTGTCCCTGTCCCTGTCCCTGTCCCTGTCCCTGTCCCTGTCCCTGTCCCTGTCCCTGTCCCTGTCCTGTCCCTGTCCCTGTCCCTGTCCCTGTCCTGTCCCTGTCCCTGTCCTGTCCCTGTCCCTGTCCTGTCCCTGTCCCTGTCCCTGTCCCTGTCCTGTCCCTGTCCCTGTCCCTGTCCCTGTCCCTGTCCCTGTCCCTGTCCCTGTCCCTGTCCCTGTCCCTGTCCTGTCCCTGTCCCTGTCCCTGTCCCTGTCCCTGTCCCTGTCCCTGTCCCTGTCCCTGTCCCTGTCCCTGTCCCTGTCCCTGTCCCTGTCCCTGTCCCTGTCCTGTCCCTGTCCCTGTCCCTGTCCCTGTCCCTGTCCCTGTCCCTGTCCCTGTCCCTGTCCCTGTCCCTGTCCCTGTCCCTGTCCCCTGTCCCTGTCCCTGTCCCTGTCCCTGTCCCTGTCCCTGTCCCTGTCCCTGTCCCTGTCCCTGTCCCTGTCCCTGTCCCTGTCCTGTCCCTGTCCCTGTCCCTGTCCCTGTCCCTGTCCCTGTCCCTGTCCCTGTCCCTGTCCCTGTCCCTGTCCCTGTCCCTGTCCCTGTCCCTGTCCCTGTCCCTGTCCCTGTCCCTGTCCCTGTCCTGTCCCTGTCCCTGTCCCTGTCCCTGTCCCTGTCCCTGTCCCTGTCCCTGTCCCTGTCCCTGTCCCTGTCCCTGTCCCTGTCCCTGTCCCTGTCCCTGTCCCTGTCCTGTCCCTGTCCCTGTCCCTGTCCCTGTCCCTGTCCCTGTCCCTGTCCCTGTCCCTGTCCCTGTCCCTGTCCCTGTCCCTGTCCCTGTCCCTGTCCCTGTCCCTGTCCCTGTCCCTGTCCCTGTCCCTGTCCCTGTCCCTGTCCCTGTCCCTGTCCCTGTCCCTGTCCCTGTCCCTGTCCCTGTCCCTGTCCCTGTCCCTGTCCCTGTCCCTGTCCCTGTCCTGTCCCTGTCCCTGTCCCTGTCCCTGTCCCTGTCCCTGTCCCTGTCCCTGTCCCTGTCCTGTCCCTGTCCCTGTCCCTGTCCCTGTCCCTGTCCCTGTCCCTGTCCCTGTCCCTGTCCCTGTCCCTGTCCCTGTCCCTGTCCCTGTCCCTGTCCCTGTCCCTGTCCCTGTCCCTGTCCCTGTCCCTGTCCCTGTCCCTGTCCCTGTCCCTGTCCCTGTCCCTGTCCCTGTCCCTGTCCCTGTCCCTGTCCCTGTCCCTGTCCCTGTCCCTGTCCCTGTCCCTGTCCCTGTCCCTGTCCCTGTCCCTGTCCCTGTCCCTGTCCCTGTCCCTGTCCCTGTCCCTGTCCCTGTCCCTGTCCCTGTCCCTGTCCCTGTCCCTGTCCCTGTCCTGTCCCTGTCCCTGTCCCTGTCCCTGTCCCTGTCCCTGTCCCTGTCCCTGTCCCTGTCCCTGTCCCTGTCCCTGTCCCTGTCCCTGTCCCTGTCCCTGTCCTGTCCCTGTCCCTGTCCCTGTCCCTGTCCCTGTCCCTGTCCCTGTCCCTGTCCCTGTCCCTGTCCCTGTCCCTGTCCCTGTCCCTGTCCCTGTCCCTGTCCCTGTCCCTGTCCCTGTCCCTGTCCCTGTCCCTGTCCCTGTCCCTGTCCCTGTCCCGGTCCCTGTCCCTGTCCCTGTCCCTGTCCCTGTCCCTGTCCCTGTCCCTGTCCCTGTCCCTGTCCCTGTCCCTGTCCCTGTCCCTGTCCCTGTCCCTGTCCCTGTCCCTGTCCCTGTCCCTGTCCCTGTCCCTGTCCCTGTCCCTGTCCCTGTCCCTGTCCCTGTCCCTGTCCCTGTCCCTGTCCCTGTCCCTGTCCCTGTCCCTGTCCCTGTCCCTGTCCCTGTCCCTGTCCCTGTCCCTGTCCCTGTCCCTGTCCCTGTCCCTGTCCCTGTCCCTGTCCCTGTCCCTGTCCCTGTCCCTGTCCCTGTCCCTGTCCCTGTCCCTGTCCCTGTCCCTGTCCCTGTCCCTGTCCCTGTCCCTGTCCCTGTCCCTGTCCCTGTCCCTGTCCCTGTCCCTGTCCCTGTCCCTGTCCCTGTCCCTGTCCCTGTCCCTGTCCCTGTCCCTGTCCTGTCCCTGTCCCTGTCCCTGTCCTGTCCCTGTCCCTGTCCCTGTCCCTGTCCCTGTCCCTGTCCCTGTCCCTGTCCCTGTCCCTGTCCCTGTCCCTGTCCCTGTCCCTGTCCCTGTCCCTGTCCCTGTCCCTGTCCCTGTCCCTGTCCCTGTCCCTGTCCCTGTCCCTGTCCCTGTCCCTGTCCCTGTCCCTGTCCCTGTCCCTGTCCCTGTCCTGTCCCTGTCCCTGTCCCTGTCCCTGTCCCTGTCCCTGTCCCTGTCCCTGTCCCTGTCCCTGTCCCTGTCCCTGTCCCTGTCCCTGTCCCTGTCCTGTCCCTGTCCCTGTCCCTGTCCCTGTCCCTGTCCCCTGTCCCTGTCCCTGTCCCTGTCCCTGTCCCTGTCCCTGTCCCTGTCCCTGTCCCTGTCCCTGTCCCTGTCCCTGTCCCTGTCCCTGTCCCTGTCCCTGTCCTGTCCCTGTCCCTGTCCCTGTCCCTGTCCCTGTCCCTGTCCCTGTCCCTGTCCCTGTCCCTGTCCTGTCCCTGTCCCTGTCCCTGTCCCTGTCCCTGTCCCTGTCCCTGTCCCTGTCCCTGTCCCTGTCCCTGTCCCTGTCCCTGTCCCTGTCCCTGTCCCTGTCCCTGTCCCTGTCCCTGTCCCTGTCCTGTCCCTGTCCCTGTCCCTGTCCCTGTCCCTGTCCCTGTCCCTGTCCCTGTCCCTGTCCCTGTCCCTGTCCCTGTCCCTGTCCCTGTCCCTGTCCTGTCCCTGTCCCTGTCCCTGTCCCTGTCCCTGTCCCTGTCCCTGTCCCTGTCCCTGTCCCTGTCCCTGTCCCTGTCCCTGTCCCTGTCCCTGTCCCTGTCCCTGTCCTGTCCCTGTCCCTGTCCCTGTCCCCCTGTCCCTGTCCCTGTCCCTGTCCCTGTCCCTGTCCCTTCCCTGTCCCTGTCCCTGTCCCTGTCCCTGTCCCTGTCCCTGTCCCTGTCCCTGTCCCTGTCCCTGTCCCTCCCTGTCCCTGTCCCTGTCCCTGTCCCTGTCCCTGTCCCTGTCCCTGTCCCTGTCCCTGTCCCTGTCCCTGTCCCTGTCCCTGTCCCTGTCCCTGTCCCTGTCCTGTCCCTGTCCCTGTCCCTGTCCCTGTCCTGTCCCTGTCCCTGTCCCTGTCCCTGTCCCTGTCCCTGTCCCTGTCCCTGTCCCTGTCCCTGTCCCTGTCCCTGTCCCTGTCCCTGTCCTGTCCCTGTCCCTGTCCCTGTCCCTGTCCCTGTCCCTGTCCCTGTCCCTGTCCCTGTCCCTGTCCCTGTCCCTGTCCCTGTCCCTGTCCCTGTCCCTGTCCCTGTCCCTGTCCCTGTCCTGTCCCTGTCCCTGTCCCTGTCCCTGTCCCTGTCCCTGTCCCTGTCCCTGTCCCTGTCCCTGTCCCTGTCCCTGTCCTGTCCCTGTCCCTGTCCCTGTCCCTGTCCCTGTCCCTGTCCCTGTCCCTGTCCCTGTCCCTGTCCCTGTCCTGTCCCTGTCCCTGTCCCTGTCCCTGTCCCTGTCCCTGTCCCTGTCCCTGTCCCTGTCCCTGTCCCTGTCCCTGTCCCTGTCCTGTCCCCTGTCCCTGTCCTGTCCCTGTCCCTGTCCCTGTCCCTGTCCCTGTCCCTGTCCCTGTCCCTGTCCCTGTCCCTGTCCCTGTCCCTGTCCCTGTCCCTGTCCCTGTCCCTGTCCCTGTCCCTGTCCCTGTCCTGTCCCTGTCCTGTCCCTGTCCCTGTCCCTGTCCCTGTCCCTGTCCCTGTCCCTGTCCCTGTCCCTGTCCCTGTCCTGTCCCTGTCCCTGTCCCTGTCCCTGTCCCTGTCCCTGTCCCTGTCCCTGTCCCTGTCCCTGTCCCTGTCCCTGTCCCTGTCCCTGTCCCTGTCCCTGTCCCTGTCCCTGTCCCTGTCCCTGTCCTGTCCCTGTCCCTGTCCCTGTCCCTGTCCCTGTCCCTGTCCCTGTCCCTGTCCCTGTCCCTGTCCCTGTCCCTGTCCCTGTCCCTGTCCCTGTCCCTGTCCCTGTCCCTGTCCCTGTCCCTGTCCCTGTCCCTGTCCTGTCCCTGTCCCTGTCCCTGTCCCTGTCCCTGTCCCTGTCCCTGTCCCTGTCCCTGTCCCTGTCCCTGTCCCTGTCCCTGTCCCTGTCCCTGTCCCTGTCCCTGTCCCTGTCCCTGTCCCTGTCCCTGTCCCTGTCCCTGTCCCTGTCCCTGTCCCTGTCCCTGTCCCTGTCCCTGTCCCTGTCCCTGTCCTGTCCCTGTCCCTGTCCCTGTCCCTGTCCCTGTCCCTGTCCCTGTCCCTGTCCCTGTCCCTGTCCCTGTCCCTGTCCCTGTCCCTGTCCCTGTCCCTGTCCCTGTCCCTGTCCCTGTCCCTGTCCTGTCCCTGTCCCTGTCCTGTCCCTGTCCCTGTCCCCTGTCCCTGTCCCTGTCCCTGTCCCTGTCCCTGTCCCTGTCCCTGTCCCTGTCCCTGTCCTGTCCTGTCCCTGTCCCTGTCCCTGTCCCTGTCCCTGTCCCTGTCCCCTGTCCCTGTCCCTGTCCCTGTCCCTGTCCCTGTCCCTGTCCCTGTCCCTGTCCCTGTCCCTGTCCCTGTCCCTGTCCCTGTCCCTGTCCCTGTCCCTGTCCCTGTCCCTGTCCCTGTCCCTGTCCCTGTCCCTGTCCCTGTCCCTGTCCCTGTCCCTGTCCTGTCCCTGTCCCTGTCCCTGTCCCTGTCCCTGTCCCTGTCCCTGTCCCTGTCCCTGTCCCTGTCCCTGTCCCTGTCCCTGTCCCTGTCCTGTCCCTGTCCCTGTCCCTGTCCCTGTCCCTGTCCCTGTCCCTGTCCCTGTCCCTGTCCCTGTCCCTGTCCCTGTCCCTGTCCCTGTCCCTGTCCCTGTCCCTGTCCCTGTCCCTGTCCCTGTCCCTGTCCCTGTCCCTGTCCCTGTCCCTGTCCTGTCCCTGTCCCTGTCCCTGTCCCTGTCCCTGTCCCTGTCCCTGTCCCTGTCCCTGTCCCTGTCCCTGTCCCTGTCCCTGTCCCTGTCCCTGTCCCTGTCCCTGTCCTGTCCCTGTCCCTGTCCCTGTCCCTGTCCCTGTCCCTGTCCCTGTCCCTGTCCCTGTCCCTGTCCCCTGTCCCTGTCCCTGTCCCTGTCCCTGTCCCTGTCCCTGTCCCTGTCCCTGTCCCTGTCCCTGTCCCTGTCCCTGTCCCTGTCCCTGTCCCTGTCCCTGTCCCTGTCCCTGTCCCCTGTCCCTGTCCCTGTCCCTGTCCCTGTCCCTGTCCCTGTCCCTGTCCCTGTCCCTGTCCCTGTCCCTGTCCCTGTCCCTGTCCCTGTCCCTGTCCCTGTCCCTGTCCCTGTCCCTGTCCCTGTCCCTGTCCCTGTCCCTGTCCCTGTCCCTGTCCCTGTCCCTGTCCCTGTCCCTGTCCCTGTCCCTGTCCCTGTCCCTGTCCCTGTCCCTGTCCCTGTCCCTGTCCCTGTCCCTGTCCCTGTCCCTGTCCCTGTCCCTGTCCCTGTCCCTGTCCCTGTCCCTGTCCCTGTCCCTGTCCCTGTCCCTGTCCCTGTCCCTGTCCCTGTCCCTGTCCCTGTCCCTGTCCCTGTCCCTGTCCCTGTCCCTGTCCCTGTCCCTGTCCCTGTCCCTGTCCCTGTCCCTGTCCCTGTCCCTGTCCCTGTCCCTGTCCCTGTCCCTGTCCCTGTCCCTGTCCCTGTCCCTGTCCCTGTCCCTGTCCCTGTCCCTGTCCCTGTCCCTGTCCCTGTCCCTGTCCCTGTCCCTGTCCCTGTCCCTGTCCCTGTCCCTGTCCCTGTCCCTGTCCCTGTCCCTGTCCCTGTCCCTGTCCCTGTCCCTGTCCCTGTCCCTGTCCCTGTCCCTGTCCCTGTCCCTGTCCCTGTCCCTGTCCCTGTCCCTGTCCCTGTCCCTGTCCCTGTCCCTGTCCCTGTCCCTGTCCCTGTCCCTGTCCCTGTCCCTGTCCCTGTCCCTGTCCCTGTCCCTGTCCCTGTCCCTGTCCCTGTCCCTGTCCCTGTCCCTGTCCCTGTCCCTGTCCCTGTCCCTGTCCCTGTCCCTGTCCCTGTCCCTGTCCCTGTCCCTGTCCCTGTCCCTGTCCCTGTCCCTGTCCCTGTCCCTGTCCCTGTCCCTGTCCCTGTCCCTGTCCCTGTCCCTGTCCCTGTCCCTGTCCCTGTCCCTGTCCCTGTCCCTGTCCCTGTCCCTGTCCCTGTCCCTGTCCCTGTCCCTGTCCCTGTCCCTGTCCCTGTCCCTGTCCCTGTCCCTGTCCCTGTCCCTGTCCCTGTCCCTGTCCCTGTCCCTGTCCCTGTCCCTGTCCCTGTCCCTGTCCCTGTCCCTGTCCCTGTCCCTGTCCCTGTCCCTGTCCCTGTCCCTGTCCCTGTCCCTGTCCCTGTCCCTGTCCCTGTCCCTGTCCCTGTCCCTGTCCCTGTCCCTGTCCCTGTCCCTGTCCCTGTCCCTGTCCCTGTCCCTGTCCCTGTCCCTGTCCCTGTCCCTGTCCCTGTCCCTGTCCCTGTCCCTGTCCCTGTCCCTGTCCCTGTCCCTGTCCCTGTCCCTGTCCCTGTCCCTGTCCCTGTCCCTGTCCCTGTCCCTGTCCCTGTCCCTGTCCCTGTCCCTGTCCCTGTCCCTGTCCCTGTCCCTGTCCCTGTCCCTGTCCCTGTCCCTGTCCCTGTCCCTGTCCCTGTCCCTGTCCCTGTCCCTGTCCCTGTCCCTGTCCCTGTCCCTGTCCCTGTCCCTGTCCCTGTCCCTGTCCCTGTCCCTGTCCCTGTCCCTGTCCCTGTCCCTGTCCCTGTCCCTGTCCCTGTCCCTGTCCCTGTCCCTGTCCCTGTCCCTGTCCCTGTCCCTGTCCCTGTCCCTGTCCCTGTCCCTGTCCCTGTCCCTGTCCCTGTCCCTGTCCCTGTCCCTGTCCCTGTCCCTGTCCCTGTCCCTGTCCCTGTCCCTGTCCCTGTCCCTGTCCCTGTCCCTGTCCCTGTCCCTGTCCCTGTCCCTGTCCCTGTCCCTGTCCCTGTCCCTGTCCCTGTCCCTGTCCCTGTCCCTGTCCCTGTCCCTGTCCCTGTCCCTGTCCCTGTCCCTGTCCCTGTCCCTGTCCCTGTCCCTGTCCCTGTCCCTGTCCCTGTCCCTGTCCCTGTCCCTGTCCCTGTCCCTGTCCCTGTCCCTGTCCCTGTCCCTGTCCCTGTCCCTGTCCCTGTCCCTGTCCCTGTCCCTGTCCCTGTCCCTGTCCCTGTCCCTGTCCCTGTCCCTGTCCCTGTCCCTGTCCCTGTCCCTGTCCCTGTCCCTGTCCCTGTCCCTGTCCCTGTCCCTGTCCCTGTCCCTGTCCCTGTCCCTGTCCCTGTCCCTGTCCCTGTCCCTGTCCCTGTCCCTGTCCCTGTCCCTGTCCCTGTCCCTGTCCCTGTCCCTGTCCCTGTCCCTGTCCCTGTCCCTGTCCCTGTCCCTGTCCCTGTCCCTGTCCCTGTCCCTGTCCCTGTCCCTGTCCCTGTCCCTGTCCCTGTCCCTGTCCCTGTCCCTGTCCCTGTCCCTGTCCCTGTCCCTGTCCCTGTCCCTGTCCCTGTCCCTGTCCCTGTCCCTGTCCCTGTCCCTGTCCCTGTCCCTGTCCCTGTCCCTGTCCCTGTCCCTGTCCCTGTCCCTGTCCCTGTCCCTGTCCCTGTCCCTGTCCCTGTCCCTGTCCCTGTCCCTGTCCCTGTCCCTGTCCCTGTCCCTGTCCCTGTCCCTGTCCCTGTCCCTGTCCCTGTCCCTGTCCCTGTCCCTGTCCCTGTCCCTGTCCCTGTCCCTGTCCCTGTCCCTGTCCCTGTCCCTGTCCCTGTCCCTGTCCCTGTCCCTGTCCCTGTCCCTGTCCCTGTCCCTGTCCCTGTCCCTGTCCCTGTCCCTGTCCCTGTCCCTGTCCCTGTCCCTGTCCCTGTCCCTGTCCCTGTCCCTGTCCCTGTCCCTGTCCCTGTCCCTGTCCCTGTCCCTGTCCCTGTCCCTGTCCCTGTCCCTGTCCCTGTCCCTGTCCCTGTCCCTGTCCCTGTCCCTGTCCCTGTCCCTGTCCCTGTCCCTGTCCCTGTCCCTGTCCCTGTCCCTGTCCCTGTCCCTGTCCCTGTCCCTGTCCCTGTCCCTGTCCCTGTCCCTGTCCCTGTCCCTGTCCCTGTCCCTGTCCCTGTCCCTGTCCCTGTCCCTGTCCCTGTCCCTGTCCCTGTCCCTGTCCCTGTCCCTGTCCCTGTCCCTGTCCCTGTCCCTGTCCCTGTCCCTGTCCCTGTCCCTGTCCCTGTCCCTGTCCCTGTCCCTGTCCCTGTCCCTGTCCCTGTCCCTGTCCCTGTCCCTGTCCCTGTCCCTGTCCCTGTCCCTGTCCCTGTCCCTGTCCCTGTCCCTGTCCCTGTCCCTGTCCCTGTCCCTGTCCCTGTCCCTGTCCCTGTCCCTGTCCCTGTCCCTGTCCCTGTCCCTGTCCCTGTCCCTGTCCCTGTCCCTGTCCCTGTCCCTGTCCCTGTCCCTGTCCCTGTCCCTGTCCCTGTCCCTGTCCCTGTCCCTGTCCCTGTCCCTGTCCCTGTCCCTGTCCCTGTCCCTGTCCCTGTCCCTGTCCCTGTCCCTGTCCCTGTCCCTGTCCCTGTCCCTGTCCCTGTCCCTGTCCCTGTCCCTGTCCCTGTCCCTGTCCCTGTCCCTGTCCCTGTCCCTGTCCCTGTCCCTGTCCCTGTCCCTGTCCCTGTCCCTGTCCCTGTCCCTGTCCCTGTCCCTGTCCCTGTCCCTGTCCCTGTCCCTGTCCCTGTCCCTGTCCCTGTCCCTGTCCCTGTCCCTGTCCCTGTCCCTGTCCCTGTCCCTGTCCCTGTCCCTGTCCCTGTCCCTGTCCCTGTCCCTGTCCCTGTCCCTGTCCCTGTCCCTGTCCCTGTCCCTGTCCCTGTCCCTGTCCCTGTCCCTGTCCCTGTCCCTGTCCCTGTCCCTGTCCCTGTCCCTGTCCCTGTCCCTGTCCCTGTCCCTGTCCCTGTCCCTGTCCCTGTCCCTGTCCCTGTCCCTGTCCCTGTCCCTGTCCCTGTCCCTGTCCCTGTCCCTGTCCCTGTCCCTGTCCCTGTCCCTGTCCCTGTCCCTGTCCCTGTCCCTGTCCCTGTCCCTGTCCCTGTCCCTGTCCCTGTCCCTGTCCCTGTCCCTGTCCCTGTCCCTGTCCCTGTCCCTGTCCCTGTCCCTGTCCCTGTCCCTGTCCCTGTCCCTGTCCCTGTCCCTGTCCCTGTCCCTGTCCCTGTCCCTGTCCCTGTCCCTGTCCCTGTCCCTGTCCCTGTCCCTGTCCCTGTCCCTGTCCCTGTCCCTGTCCCTGTCCCTGTCCCTGTCCCTGTCCCTGTCCCTGTCCCTGTCCCTGTCCCTGTCCCTGTCCCTGTCCCTGTCCCTGTCCCTGTCCCTGTCCCTGTCCCTGTCCCTGTCCCTGTCCCTGTCCCTGTCCCTGTCCCTGTCCCTGTCCCTGTCCCTGTCCCTGTCCCTGTCCCTGTCCCTGTCCCTGTCCCTGTCCCTGTCCCTGTCCCTGTCCCTGTCCCTGTCCCTGTCCCTGTCCCTGTCCCTGTCCCTGTCCCTGTCCCTGTCCCTGTCCCTGTCCCTGTCCCTGTCCCTGTCCCTGTCCCTGTCCCTGTCCCTGTCCCTGTCCCTGTCCCTGTCCCTGTCCCTGTCCCTGTCCCTGTCCCTGTCCCTGTCCCTGTCCCTGTCCCTGTCCCTGTCCCTGTCCCTGTCCCTGTCCCTGTCCCTGTCCCTGTCCCTGTCCCTGTCCCTGTCCCTGTCCCTGTCCCTGTCCCTGTCCCTGTCCCTGTCCCTGTCCCTGTCCCTGTCCCTGTCCCTGTCCCTGTCCCTGTCCCTGTCCCTGTCCCTGTCCCTGTCCCTGTCCCTGTCCCTGTCCCTGTCCCTGTCCCTGTCCCTGTCCCTGTCCCTGTCCCTGTCCCTGTCCCTGTCCCTGTCCCTGTCCCTGTCCCTGTCCCTGTCCCTGTCCCTGTCCCTGTCCCTGTCCCTGTCCCTGTCCCTGTCCCTGTCCCTGTCCCTGTCCCTGTCCCTGTCCCTGTCCCTGTCCCTGTCCCTGTCCCTGTCCCTGTCCCTGTCCCTGTCCCTGTCCCTGTCCCTGTCCCTGTCCCTGTCCCTGTCCCTGTCCCTGTCCCTGTCCCTGTCCCTGTCCCTGTCCCTGTCCCTGTCCCTGTCCCTGTCCCTGTCCCTGTCCCTGTCCCTGTCCCTGTCCCTGTCCCTGTCCCTGTCCCTGTCCCTGTCCCTGTCCCTGTCCCTGTCCCTGTCCCTGTCCCTGTCCCTGTCCCTGTCCCTGTCCCTGTCCCTGTCCCTGTCCCTGTCCCTGTCCCTGTCCCTGTCCCTGTCCCTGTCCCTGTCCCTGTCCCTGTCCCTGTCCCTGTCCCTGTCCCTGTCCCTGTCCCTGTCCCTGTCCCTGTCCCTGTCCCTGTCCCTGTCCCTGTCCCTGTCCCTGTCCCTGTCCCTGTCCCTGTCCCTGTCCCTGTCCCTGTCCCTGTCCCTGTCCCTGTCCCTGTCCCTGTCCCTGTCCCTGTCCCTGTCCCTGTCCCTGTCCCTGTCCCTGTCCCTGTCCCTGTCCCTGTCCCTGTCCCTGTCCCTGTCCCTGTCCCTGTCCCTGTCCCTGTCCCTGTCCCTGTCCCTGTCCCTGTCCCTGTCCCTGTCCCTGTCCCTGTCCCTGTCCCTATTCAAAATATTTCAAATAACTTTTTTTTTTTTTTTTCCCCGTTATTTGGGTGCAAAATACGGACAAAATCAAAAAACCGAAATATTTCAAATAACTTTTTTTTTCTTTTTCCCGTTATTTGGATGCAAAATAAAGACAAAAACAGAAAACCAAAATATTTCAAATAACTTTTTTTTTCTTTTTTCCCGTTATTTGGGTGCAAAATAAGGACAAAAACAGAAAACCAAAATATTTCATATAACTTTTTTTTTTATTTTTTCCCGTTATTTGCGTGCAAAATAAGGACAAAAACAGAAAACCAAAATATTTCAAATAACTTTTTTATTATTTTTTCCCGTTATTTGGGTGCAAAATAAGAACAAAAACAAAAAACAGAAATATTTCAAATAACTTTTTTTTTCTTTTTTCCCGTTATTTGGGTGCAAAATCCGGACAAAAACAGAAAACCAAAATATTTCAAATAACTTTTTTTTTCTTTTTTCCCGTTATTTGGGTGCAAAATAAGGACAAAAACAGAAAACCAAAATATTTCAAATAACTTTTTTTTTATTTTTTCCCGTTATTGGGGTGCAAAATAAGGACAAAAACAGAAAACGAAAATATTTCAGATAACTTTTTTTTTTTTCCCGTTATTTGGGTGCAAAATAAGGACAAAAACAGAAAACCAAAATATTTCAAATAACTGTTTTTTTATTTTTTCCCGTTATTTGGGTGCAAAATAAGGACAAAAACAGAAAACCAAAATATTTAAAATAACTTTTTTTTTATTTTTTCCCGTTATTTGGGTGCAAAATAAGGACAAAAACAGAAAACCAAAATATTTCAAATAACTTTTTTTTTATTTCTTGGGGGCAAAATAAGGACAAAAACAGAAAACCGAAATATTTCAATTAACTTTTTTTTTATTTTTTCCTGTTATTTGGGTGCAAAATAAGGACTAAAACAGAAAACCAAAATATTTCAAATAACTTTTTTTTTCATTTTTCCCGTTATTTGGGTGCAAAATAAGGACAAAAACAGAAAATCAAAATATTTCTAATAACTTTTTTTTTCTTTTTTCCTGTTATTTTGGTGCAAAATAAGGACAAAATCAGAAAACCGAAATATTTCTAATAACTTTTTTTTTCTTTTTTCCCGTTATTTGGATGCAAAATAACAACAAAAACAGAAAACCAAAATATTTCAAATAACTTTTTTTTTCTTTTTTCCCGTTATTTGGGTGCAAAATAAGGACAAAAACAGAAAACGAAAATATTTCTTAGAAAACCAAATATATTTTAGAAAACCAAAATATAACTTTTTTTTTATTTTTTTCCGTTATTTGGGTGCAAAATAAGGACAAAAACAGAAAACCAAAATATTTCAAATAACTTTTTTTTTATTTTTTCCGTTATTTGGGTGCAAAATAAGGACAAAAACAGAAAACCAAAATATTTCAAATAACTCTTTTTTTCTTTTTTCCCATTATTTGGGTGCAAAATAAGGACAAAAACAGAATACCAAAATATTTCTAATAACTTTTTTTTTCTTTTTTCCGTTATTTGGGTGCAAAATAAGGAGAAAATCAGAAAACCGAAATATTTCTAATAACTTTTTTTTCTTTTTTCCCGTTATTTGGATGCAAAATAACAACAAAAACAGAAAACCAAAATATTTCAAATAACTTTTTTTTTCTTTTTTCCCGTTATTTGGGTGCAAAATAAGGACAAAAACAGAAAACCAAAATATTTCAGATAACTTTTTTTTTATTTTTTCCGTTATTTGGGTACAAAATAAGGACAAAAACAGAAAATCAAAATAATTCAAATAACTTTTTTTTTATTTTTTCCCGTTATTTGGGTGCAAAATAAGGACAAAAACAGAAAACCGAAATATTTCAAATAACTTCTTTTTTATTTTTTCCCGTTATTTGGGTGCAAAATAAGGATAAAAACAGAAAACCGAAATATTTCAAATAACTTTTTTTTTCTTTTTTCCCGTTATTTGGGTGCAAAATAAGGACAAAAACAGAAAACCAAAATATTTCAGATAACTTTTATTTTCTTTTTTCCCGTTATTTGGGTGCAAAATAAGGACAAAAACAGAAAACCAAAATATTTCAAATAACTTTTTTCTTCTTTTTTCCCGGTATTTGGGTAGGAGTAGGAGTAGGAGTAGGAGTAGGAGTAGGAGTAGGAGTAGGAGTAGGAGTAGGAGTAGGAGTAGGAGTAGGAGTAGGAGTAGGAGTAGGAGTAGG
>OZ010647.1:22604953-22614953 GCA_963932195.1 Empis livida
GACAGGGACAGGGACAGGGACAGGGACAGGGACAGGGACAGGGACAGGGACAGGGACAGGGACAGGGACAGGGACAGGGACAGGGACAGGGACAGGGACAGGGACAGGGACAGGGACAGGGACAGGGACAGGGACAGGGACAGGGACAGGGACAGGGGACAGGGGACAGGGGACAGGGGACAGGGACAGGGACAGGGACAGGGGACAGGGGACAGGGACAGGGACAGGGACAGGGACAGGGACAGGGACAGGGGACAGGGACAGGGACAGGGACAGGGACAGGGACAGGGACAGGGACAGGGACAGGGACAGGGACAGGGACAGGGACAGGGACAGGGACAGGGACAGGGACAGGGACAGGGACAGGGACAGGGACAGGGACAGGGACAGGGACAGGGACAGGGACAGGAGATCGGAAGGACAGGGACAGGGACAGGGACAGGGACAGGGACAGGGACAGGGGACAGGGACAGGACAGGGACAGGGACAGGGACAGGGACAGGACAGGGACAGGGACAGGGACAGGGACAGGGACAGGGACAGGGACAGGGACAGGGACAGGGACAGGGACAGGGACAGGGACAGGGACAGGGACAGGGACAGGGACAGGGACAGGGACAGGGACAGGGACAGGGACAGGGACAGGGACAGGGACAGGGACAGGGACAGGGACAGGGACAGGGACAGGGGACAGGGACAGGGACAGGGACAGGGACAGGAGGACAGGACAGGGACAGGGACAGGGGACAGGGACAGGGACAGGGACAGGGACAGGGACAGGGACAGGGGACAGGGACAGGGACAGGGACAGGGACAGGGACAGGGACAGGGACAGGGACAGGGACAGGGACAGGGACAGGGACAGGGACAGGACAAGGGACAAGGGACAGGGGACAGGGACAGGGACAGGGACAGGGACAGGGACAGGACAGGGACAGGGACAGGGACAGGGACAGGGACAGGGACAGGGACAGGGACAGGGACAGGGACAGGACAGGGACAGGGACAGGGACAGGGACAGGGACAGGGACAGGGACAGGGACAGGGACAGGGACAGGGACAGGGACAGGGACAGGGACAGGGACAGGGACAGGGACAGGGACAGGGACAGGGACAGGGACAGGGACAGGGACAGGGACAGGGACAGGGACAGGACAGGGACAGGGACAGGGACAGGGACAGGGACAGGGACAGGGACAGGGGACAGGGACAGGGACAGGGACAGGGACAGGGACAGGGACAGGGACAGGGACAGGGACAGGGACAGGGACAGGGACAGGGACAGGGACAGGGACAGGGACAGGGACAGGGACAGGGACAGGACAGGGACAGGGACAGGGACAGGACAGGGACAGGGACAGGGACAGGGGACAGGGACAGGGACAGGGACAGGGACAGGGACAGGGACAGGGACAGGGACAGGGACAGGGGACAGGGACAGGGACAGGGACAGGGACAGGGACAGGGACAGGGACAGGGACAGGGACAGGGACAGGGACAGGGACAGGGACAGGGACAGGGACAGGGACAGGGACAGGGACAGGGACAGGGACAGGGACAGGGACAGGGACAGGGACAGGGGGACAGGGACAGGGACAGGGACAGGGACAGGGACAGGGAAGGGACAGGGACAGGGACAGGGACAGGACAGGGACAGGGACAGGGACAGGGGACAGGGACAGGGACAGGGACAGGGACAGGGGACAGGACAGGGACAGGGACAGGGACAGGGACAGGGACAGGGACAGGGACAGGGACAGGGACAGGGACAGGGACAGGGACAGGGACAGGGACAGGGACAGGGACAGGGACAGGGACAGGGACAGGGACAGGGACAGGGACAGGGACAGGGACAGGGACAGGGACAGGGACAGGGACAGGGGGACAGGGACAGGGACAGGGACAGGGACAGGGACAGGGACAGGGACAGGGACAGGGACAGGGACAGGGACAGGGGACAGGGACAGGGACAGGGACAGGGACAGGGACAGGGACAGGGACAGGGACAGGGACAGGGACAGGGACAGGGACAGGGACAGGGACAGGGACAGGGACAGGACAGGGACAGGGACAGGGACAGGGACAGGGACAGGGACAGGGACAGGGACAGGGACAGGGACAGGGACAGGGACAGGGACAGGGACAGGGACAGGGACAGGGACAGGGACAGGGACAGGGACAGGGACAGGGACAGGGACAGGGACAGGGGACAGGGACAGGACAGGGACAGGGACAGGGACAGGGACAGGGACAGGGACAGGGACAGGGACAGGGACAGGGACAGGGACAGGGACAGGGACAGGGACAGGGACAGGGACAGGGACAGGGACAGGGACAGGGACAGGGACAGGGACAGGGACAGGGACAGGGACAGGGACAGGGACAGGGACAGGGACAGGGACAGGGACAGGGACAGGGACAGGGACAGGGACAGGGACAGGGACAGGGACAGGGACAGGGACAGGGACAGGGACAGGGACAGGGACAGGGACAGGGACAGGGACAGGGACAGGGACAGGGACAGGGACAGGGACAGGGACAGGGACAGGGACAGGGACAGGGACAGGGACAGGGACAGGGACAGGGACAGGGACAGGGACAGGGACAGGGACAGGGACAGGGACAGGGACAGGGACAGGGACAGGGACAGGGACAGGGACAGGGACAGGGACAGGGACAGGGACAGGGACAGGGACAGGGACAGGGACAGGGACAGGGACAGGGACAGGGACAGGGACAGGGACAGGACAGGGACAGGGACAGGGACAGGGACAGGGACAGGGACAGGGACAGGGACAGGGACAGGGACAGGGACAGGGACAGGGACAGGGACAGGGACAGGGACAGGGACAGGGACAGGGACAGGGACAGGACAGGGACAGGGACAGGGACAGGGACAGGGACAGGGACAGGGACAGGGACAGGGACAGGGACAGGGACAGGGACAGGGACAGGACAGGGACAGGGACAGGGACAGGGACAGGGACAGGGACAGGGACAGGGACAGGGACAGGGACAGGGACAGGGACAGGGACAGGGACAGGGACAGGGACAGGGACAGGGACAGGGACAGGGACAGGGACAGGGACAGGGACAGGGACAGGGACAGGGACAGGGACAGGGACAGGGACAGGGGACAGGGACAGGGACAGGGACAGGGACAGGGACAGGGACAGGGACAGGGACAGGGACAGGGACAGGGACAGGGACAGGGACAGGGACAGGACAGGGACAGGGACAGGGACAGGGACAGGGACAGGGACAGGGACAGGGACAGGGACAGGGACAGGGACAGGGACAGGGACAGGGACAGGGACAGGGACAGGGACAGGGACAGGGACAGGGACAGGGACAGGGACAGGGACAGGGACAGGGACAGGGACAGGGACAGGGACAGGGACAGGGACAGGGACAGGGACAGGGACAGGACAGGGACAGGGACAGGGACAGGACAGGGACAGGGGACAGGGACAGGGACAGGGACAGGGACAGGGACAGGGACAGGGGACAGGGACAGGGACAGGGACAGGGACAGGGACAGGGACAGGGACAGGGACAGGGACAGGGACAGGGACAGGGACAGGGACAGGGACAGGGACAGGGACAGGGACAGGGACAGGGACAGGGACAGGGACAGGGACAGGGACAGGGACAGGACAGGGACAGGGACAGGGACAGGGACAGGGACAGGGACAGGGACAGGACAGGGACAGGGACAGGGACAGGGACAGGGACAGGGACAGGGACAGGGACAGGGACAGGGACAGGGACAGGGACAGGGACAGGGACAGGGACAGGGACAGGGACAGGGACAGGGACAGGGACAGGGACAGGACAGGGACAGGGACAGGGACAGGGACAGGGACAGGGACAGGGACAGGACAGGGACAGGGACAGGGACAGGGACAGGGACAGGGACAGGACAGGGACAGGGACAGGGACAGGGACAGGGACAGGGACAGGGACAGGGACAGGGACAGGGACAGGGACAGGGACAGGGACAGGGACAGGACAGGGACAGGGACAGGGACAGGGACAGGGACAGGACAGGGACAGGGACAGGGACAGGGACAGGGACAGGGACAGGGACAGGGACAGGGACAGGGACAGGGACAGGGACAGGGACAGGGACAGGGACAGGGACAGGGACAGGGACAGGGACAGGGACAGGGACAGGGACAGGACAGGGACAGGGACAGGGACAGGGACAGGGACAGGGACAGGGACAGGGGACAGGGACAGGGACAGGGACAGGGACAGGGACAGGGACAGGGACAGGGACAGGGACAGGGACAGGGACAGGGACAGGGACAGGGACAGGGACAGGGACAGGGACAGGGACAGGGACAGGGACAGGGACAGGGACAGGGACAGGGACAGGGACAGGGACAGGGACAGGGACAGGGACAGGGACAGGGACAGGGGACAGGGACAGGGACAGGGACAGGGACAGGGACAGGGACAGGGACAGGGACAGGGACAGGGACAGGGACAGGGACAGGGACAGGGACAGGGACAGGGACAGGGACAGGGACAGGGACAGGGACAGGGACAGGGACAGGGACAGGGACAGGGACAGGGACAGGGACAGGGACAGGGACAGGGACAGGGACAGGGACAGGGACAGGGACAGGGACAGGGACAGGGACAGGGACAGGACAGGGACAGGGACAGGGACAGGGACAGGGACAGGGACAGGGACAGGGACAGGGACAGGGACAGGGACAGGGACAGGGACAGGACAGGGACAGGGACAGGGACAGGGACAGGGACAGGGACAGGGACAGGGACAGGGACAGGGACAGGGACAGGGACAGGGACAGGGACAGGGACAGGGACAGGGACAGGGACAGGGACAGGACAGGGACAGGGACAGGGACAGGGACAGGGACAGGGACAGGGACAGGGACAGGGACAGGGACAGGGACAGGGACAGGGACAGGGACAGGGACAGGGACAGGGGACAGGGACAGGGACAGGGACAGGGACAGGGACAGGGACAGGGACAGGACAGGGACAGGGACAGGGACAGGGACAGGGACAGGGACAGGGACAGGGACAGGGACAGGGACAGGGACAGGGACAGGGACAGGGACAGGGACAGGGACAGGGACAGGGACAGGGACAGGGACAGGGACAGGGACAGGGACAGGGACAGGACAGGGACAGGGGACAGGGACAGGGACAGGGACAGGGACAGGGACAGGGACAGGGACAGGGACAGGGACAGGGACAGGGACAGGGACAGGGACAGGGACAGGGACAGGGACAGGGAGACAGGGACAGGGACAGGGACAGGGACAGGGACAGGGACAGGGACAGGGACAGGGACAGGGACAGGGACAGGGACAGGGACAGGGACAGGGACAGGGACAGGGACAGGGACAGGACAGGGACAGGGACAGGGACAGGGACAGGGACAGGGACAGGGACAGGGACAGGGACAGGGACAGGGACAGGGACAGGGACAGGGACAGGGACAGGGACAGGGACAGGACAGGGACAGGGACAGGGACAGGGACAGGGACAGGGACAGGACAGGGACAGGGACAGGACAGGGACAGGGACAGGGACAGGGACAGGGACAGGGACAGGGACAGGGACAGGGACAGGGACAGGGGACAGGGACAGGGACAGGGACAGGGACAGGGACAGGGACAGGGACAGGGACAGGGACAGGGACAGGGACAGGGACAGGGACAGGGACAGGGACAGGGACAGGGACAGGGACAGGAGGACAGGGACAGGGACAGGGACAGGGACAGGGACAGGGACAGGGACAGGGACAGGGACAGGGACAGGGACAGGGACAGGGACAGGGACAGGACAGGGACAGGGACAGGGACAGGACAGGGACAGGGACAGGACAGGGACAGGGACAGGGACAGGGACAGGGACAGGGACAGGGACAGGGACAGGGACAGGGACAGGGACAGGGACAGGGACAGGGGACAGGGACAGGGACCAGGGACAGGGACAGGGACAGGGACAGGGACAGGGACAGGGACAGGGACAGGACAGGGACAGGGACAGGGACAGGACAGGGACAGGGACAGGGACAGGGACAGGGACAGGGACAGGGACAGGGACAGGGACAGGGACAGGGACAGGGACAGGGACAGGGACAGGGACAGGGACAGGGACAGGGACAGGACAGGGACAGGGACAGGGACAGGGACAGGGACAGGGACAGGGACAGGGACAGGGACAGGGACAGGGACAGGGACAGGGACAGGGACAGGGACAGGGACAGGGACAGGGACAGGGACAGGGACAGGGACAGGACAGGGACAGGGACAGGGACAGGGACAGGGACAGGGACAGGGACAGGGACAGGGACAGGGACAGGGACAGGGACAGGGACAGGGACAGGACAGGGACAGGGACAGGGACAGGGACAGGGACAGGGACAGGGACAGGGACAGGGACAGGGACAGGGACAGGGACAGGGACAGGGACAGGGACAGGGACAGGGACAGGGACAGGGACAGGGACAGGGACAGGGACAGGGACAGGGACAGGGACAGGGACAGGGACAGGGACAGGGACAGGGACAGGGACAGGGACAGGGACAGGGACAGGGACAGGGACAGGGACAGGACAGGGACAGGGACAGGGACAGGGACAGGGACAGGGACAGGGACAGGGACAGGGACAGGGACAGGGACAGGGACAGGGACAGGGACAGGGACAGGGACAGGGACAGGGACAGGACAGGGACAGGGACAGGGACAGGGACAGGGACAGGGACAGGGACAGGGACAGGGACAGGGACAGGGACAGGGACAGGGACAGGGACAGGGACAGGGACAGGGACAGGGACAGGGACAGGGACAGGGACAGGGACAGGGACAGGGACAGGGACAGGACAGGGACAGGGACAGGGACAGGGACAGGGACAGGGACAGGGACAGGGACAGGGACAGGGACAGGGACAGGGACAGGGACAGGGACAGGGACAGGGACAGGGACAGGGACAGGGACAGGGACAGGGACAGGGACAGGGACAGGGACAGGGACAGGGACAGGGACAGGGACAGGGACAGGGACAGGGACAGGGACAGGGACAGGACAGGGACAGGGGACAGGGACAGGGACAGGGACAGGGACAGGGACAGGGACAGGGACAGGGACAGGGACAGGGACAGGGACAGGGACAGGGACAGGGACAGGGACAGGGACAGGGACAGGGGGACAGGGACAGGGACAGGGACAGGGACAGGGACAGGGACAGGGACAGGGACAGGGACAGGGACAGGGACAGGGACAGGGACAGGGACAGGGACAGGGACAGGGACAGGGACAGGGACAGGGACAGGGACAGGGACAGGGACAGGGACAGGGACAGGGACAGGGACAGGGACAGGGACAGGGACAGGGACAGGGACAGGGACAGGGACAGGGACAGGGACAGGGACAGGGACAGGGACAGGGACAGGACAGGGACAGGTGACAGGGACAGGGACAGGGACAGGGACAGGACTGGGGACTTGGGACAGGGACAGGGGACAGGGACAGGGACAGGGACAGGGACAGGGACAGGGACAGGGACAGGGACAGGGACAGGGACAGGGACAGGGACAGGGACAGGGACAGGGACAGGGACAGGGACAGGGACAGGACAGGGACAGGGACAGGGACAGGGACAGGGACAGGGACAGGGACAGGGACAGGGACAGGGACAGGGACAGGGACAGGGACAGGGACAGGGACAGGGACAGGGACAGGGACAGGGACAGGGACAGGGACAGGGACAGGGACAGGGACAGGGACAGGGACAGGGACAGGGACAGGGACAGGGACAGGGACAGGGACAGGGACAGGGACAGGGACAGGGACAGGACAGGGACAGGGACAGGGACAGGGACAGGGACAGGGACAGGGACAGGGACAGGGACAGGGACAGGGACAGGGACAGGGACAGGGACAGGGACAGGACAGGGACAGGGACAGGGACAGGGACAGGGACAGGGACAGGGACAGGGACAGGGACAGGGACAGGGACAGGGACAGGGACAGGGACAGGACAGGGACAGGGACAGGGACAGGGACAGGGACAGGGACAGGGACAGGGACAGGGACAGGGACAGGGACAGGGACAGGGACAGGGACAGGGACAGGGACAGGGACAGGGACAGGGACAGGGACAGGGACAGGGACAGGGACAGGGACAGGGACAGGGACAGGGACAGGGACAGGGACAGGGACAGGGACAGGGACAGGGACAGGGACAGGACAGGGACAGGGACAGGGACAGGGACAGGGACAGGGACAGGGACAGGGACAGGGACAGGGACAGGGACAGGGACAGGGACAGGGACAGGGACAGGGACAGGGACAGGGACAGGGACAGGGACAGGGACAGGGACAGGGACAGGGACAGGGACAGGGACAGGGACAGGGACAGGGACAGGGACAGGGACAGGGACAGGGACAGGGACAGGGACAGGGACAGGGACAGGGACAGGACAGGGACAGGGACAGGGACAGGGACAGGGACAGGGACAGGGACAGGGACAGGGACAGGGACAGGGACAGGGACAGGGACAGGGACAGGGACAGGGACAGGGACAGGGACAGGGACAGGGACAGGGACAGGGACAGGGACAGGGACAGGGACAGGGACAGGGACAGGGACAGGGACAGGACAGGGACAGGGACAGGGACAGGGACAGGGACAGGGACAGGGACAGGGACAGGGACAGGGACAGGGACAGGGACAGGGACAGGGACAGGGACAGGGACAGGGACAGGGACAGGGACAGGGGACAGGGACAGGGACAGGACAGGGACAGGGACAGGGACAGGGACAGGGACAGGACAGGGACAGGGACAGGGACAGGGACAGGGACAGGGACAGGGACAGGGACAGGGACAGGGACAGGACAGGGACAGGGACAGGGACAGGGACAGGGACAGGGACAGGGACAGGGACAGGACAGGGACAGGGACAGGGACAGGGACAGGGACAGGGACAGGGACAGGGACAGGGACAGGGACAGGGACAGGGACAGGGACAGGGGACAGGGACAGGGACAGGGACAGGGACAGGGACAGGGACAGGGACAGGGACAGGGACAGGGACAGGGACAGGACAGGGACAGGGACAGGGACAGGGACAGGGACAGGGACAGGGACAGGGACAGGGACAGGGACAGGGACAGGGACAGGGACAGGGACAGGGACAGGGACAGGGACAGGACAGGGACAGGGACAGGGACAGGGACAGGGACAGGGACAGGGACAGGGACAGGGACAGGGGACAGGGACAGGGACAGGGACAGGGACAGGGACAGGGACAGGGACAGGACAGGGACAGGGACAGGGACAGGGACAGGGACAGGGACAGGGACAGGGACAGGGACAGGGACAGGGACAGGGACAGGGACAGGGACAGGACAGGGACAGGGACAGGGACAGGGACAGGGACAGGGACAGGGACAGGGACAGGGACAGGGACAGGGACAGGGACAGGGACAGGGACAGGGACAGGGACAGGACAGGGACAGGGACAGGGACAGGGACAGGGACAGGGACAGGGACAGGGACAGGGACAGGGACAGGGACAGGGACAGGGACAGGGACAGGGACAGGGGACAGGGACAGGGACAGGGACAGGGACAGGGACAGGGACAGGGACAGGGACAGGGACAGGGACAGGGACAGGGACAGGGACAGGGACAGGGACAGGGACAGGGACAGGGACAGGGACAGGGACAGGGACAGGGACAGGGACAGGGACAGGGACAGGGACAGGGACAGGGACAGGGACAGGGACAGGGACAGGGACAGGGACAGGGACAGGGACAGGGACAGGGACAGGGACAGGGACAGGGACAGGGACAGGGACAGGGACAGGGACAGGGGACAGGGACAGGGACAGGGACAGGGACAGGGACAGGGACAGGGACAGGGACAGGGACAGGGACAGGGACAGGGACAGGGACAGGGACAGGGACAGGGACAGGACAGGGACAGGGACAGGGACAGGGACAGGGAC
>OZ010647.1:23219953-23371992 GCA_963932195.1 Empis livida
GATGAGTTCCGTAGATGGTTTGAACCCAGGAATCTTGTGGAGTTTTAGTGATCACCTGGAAGATCTTGACATTTGCCGATGACATTTGTCTCTTATCTGTTAAACACTCAGATATGCAAGCAAAGTTAGATGATTTAAAAGCAGAATCGGAGAAGTGTGGTCTAAGAATAAACACCAATAAAACCAAGGCCATGAAAATCAACACATCATTCAACTGCTAAACAATAAATAACATCAACGTTGAGCTAATCGATAACTTTACATATCTTGGAAGCGTCATAACACCAGCTGGTGGCACAAGACAAGATGTAAAAACAAGAATTAATAAACCAGAGTTGCATTCGGCCATGTCCGCAAAATCTGGAGCTCATCATTTATATTGACCAGCACCAAGATATGTTTCTTTAACTCCAACGTCATCAGTTTTTCTCTACGGTTGCGAAACGTACACACTCTCCAGCAAAATCCAAGTTTTCATCAATAAATGTCTGCATCGAATCCTAAAGCCAAATACTATCTCTAACAACGGACTTGTTGGCCAGATGCAAACAGAATCCCGTTGAACTAGAAATTAAGCGCCGGAAGAGGGGCTGGATAGGCCACACCCTACAGAAGGATCCGAAAGAGCTATTCAGAGCCTTGGATGTTCTAGAAAACGTGAACGTCCTAAAAAGATTTGGAGAAGAACATTAAATAATGATATAAAGCAGTCTAGAAAATCTTGGAGAGAACTTAAAGCTATACAGAAGATCGTACAAAGTGAAAAAAATGCATCGATGAATTCCATGATACACGACGCCCTCGTGTAGCATGGAATTCATCGATGCTACGCGAGGAGCGACACGACATAGGATTAGTATATGATATTACCTATCGTTTAAATTTCCGTAAAGCAGTCTTCGATAAGCTTAAATACTTACCTAGTAAAATAAACTTTAATTGAATTATCAACGCTGTTGATTATTTTTGTTTAACAATCCCTAATTTTTTTTGGACATTTTTCAATGCTTTGAACAATCTCTTCCGTTTTCAACTCTTAAAAATATATCTTTTCGACTACATGGTATAACAATGCATTACGTTCGTTAGGGAATCAAAATTATCGCGCCAATTTTTCATAACTGTTTACTATTTAATAGCATTTATAATACAGAGCTTAAGTTAAATTAGTGTTCACAGAGAACTGCGTTTTTAAAGTAAGTGATGAATTTACTATATTATCCAAGTGTCTTTACAGCAATTAAATTGATCACATCCAATTTGATAGTATTGTTATTCACAAAACCTTTTGGAAGTTCATCAATTCAAAAAGAACAACGATGGGCATCCTTCAACGCCACCACTTGCTACCCTTTTTCAAAGTATGTCAATGGGCATATTGAAATATATTTCATTGTCTCGGGTCACGCAAGGGGATTTAAAAAGGAAATCAAAAATTATAGGCCTATAGCTAAGTTATCATATACTCTTACCATTTCGATAGTATTGTTGATGATTCTACTTGCACTGCAAATATTTGATTTCATCTTAATAAGAGTTTTTGAAGCGCAGATGCACAACTGCAAACGTAACAGAATTTATATCCGCAGTATTAATGCAATGGAAGCTAGCAATACGATGAATACTATTACTTCTGACTTTATTAAAGCATTAAATAAACTTTCTCATTCCATCATTCTTTTGAAACTCCAAGTTCCAGGCTTTCCGCCACCTTCATTTTTATGTTAACTGTTAATGTTTCCTTAATTATTAAACATTGGAAAACTAATAGATTCACTATCTTAGACAGCAGTGTTCTTCAAGCGGATTTAACCAACTGTACACTTTGGTACTTAAAAAACTTTTTAGAGCGGACCGTTAACAAAAGCCAATGCATTACGTTTTGTCGTAGACGCCTTTCCTGCTCGAGATTATATCTTAAATGGCGAACCTGTCCTTCAAATTACTGTGACTGCGAATTAAATTTCAATCCCTTTATTATAATATAATTAGTAGAACTTTAAGCGTTGGTCAAGGAAGTTTTCTGACCGCTATATGAAAAATTTTCCCTTAACTTTGAACACATAATAAAAATATTGAGACAATTTTCATTTAACTGTGACCACACAATACTGGACTATGGGAGCCATGGGAAATTTTTAAGTTGAAAAATTTAGGATAGAAAATTTTTTTTTTTCATTAATTTGATCTCAATTACGAATAGTAGCTAAGCCGAGTTCATAAGCCTTTCACTGGATTTGAACCAAGGACCTTCCTATTGGAAAGCAGGTACCTCAACCACTGCACCACTTAGGTGTTTCAACCACTTAGCTGTTTTTGTCGACGTTTTTAAGTTATATTTCCATTGCACTAAGTATGAACAAAATGAGCCTGTCAAATGTTAACTAAACATGGACAAAAGAAATTACTTGTACTATTTATTGTAATTTTTTTATTTCATTTATTTATGTCTTGTAATTTTTTTATTTCATTTATTTATGAATGTCTGTGACAAATGCACTTTGCATGACTGTATTTGTATAACCCAAGCATCGTTTTTGCATGCCCGAAATTCAGACATTGTTTATTTATAATTTAATTTTGTAACTTTTTTTACATTAAACCAATTTTTCTTTATCGCATATATTTTTGACTACACCACAATTCTGTCAGACTATACGGATTGCTGATGTTCTATTAATTTAATTTATACCTGTATTGACTCGAATTAGCTTGTAACGGCGGAGGAAAGTAGGCGCGTTATTTTAAAAATGTGAACCCCGATGCAAGTGGTAATCAGTTAATTAGTGTTTTCGTGTTAGTTTATTTATTTTTAATGATTATTACAATTAAATTTTTTATCCTGCTTGGGTTAAACATTTTATTTAAGTAATATTTATTTCGTTTGTTTGTGTCGGTGACGGAAGTAGTAGAGCTCAATCCACTTCGGAATGTATATTTTTTTCAAGAACAAAAGATATTTTTTTTCTTGTAGGGGTTGTATTGTCTTATTTTGTTTTAAATGTTCTATATTATTGACAGATACTAATAATATCTCCCAATGCTTGGCTTCAAACTAATCATCAGTGTTCTTCCTGAGTCCACATTACCAGAATATAAAAATGTGTAAAATGTAGATTCTGCTGTCGATCACTCAATTACTAATTATACAAACCATGACATATAATCTATTTTAGTTATTTTTAGCTGCCGACGAAATAATCTATTGAATGCATACTTCAAGATAAGATTTTTAAAATAAGAGAACAATGCTGACATACAGAACTTAAGTTAAATTAGTATATGTATACAGAGAAAACCAAACATTGAAGACATTCTTTTTTGGTTCTTTAATATGTTCAAAAATAAATAAATTTATGATAGAATTAAGAACATGTGACAATAATGTATGATATATAATTAGAAAATAATTTTGGTGGCTTACAATTATTTTGTATTACATTAAATATGTTATATTCTGACCTTCACTACTATAAATGTTTTATTGAATAAATTGAATTGCTTCCAATATTGACTCTGAAATTGTTCAATTTACAAAACTGTAAGAAGTAGATAAATATTGCACGTCATATTTACAAAATACAAAGAATACTTAACAATAAAATAAAGGTGAATTGAAGCTTCCAAAAAATTGATATCTTAATAGACTTATAAATTTTACTTCTATATATAGTATAATGATATTAGTATTAAAACGAAAAACCAGGCAAAAGCAAAATAAGTAATATAATGAAAATATATTTTTTTACGTAGTAATTAATTTTTTCGTTTGTGCCATTTTCTAACGTATTTAATAATCTTTCGCACCTTTTTGACCTGTAAAATTAATTTTTGTAAATTTGTGACAAGCAAAATAAATGCATCCTAGCTTAAAAAGCATCAATAATAAATACCATGGATTATTTAAGCTTGGATGTTAGTTAAAATTAAATTTTAGTTGTCCCGGTAAGGGTTTTTATATTTAAATGTTTACCTTGTGTGAAGCGCTTGATGTTGATGGGCGATAAGAACACCCATTTCGTTCTATTTCATTTCTTAGAGCAATTCGAAGTCCTTGCAAACTACGAAAATCAGAATTTTGTATACGAGATATACAATTTGAATTTGTGATATCCAATATAGAAGAGCCTAAAGCACGTCCTACCTATAATAAGAATTTGAATGTTAATAATTAAAATAATCAACATACTAAATTATACTATATTTAAACAATATATATATATATATATATATATATATATATATATATATATATATATATATATATATATATATATATATATGTATATATATATATACAGTAAATGTCGCAAAAAGCAACTTTTCTGAATCGATTTTTTGCTTCTGTTGCAAAATTCGAATAAGCAACTTGTTTGAATATATTTTTAGAAAAAAATGTTATAATTTTGTTGGAATTATTGTAAAACTAAGTAATATTTAATTTTTGCTATAACGGTTTATTTTTAAAAACAGGTAAATAACAAATTAAATAAGAACGTTTTCATTAAATTAACATCAAGATATTAACAACATTAAAAAAAATTATCTATAATAGGATGAATATTTTTGATTAAATGCCTTTTCTCTGATTCTCCTTAACATTAAAATTTCTTCCAGCGTTAGATAAGTTTCGGCCCAGTCGACAACGTTATTAATGCTTTGTAATACCTCATCAATGTTGTGTGCTGTTTCTAAATTTATATCATCCTCAATTTCCGTATATTCGTTAGCAATATTATCAATAATATCATTATCATTTATTCTCGAATTTTCTCCTGTTCCAGCTGCCCACTCCATAATTTCTTCATTAGACATACTTGTACCTGGAACCACTATACGATAAAGTTGAGCTAACGGAATATCGTCATTTATTTCGAAATGGTTAAATGGCAAGTTAAGATTCAAGTCGTCTGTCGAACCAAACAGAACTTTTAATCCATTACTAATAACGGAACTCTTGACGTCACTCCATGCTTCTGTTATTATAAACACAACATTTTTAAGTGATATAGCTTTTAATTTATCGACGATATTTTCACCATCCTTCATTAATAGTTCGCAAAGAAGTGTTTTACGATAAATTTGTTTTATTGTTTTAATTACATTCTGATCCAGAGGCTGAATTAGCGCTGTGGTGTTTGGTGAAAAAAAACGGTGAAAATATGCCCATCATCAGTTCTCAGATCTGCATCTGTTAAGTGACATGTAGCATTATCTAATAAAAGAATGGCTTTTTGTGGTAAATTTTTTTTCACAAGTGGAATAAAAACGTCAAAAAACCATTCTTTGAATAAAACTTGAGTTTGCCAGGCATTATTGGAAGACCGATAGTGCATTGAGGGGAGTGCAACATTTTTGAAACACCTAGGATTTTTTGCTTTCCCTATTATCATTATAGGAAGGTTATGTTGTCCAGTTGTGTTTACACAAGGCATTATTGTTAACCGTTCCTTTGAATTTTTTCGTCCAGGTGCATTTTTTTCATGGCTTGCTAATGTTTTGTTATTTAAACTAATGTTTTGTTATTTAAATTCAGATAAATAAAATAAACGACATCTATAAGCTAAACACTTTAATTTTCGCTGGAAGAAAAATTCTCGAAAGGTTAGGTAGTGGTGTGCTATTGAAGGCGGGTATTAAATTATATTATACTGAGAAAAAATAATATACAACAGTCACCACCAAATCTAGCAATTTGAAAAGAAAAAACATCAATTTGTGAAGAAAAGAAAAAAATATAATCAAAACAGGTATTTACATTTTCAAATTCATAAAATATATAACAAAAGAACGTGAAGAGACTCCTGTAGCCAAAGTGAGCCCCAACCGAATAATAAAAATAATAAAAACAAAAGGCATCGCTAAGGTAAGCTACAAATTGTAGTAACGAAATAAAATCTAAGGTTGATCACAAATATAACGACAACAAATATATATATAATTTGACCGCCACATACTAAACCCTCCAAACATAAAAGCGAAGTAATTTTAAAGTTAAGGCTTATCAAACTGCATCACTTACGTATACATCGTAAATATATTTGTTAAAGTTTCAACGATGGATATGAAAGTTATTATTGAACATATGCAGGCTGAATTTGGTAAATTTAAGGAAGAATTGAATAAAGAAAAGCAGGAAGAGAAATTATTAATAAAAAGCGAATTAACTGAAATTATCGAAAAAGTTATTGATAAAGCTAGCAATAGTATTGTAGCTGAAGTAAATAATATTGTTAGTAATAAAGTCCAATCATTGCAAGATCAAGTTGAGCAATCCAAACTAGTAATCAAAGAACAGCAAAGATCAATCGATAAGCTTGAGGTACTAACAAGAAAAAATAATTTCTTAATTTTCAATATTAAAGAAATTGAAGAGGAAGTTCTCCTGGATCTGGTAATTCAGTTCATTTCCGGAAGACTAAAAATCAGCACTGTTAAACAAGAAATAAATTTCGTAAAAAGAGTTGGTAAACTAAATCAAGTAACGAAGACAAGACCTATTTTAGTAGGTTTAGTAAATAATTGGAAGAAGGACCAAATCTTCAGAAATATCAAATTGCTGGAAGGAAGCGATTTCTCAACCAAAAGCGATTTCACCCCAAATCAAAGAAGTATTCGTGCAAAATTAATAAAAGCGAAGAAAGTTTTAGAAAGCGTAAATAAAACAGCAACAATTAAAAATAATCAATTACTGGTAGAAGGGAAAGTTGTTGACATTAGTGAAATCGAAGATAAACAGGAAGTTGATATTGCCGAAAGTTCGAAAAGAAGAAGAACTCCAACAAAGCAAATCGATATAACTGAAGCTATTATAAAAAAAAATAGAGCAAACAGTACAGGTCGCAATAGAAAAAACTCCTGGGGAAAGCAAATTAATCCAACAGTAGGGAAAGGAACAGCAAAAGCTGGCCTAGTAACAAACTGATAATTTAATTGTGTTAAAACCAAATAATAACTGAATACAGATAACGAACAGGACCGTCCAAGGATAAGAATAAGATAAATTGATTAGGACATGAGGAAGGCAACGGGAAACCACCCCATGAAGAAAAATATCCCTAGTAAAACATCATTTACAAATGCAACCAACAAAAACAAAAACAACATCAACAAAATAGCCACATGGAACGTAAGAAGTCTACTACAACCAGGAAAGTTAAGTAATTTGGAAATAGAGAAAAGCAGATTAGGCATTGATATTATGGGTATAAGTGAAGTACACTGGAAAGGGTGCGGAGAGGTTATTACTGACAAAAATTACTTCATTTACTCAGGGACTAACGAAGATCAACATCACAGGAGGGGGGTAGGATTTTTAATGAATAAACAGCTAAAATCAGCTATAACAAACATAATAATGAAATCAGATAGAATTTTATTAATACAGTTAAAAGTCAAAAAAGGTAATTTAAATCTGATTCAAATTTATGCTCCTACAGCAGACAGTGATGACCAGGTAAATGAAGAGTTTTATAGCGAATTAGAAGAAATAACTAATCTACTTAAAAAAGAGGATGTAACATTTATGTTAGGGGATTTCAACTCAAAAGTAGGCAGTGAACCAGTGACAGGAGTGGTGGGGCAACACGGATTGGGAACGAAGAACTTAAGAGGTACCAGGTTAATAGAATATTGCATCGATCACAGCATGGTGATAACAAATACATGGTACAAGCTACCGAAAAGACGTTTATACACGTGGACATCGCCTAGAAATGATAATAATATGGTAATTAAAAACCAAATAGATTATATAATGATAAATTTTAGGTATAGAAACGTGGTAAAGTGTGTCAAGACGTACCCTGGTGCTGATGTGCAGTCAGATCACAATCCGGTTGTGGCCAAAATTTCGATTAGAATGAAAAAACCGGAAAAGAAAAATGTAACTCAAAAGGCTAATCTGATCCTACTTAAAGATACAAATACAAAGAATAGTATATCAAGTATGCTGAATAACAATCTAAAAGAAATTGAAAATGATATCAACAATGAAGAAAATATCGAAAAAACATGGGAAAAATTTAAAAAACCACTAACTGATGCATGCAAAGAATTGGAAAAACCTAGTGCCCACGTAGCAAGGAAAGAATGGATGACAGTTGAAATCCTATCACTAATAAATGAAAGAAGAGAATGGAAGAATGCCAATCAACAAAAATACAAGGAGTTAAACAGTCTAATCAAACGGAAAATAAAAGAAGCAAAAAATATTTTTTGGATAAGAGAATGTAACGAAATAGAAGAGTTAGAAAAACAGAATAACAGCTTTAGATTACGTAAAAAAGTTAAACAAGTAACAAACACTGGAAGAAGGAAGAGTTATGGTATATTAAACGATAACAATGGGAAAATCATATTAGAACCTGGTAAAAGACTTGAGGTATGGGAAAAATATATCATTGAATTATTTGAAGACACTAGAGCTGAACTGTTATCAGAATCGAATGAAGAAGGTTATGTCATTTTAGAAGACGAAGTCAGAGTTGTAATAAAAAATTCTAAAGATAGATTAGCCATTGGACCAGACAGAATTCCGAATGAAATACTGAAATTACTTGATGATGATAACATAAAAACACTAACTCGACTATTCAACAAAATTTATACTTCCGGCACCATTCCAAAAGAATGGTTAAAATCAACGTTTATTACATTGCCAAAAAAAAATAAAGCAACTGTTTGTGGAGATTATCGAACAATAAGTTTAATGTGTCACAGTTTAAAAATATTCTTGAAAATAATACATAATAGAATCTACAAAAAATTGGAAGAGGGAATCAGCGAATCACAATTTGGGTTCAGAAAGGCGTTAGGAACCAGAGAAGCTTTGTTTATGCTACATATCTTAAGTCAAAGAAGCATAGAAATGAACAACTGCATACACGCTTGTTTCATAGACTTTGAAAAAGCCTTCGATAAGGTGAGACACGACAAACTGGTGGAAATATTGAGAACAAAAAATTTAGATGAACAAGATATAAAAATTATTGAATGTCTATACTGGAACCAATCTGCTGTAGTGAGGACTCAGGATGGTACAACTGATGAAGTAAAAATCAGAAGAGGAGTGAGACAAGGTTGTATTCTTTCACCTATGTTATTTAATATGTACTCAGAAGAAATTTTTAAGGAGGCATTAAGAGATCTAGAAACAGGAATAAAAATCAATGGTGAGCTAATAAATAACATTAGATTTGCAGATGACGCAGTGTTGCTGGCGAATAACAGTATAGATCTACAAAAAATGATAGAAGAACTAAATAAATATTGTGAAGAGTTTGGTTTGAAAATGAATAGTAAGAAGACTAAACACATGATAATAGGGAAAGAGTCAGGCAGTAATGTAATTAAACTAAACAACAATATTTTGGAAAAAGTAAAAAAATTCAAGTATCTGGGAACAATTGTTGAAACTGGGGCAGAAAGTAGATCGGAAATAAACTCAAGAATAGAACAGGCCAGATCCGCTTTTAAGAAGATGAACAACGTTTTTTGTAAAAATGAATTAAATCTAAAACTGAAATTAAGAATTTTGAAATGTTATATCTGGTCGATTCTGCTGTATGGCTGTGAAGCGTGGACGTTGAGAAAGAGAGATATGCAGAGAATTGAAGCATTTGAGCTATGGACATATCGTCGTATACTGAAAATCTCATGGCAAGATAGAATTACCAACGTAGAAGTTCTAAATAGAATGGGAAAAACAAAAGAACTTATGAACATCATTAAACTTAGAAAGTTAGGATTCTTCGGTCACGTGATGAGAGGAGAAAAGTATAGAATCTTGCAGTTGACTCTACAAGGGAAAATAGCAGGTAACAAAAACAGGGGAAGAAAAAAAAAATCCTGGCTAAACAATTTGGAAGAATGGTATAACATGATGGGTGTTGAGATTTTTAGAGCGGTAAAATCCAGAGCAAAAACAAAAGAAATGATGGCCAACCTCCATAGGGGAGTGGAACAATAAGAAGAAGATTTAAATTCTTATAAACTAAGGCGGTTTCATCAGCATTGTAGATCTGCTGTGGACATAAATTTAGATCGCTGATTTTTTTCTGAAAATTTTCAATGAATGCAGAAACTGCTGAATTATCTGAAGAAAGCTTTTCCCCGCATATCTTTAAAAATCTAATAGTAAAGATATGCGGGGGGAAAGCTTTTCAACGCATATCTTTAAAAATATAATTTTTTGAAGTTTTGAATTCACCCAAGACTAGCTTCGAAAGGTATTTCTGTATTCAAATGTAAGTGGAACTCGAGCGCTTTTGTTTGTAGATTTTCGTTGGTAATGATGTTATTGTTTACACGCTCATTAAGAAACCAGTCATACAAAGCCTATATCCGGAAAACCAATTTTCGTAATTTTTTTAATTTTTTTCAGCGGAATTATGCTATCCTGGGTAAACTTCTCTATATTTTCTTTATTTTGTTTGATTCTCGTAATTGAGTTTTTATTAATATTATATAGTTTACAAATATCTTTAGGTTTTTCACCATCCTATAGTTTCTTTAAAATATCAGTTTTTTGATGAAAAGTTAGTTTCTCTGAATATATATATATATATATATATATATATATATATATATATATATATATATATATATATATATATATATATATATATATATATATATATATATATATATATATATATATATATATATATATATATATATGTATATATATTATACATATATCTGAAAAAACTCGTATTAAAATTATCCTGAATTGATTTTATAATGTTTTTATTATTATTATTACTTCATACTAAAGTTAACAAAATATGCAAATCAATATGTAGTATTCATCATTGATTCTACCATTTAAGACCAAACTTTCTCTACACGATTTGATGACCAGGCTTTTAAGACTTCTTTTTCGGTTAGGATAGGTTAAATTTTTCAAGGAATTTTACGCAGTGTTTGATGTTTTTGTCAGACTTCATTAATTTAGTATAACATAACTATAATTTACATATGGCGTACTTCTCGTGAAAACAGCAAGCAGTTCGATCACCGCTACTTATCAGATCTGCTAGGTTGTTAACGGTTTTGAGTGAATGCCAGTTTTCTTTATATTTTCATCTTTAAATTTTTTGTACAGTTCGGAAAAATTAAAATACAAAATGTGCAAGATATGAAAGGTTTAAAAAAATAATTACAAAACAAATAAAACCAAATTACCAAAATAAAAGTTTTTATGTTCAACTTATTTTTCACTGGAAGTTAAAAATTAAGTGTCAAAGAAATCCAATTTAAACAAAGCCGGCAAAAATATTTTCAATTTTTTTTTTACAAATTTTAAACACAACAATGTTAACATAAGTAAATATGAAATTAAAGAAAACTTATTTTACGCCTGAATAAATCAGATTTTAAATATACTAGTTTCGGTTCAACAATTTCTGTTATAATGACTTAGCAATTAATGTAATTAAAAATCATTTTCTTTGAAGTAACCCCAAGGAACAACACAACAATAGAAGTTGAACAATTCTGTTTATATTATAACTTTGCTTACGTTAGGTTTATGCATGTTGACGTATGTTTGGGTCTTGTTTAAGTTTCTTTAAGTAATGTTTAGATAATATTTACTTATGTTACTCGTAAGTTATGTTTCAATATGTTTAGGTTATGTTTAACAATGTTTAGATCATGTTTAAGTTTCTTTAGTTAAGTTTAGGTCATGGTTACGTAAGTTTAACTTATATGTACTTATGTTCAGGCCATGTATACCGCACACGGCATGTTTACAGGAATTTAGATTATGCTTAAGTATGTTTAGATTCTGTTAGCTTATGATTAGATTATTTTTAAGTAAGTTTGGGTCATGTCTAAGAATCTTTAGTTATGTTTAGATCATGTTTACGTGTGTTTAACTCATGTATGCTTAGGTCATGTTTACATAGTGACCCGGCACGCAATTAATTTTTATTACTTTATCAGAAAAATATTTCTAAGGGCCAAAATAAGTTAATTCAATTAATGTTTGCTTAAGATTAAAAAAAAACTTAGATTACAGATTAAGACTATTCCTTTAAAATTAATAAGACACTTGCGTATTCAGCAGAAAGTGCTTTATATAATGAAAATAATCTTTAATTTTAAGGAAAATATTTTAAAAACCTTATTGAAGTACTTAACCTAAGTGCAAAGTGCCTAACCTAAACCTAAGTCTAAACAATATCATATTATAACATTCTTTTACAAATTCGTTTAGTGGAGACTTTTTATAATAAAAGTGTCTGACAAAATGGTTTAAGAAATGTAAGTGATTTTAGTTGTATTAATTTAAGTGTTTAGTTTATAAATTGATTAAATGATTATTGAGCATAATTTCGCAACGAGATACTTATAGCTTGAATTTTATCAGAAATTGTTACTGAATTTCGCAACGAGATACTTATAGCTTGAATTTTATCAGAAATTGTTTTCACACCTTTCAAATCGTGGAGGATAAGTGTATGAAAAAACCAACCACATCTTCAGGATTTTTTTTGTTTCACCTGTAGCTTTTTCGTATGTGTTATAGCACAACTGCTCCAAACTATATATATAACTGCTCCAAACTATATATAACTGCTCCAAACTGGAGAGCCACAAAGCAAAACACTTTGGAACACCACTTTACATATTAAAATTTTGTTTGCTATTTAAAAGTTTTATTTCCTATTGACAATTATCAATATATATTATTTTAATTATATTAGAACATTTTTTAGTAGTTAAATCGATGTGGATTTTAAAAATTTGTTTTTTTATCAAGGTATAAACCTAGATATTTAACTGAATCGTTCCAAGGTATCAATTTTTCATTGAGGTTGAAATCATTAATATGGATATATTTAGCATCCCTTTTAAGTAAAGCTGGAGTTTTTGATGCATTGATTTTAATCTGCCATTTGGTGAAATATTAGAAATTTTATGTAATGTACTTTGTAAATAATGGACTATTGTAACACCTGATTGATCAGTTGTAAGAATAGCAGTATCATCTGCGTATAATCCCAAGTCACAGTCAACAGTGATTGGAATATCTGATGTATTATATAGACTTGAGCTTAATGTTCACCCCTGAGGGACGCCAGCCGCAATATCAAATAAATTTTAGTTACAGTTCTTAATAGTGACTCCAAATTTCCTATTGCGTAAGAAGCTTCTTAATAGTGACTCAAAATTTCCTATTGCGTAAGAAGCTTCTACATAGTTAAGTACGTGGGGAAACCAACCGTTACAAATTTATAGATTAACCCGCCATACTGAATTAAATGCATTTTGCACATCAAGAAAAATCATATCAATAGACTTTTTGTTGTTAAAATTCTTTCTGTTCATATTTCTGATTCTAAAAAGTTGGTGACACGTAGGAATCGCACGAAACCCTCATTGTTCATCTGGAAGCGTTCCTTTAATTTCGATAAGTTAATTTATTATTGATTTAATACATTTTTCAAATATTTTGCCTAAGCCAGCCAGCAAGCTGATAGGTCTAACTGGTTAGCATTTTTATTAGGCTTTGGCACACAAAACATGGTGGCTATTTTTCAAGAGTCTGGAGAATAACTTTTTTTCAAGCAATCATTAAATTTATGATTGATGTAAACAATCGTTTTTTTAATAATAAGTTACTAATACCGTTTGGATCAGGAGCTTTGTTGTTTTTGATATATCGCAGTAGATCTAATTTACGCAGGTTTAATTAATTTAATTTTTGTGCTGTTTGATGAACTTAAATGGTCAATATAATTTGCTACCAAATTTTCTACCCACTCATCGCTGAGCATATTGTTTTCATGTTGTGAAGCAAAAAATGTACCAAACTTATCAGCTTTTTTCTGATTTGTCAGTAAAATACTATTTTCGGTATTAATGGGTGGAATTTTTTTATTTCCCTTTTTTAATATATTAGATAAGTTCCACAAGGGCTTCAAACCTTTATCAAGAGATTGAAGTTTTAAAGACCAATTTGTTAAAACTAAATGGTACTGGGTAACCGTCGGGTAGCTCTGGATAATTTTGTAGGTGAGAAAATGTGTAGGTGAAGGTGGTGATATGAACTCAACATTACTAGTGACTAATTTGTCAAATAGTAATTTACCCCAAGTATTTTGCCTCATGCAGTTCTATGCCTACAGTTAAAATCACATGCAATAATGTAATTATATGGCAATCTGTTTAATAAATTAAGATCATATAAAATATTTTCTTTTAATAATTGATTAGGATTTGCTCCGGAGAAATAAGCACCAATTATTACTATCTTCGAATCATTGCACATTTATTGGATAGCAAGTGTTTCAAAGGACCTTGTTTTTAGCAAGAGCATTAATTTGTGTTTAATATTTTTCTTGACTACTAGCGTAATTCCACCATGTGATCTATCAGCACGATCGGGTCGGTCACAAACATAATTATGATCGAATAATTTGTTCATATATTTAAGCCAAGATTCTGCAATGTCGATATAATCTAAATTTAAGAAATTAAAAAATCAAAAGATTTAAATTTGGAAAGTTAACAGCATTAGGAGCCAAATTCTGCTATTGAGGACTGTTTAATAAATTAAGATCATATAAAATATTTTCTTTTAATAATTGATTAGGATTTCCTCCGGAGAAATAAGCACCAATTATTACTATCTTCGAATCATTGCACATTTATTGGATAGCAAGTGTTTCAAAGGACCTTGTTTTTAGCAAGAGCATTAATTTGTGTTTAATATTTTTCTTGACTACTAGCGTAATTCCACCATGTGATCTATCAGCACGATCGGGTCGGTCACAAACATAATTATGATCGAATAATTTGTTCATATATTTAAGCCAAGATTCTGCAATGTCGATATAATCTAAATTTAAGAAATTAAAAAATCAAAAGATTTAAATTTGGAAAGTTAACAGCATTAGGAGCCAAATTCTGCTATAGAGGACTCAAGCCTATTGAGTTTTCTTGCGCAATGCATCTTTTAAATTAAGATAATTAGCTCTGTCTGCACATTTAATATAACTTTATGTATGATTGCCTAGGTAATTTGCACATTCACAGGTGTTTTTTTGTCCAATTTAATAAATTTTTCCAAGTCAGAGCAATCGCTACATTTATGTTCACCTGTGCAAACGTCGTTCACCTGTGCAAACGTCGTTAACCTGTGCAAACGACAGCACCATTTAGAGCTATGCCCAAATGTTTTGTAATTGAAACGGGTTCAGCCATTTTTATATGACCGATAAAAATCCCATTTAACCAACGTATAAAACAATGCCTTAGAATTTTTCCTTAATTCACTTATTTGCATTATCCCGGGTTTAAAGTATAACAGGTAAGTTGCTTGATCAGCATTGATTCTTAACGTACATTTTCTTTGCTTCGATACAATTTGAAATATTTTTGCACTTTAATTCATTACTTAATTCATCATTTCAACGGAGTGTAAACCATAAAGAACAAATTTAACTGGTTCACTAATAGAATTGTCATGACCGAAAAATTTAATATTGTTTTTTTTTTCAACAATTCAAAAAGCTTTTCATAGTTAATGTGATTAACGCACAAAACTTGTGTGCTTTTCATTTTAATATTATATTCTGCAATATTAGCTGTTTTTAAAAATTGATGAATATTCTTATTATTTAGATCAACAATATTAATTGGCGGCGGTTTCATGTTTATTACTACTTTCATTAACATTTGGCTCTTCAAGGTCATCAGTTAGTTGAGTCAATAGCCTAAATCTATTATTATAAATCTCCGAAGAAGGATTTTTATTTGTGATTGCACCTCGAAGCATTTTTTTAACCTAAAACTCCTCAAGATTTTTTTTTAACCTAAAACTCCTCATCATCCGATGGAAAATCTCTAAACCTTTTGTTTTCCACAATTAAATTTAAGCCTATTGTTGTTCAAATTTTAAATATTTATTAGAAAATAATAACTTATCAAACGAATTGAAAATAGAATCCACGACTTTGGTTAATAACTATTCATTATTGGTTTTCTTTTTCTATCCTGAATTTTTCCAATCGTCTGCTGCTTTTTTATAAAATGTTTTGTGATTTTTCTGCAAGTTTTGGAGTGTGCCATGGAAAATATAGTTTTTATACTAACGCACTATTTTGGTTTTTTTAGGTTTATTTTCTACTATTTATTTATTACTATTTTTTCTTCCTAGTCGCGCTTGAAAATTATTTTTGCAAAAACGTTTATTAAAATTTTATGTTTAATTTATTTTTTCATACTGACCTAGCATAAAAAATACGTACCAGGAAATTTAAGGGAATCGAAATTTTTGTTTTATATTTTTCTCTTGCCGATCAATCTACCGACATTTCATCAATAGCAGAATCCATGATTTTTTTTGGGGAATAACTGACGCTGAAAAACTCTCAAGAAGCGAAACTACAAGAAGTACGTATGAAAATTTAGTGACCGAAAAGCGAAGCATTTTACCGGACATAGAAAGTGTAACAGAAAAATGGTAACAAATAATAGATACCCTGCAAGAAGCTGCTATGAGCACAATTGGAGTTAAGACTCGTGTGTCGAATGAATGGTACGATGAAGAATGTCGAAATGTAAATAATATTAAAAAGAAAGCCAAAAGAAAGCTTCTTGAAAGACATACAAGACGAAACCAAAGCGAGTACAGAGAAAGAAAACAAGGAGGAAAAAAAGTGATGAAGAAGAAGAAAAAAGAATTTATGAAGCTGTAAATTGGAAAAATAGAAGAAAGTCATAGGCAAAAAAATGCAAGAGCCATGTACAGAAGCATAAAAACACAAACAGTTTTAAGTCTAGACTGAATATCTGCAAAAATAAAGATGGTATTGTTATTGTGGAAGAGTAAAAAATATTGGAAAGATGGCAAGAACATTTTAGCGAGCTACTAAACAAAAATAGAAATGCAATTGAGGAGGAAACCGCAAAACTATTCTATACGATAGAAAATCAAATCGAACCACCAAATATTGATGAAACTATCGCCGCAATACAAAAATTAACGAATGGCAAAGCGCCCGGTGAAGACTCAATAACAGCTGAGCTAATTAAGTATGGTGGAGTAAAGCTATATGAAATGGTGCATGATATAATAACAAGAATGTGGAGTGCTGAGGAATTACCTGTCAAATGGCTAAGTAGTATTATCATACCTCTACACAAGAAAGGGGACAAAAGGACTGCAGAAATTACAGGGGAATATGAACGTAGGATATAAAGTTTTCACCAACATCCTTTACAAAAGAATAAACATCATAGCTGAGGAGATTTTAGGTGACTACCAATGCGGTTTTGGGTCCAGCAGATCCACTACAGACCAATGTTTTTTTCTGAGTCAAACTTGAAAAGTTTTTGGATGTTTCCTTGGATGTACACTGTCTATTTATAGATTTTAAAGAGGCAAAAATTGGAAACACGCTGTTGTACCTTGGAATACCAACAAAATTAATTAGACTGGTACAAATAACGCTTATTAACACTACATCAAAAGTTCTGATTCAGGGAAAGTTGTCCCAGTCATGTCAGGAGTAAAGCAAGGAGATGCATTGTTGAAGAGATCCATACAAAATCTACAATAATGAAAAAGAATTCCCAGCTAGCTGCTTTTACGGATGATGTTGGCCTAATAGCAAGAAATATAAGAGAACTTAAGGAAAAAAAAGCTGAGGCAGTGGGTCTAAACTCAGAAAAAAACAAATACTTCTTAAGAACTAGATCAAATAGAAGGCCACAGGATCTCGTTATAGGTGAACATAATTTTGAAGCAGTAAAGTCGTTCAAATATTTGGGGGTAATTTTTAGTAGTGATGGTGATTCTGCGGTAGCAGTGCAAGAACGAATACATGCTGCGAACAAAGCATTTTATGCAAATCTAAAACTATTTAAATCTAAACTTATATCTAGGAATGTAAAGCTCACAATGTATAAAACTTTAATAAGACCTGTACTCACATTTGGCTGTGAGACGTGGATTTTGAAAGCGGCCGAAATAAAACAACTATCAATTTTGTAACGAAAGATATTGAGAAAAATATTCGGACCGATTGAAAGTGATGATGGCGCATATAGAGCACGGTACAATCATGAATTAGATTAACTTGTTGACCATCGAAATATTATGCGATTTATCAAAGCACTGAGATTAAGTTGGCTGGGGCATATAATAAGGATGCCGGAAAATAGAGCTACGAAAGCAATTTTTATGAAATATCCAGATGGAAAACGAAGAAGAGTTAGACCTAGGAATAAATGGCTAGAAGCGGTTGAGGAAGATTTAAGGAAAATGAATGTAAGAAATTGGCGAACATTAGCATCACAGAGGGACATGTGGAGGAAAATTGTTGAGGAAGCAATGGCTCATCAAGGGCTGAACTAGCAGGGAAAAAATGGTTGAGGAAATGTTGGCTATGAAGTTGTTGAAGGGGCAAAGAACAGGAAATAATTTGAAGATGAATGCTAACTTCAATTACGATGTCGAAGATGGCTGCTAACTTCAATTACGATGCCTAAAACCGCAGAAATCCTGAATGAGAAAAATATAACAGGCAAAAAAATTTATATGTGCTCGGATAGTCAAGCTGTTCCACAGGCGCTTGAGAGTAAATCGGTTAAATCTAAGCTAGAAGATAAGTGCAAAACGAATCCAAATTTACTAGCAAGGCAAAATGACTTAAAACTCATCTGGTTGTCAGGGCATAATGGGTACTGAAAAGGCGAACGAACTGCCGAACTTACTCTTGGGTGGGCCAACCACAATAGGTGTATCAACACAAAAACTTTTTTGGGGGAATTTAAGCATATTCTAATAAATAAATCAAAGACACGTCTATTTACCGGTATTGTTACGAGCCATAACATGTTCAGGAAACATGCCATGAGATTAAGACTAACGGACACATCGGCCAGTAGAGGATGCGAGGAAGATGAGGAACACTAAAACACCTCCTCTGCCGATGCCCCGTGGTTCGACCGAGAAGACTTGGAAACTCAGTTCTTGACGGACTTAGTGGTGGCGGGCAGTTTAAGACCACCTAGATTCATCGCGTTCCTGATAGAGGTAGCATGGTACGATGTGCTATAGGCCAGACTGAGTCATTGTTTGGGGTGTACAATGCACCCAAGAGCTGTGGATGCGCGGTGGGGATTAACCCTTCCTCTTTCAAACCACCCAACACAAATTATATTTAATTCCCGGGTTTTAAAATGTGCAATCCCGGGATTCGGGAAATCAAAAATCAAGAAATTTCCCGGTATTCCGCTCCAGGGATATCCCGGGAAGGATCCACTAATGACACTAAATAACAGAAAACATATGACACTAATAAAAAACGTCATTACTGATTTACTTTTTACGTAATCAAATTCCCGAACTAATTTATATCACTTAACTAAATACACGAGGTGGCATGGTGTAGTGGTTAGAGTGCTCATCTACCAACCAGAGCGTTCGTGGTTCGAATCCAGTTGAAGGACGATAATTTTCATCAAGGTCTTTTCAAATACTATTCGATTTATTAATTACAGGCAACCAACCTCCGCCGAGAAAAACCATCATGGGAGCCCCCTGGGTCCTTCTAAAAACATCAAAAAGTGGAACCCAGGAAGTGCCACCTCTTGGAAAAAAGCAGAAACTAAAACCTAACAAAGTTCCTCACCACTACACCACAGGAGAATTTGGCGGACGTTGTTTCTAGGCAACGACAGATGGCAGCCCCATCATCCTAGGACCTGCTACAGTAGACCAATCACCTGCTTATCTGGAACTTAAAAACTGATTCAAGAAACTGATACAAGGCAAAATAATAGGACGGATCTTACTTTCGAAATAGGACGCGCATTGCGCAATGGAATGTACGAACTCTTCGGGAGGCATCAAGGCTTGCACAATTAGAACATCAAATGACATCATACAAGATCGAAATCCTAGGAATTAGCGAATTAAGGTGGAATGACAATGGCGAAATCATCACTGGAAATGGTAACACTGTACTCTACAGCGGAAGAAGCAGTGGTAGCAACGGCGGTGTTGGAATTGTAATATCAAAGAAGTTCCGAAATTCTCTCCAAACTTGGAAGCCTATATCAGACCGTATAATAATGGCTCGTTTCAAGAGTACAGTAAGGCATATTGCCATAGTACAGTGCTATGCACCAACGGAAGACGCCGAAGACACTAAGAAAGACGAATTCTACGCACAACTAACAACTACGCTCAACGAGATTCGAAGAGGAGATATCGTCATACTAATGGGTGACTTCAACGCGAAAATAGGCAGCAATAACATCGGCATTAAGAACACCATAGGCATTCATGGATGTGGAGTTAAAAACAACAACGGCGAGAGACTAATTGATCTGTGTCAGACATTTCAGCTAGTCATAGGTGGCTCTATCTTCCCGCACAAGGAGATCCATAAATATACATGGACATCACCTAACGGCAGCACACGAAATCAGATCGATAACATATGCGTGAGCAGAAGATGGAGAAGCTCATTATCAGATGTCAGAAATAGAAGAGGTGCTGACATCGGCAGCGATCACGAGCTAATCACTGGAGAGATTAAAATCAAACTGAAATGTCAAAGGACAATCAATAGACACAGCAGACGAAAGCGTTTAAGTCTCCAACAACTTCAGAACTACTCAACCAAGAATGCATTAGCAGCAGCCATTCGCGCGCAGCTACCAGTAGAAAATGAACACTCATGGGACGATATAGTTGCAACATACAATCAGGTCGCAGAAGAAACACTCGGTATAGCATAACCCCAGAGGAAAATATGGATATCAGATGACACTTGGAAGCTAATTGCTCAAAGACGGGAACTCAAGCTGCAGCTTAACAACAACATTACTACTAGACAGCAATACCAACTGCTGGCCAAGCAAGTAAAGAAAGCTGCACGAAGAGACAGAAGAAAGTTCCTAGATAGGCTAGCAACATCAGCAGAAACAGCAGCTAGCCAAAACAACTTGAAGGAGTTACACCAGATTGTAGGAAGTCTCGTAAATCGCAAGTGTAACAGGAGCCAAGCAGTCTATGACCAAAGGGGTGTGCTTCTAACAAATAGTGATGCACAAACGCGAAGATGGAGACAACACTTCGAAGATGTCAGCAATATCTCAAACTCCGCTGAAGACATACAAGGTGAAAGCAGTCCCGCAGAAAATAATCTAGGAATATGAAGCAACCCTCCCAGCAGAAACGAGATCAAAGAGGCTATAAAGAAGTTAAGAAGAAACAAAGCACCAGGCGAAGATGGAATACCGGCTGAAATCCTGATGGCTGACGTCGAATGCTCAGCAGAACTTCTACAACCACACATCACGTCTGTATGGGAAGAGTTGGCTGCCTCCAACTTGGAAGAAAGGCATCATCGTGAAACTACCGAAGAAAGGCGACTTGAAGGATTGCAACAACTGGAGAGGAATAACTCTGCTTAACACCATATACAAAATAGTGGCAACTATAATACAAGAAAGACTTCAAAGTAAAATCAACAACACTTTGCGAGACGAACAGGCAGGATTCCGGCCACATAGAAGCTGCGTAGACCAGGCTAACACGCTACGCATCATCATTGCACAATCAATAGAATGGCGTACTCCCCTGTACCTACTGTTCATAGATTTCAAGAAGGCTTTTGATACCATCAAACGGTCCGCCATATGGAAAGCATTGAGAAGAAAAGGAGTACCAGAAAAAATAATTCGAATCATCAGAGCAATGTACGAGGATGCAGAACTCTCAGTTCTTCATAATGGGAACATCAGCGACTCATTCCACACAAACGCAGGAGTAAAACAAGGATGCCCTCTATCACCTCAACTATTCACAATCGTACTAGATGACATCATGACCGAAGTCTGTTCGAAGAAAAGAGGAATAACATGGAGTCTCTCACGACAACTCGAAGACTTGGATTATGCGGATGATATTTGTCTACTCTCGCACAAAGTTACTGACATGCAAGCTAAACTAGAAGACCTGGAAAGAACAGCACGCAATGTAGGGCTTGAGATAAATATCAAGAAAACCAAGGCGATGAGAATAAACAACGTCAGTACAGAGCACATCACCCTGCACGGACAACCAGTCGAATACGTAGATAACTTCTGTTATCTAGACAGTACAGTGACAACGGATGGTGGTGCAGAGACAGACGCAAATAACAGGCTCAACAAGGCGAGAACAGCATTTGGACGATTACAGCCAGTATGGAGAAGCTCACAAATATCCAGACGAACTAAACTTAGAATATTCAACGCATGTGTAAAGTCAACCCTGACATACGGAAGTGAAACCTGGCTAATATCAAACACCATCACACAGAAGTTACAGGTATTCATCAACAAGTGTCTGCGAATCATATGCAAAATATTCTGGCCTAACACCATCAGCAACACAGCGCTCTGGAAACTAACAAATGAGGAACCCATACTGACACAAATAAAACGAAGAAAATGGAGGTGGATCGGTCATACCATCAGAAAGAAGCCCGATAGCATAACAAGAATGTCGCTAGAGTGGAATCCTCAAGGATCAAGAAATCGCGGTCGTCCGAAGAACACCTGGAGACGCACAATACTCCGAGAACTAAGAAAATGCAACCTTACCTGGGAAAACGAAAAAACATCAGCAACAAACAGAGTAAGATGGAGATGCCAAGTGGAAGCCCTATACTCCCAAGAGGGGTAAAAGGAAAAAAAAAAAAAAAATATACACAGCCAACCTTATATAGAACCAGATGGCAATTGTTGGAATTTTAGTCATACACCTAAAAATTGTAAAGGACATTATGTTTGTATGACGGAAATTGCCACTTACAACATTTTCGTTGTTTTTTGCAATTAATACAGGATAATTTGTTTACACAATCTAAATGTTTTGAGTTAATTCCACATTCAAATTAGCTTTCCAGCGTAAGATGACAAAAAAGAAGGAGTTGTACAGGCAATCAAACCGAGATTCCTTGTTAGGGGTGTTAAATAATTTAAAAATGTTAGGGTCAGGGATAGATACAGATCTTAACAGCCTATTTGATGAGGGTACCTTAATCAGCAAAGATTGTAATATTACGGCTAATTTCACAGCAAATGTAGCGTAAATTCTCTGGCATCACACTCCGGCCAAGTACAAAGGAGAAAAACAGCGGCGAGCCGCCCTCCTCCAGTGATGTCAACAAAACCAAAAAATAAACACCTCAAGGTGATTCAAGCGAACCTCCAATGAGCTGTAGCGGCCACGGACGTACTTACATGGAGGTTCGCTAAAGAGGAGTTCCAAATGGCCCTCCTACAGGAACCTCGAGCTACTATAGGTAAGGTACTTGATATTCCTCAAATCTTAGGTAAGTTAATTTTTGACAAAAACAGCAGCAGACCTAGAGCTGGAATTCTTCTTTCATCCAAAATTAATTATCTAAACATTGAAATTTTAACCGAACAGATTTGGGAGCTGTACCGGTGAAACTACCAACCCCAGGGGGTTTTCAATAGGTTATTATCGCCTCGGCTTACTTTCCTGGAGAGGAGGTAGAAGCTCCAACCAATAACATCATAGAGTTAATGCAATACAGAAAAATCCATAAACTATCAGTCATCCTGAGCTATGATGTCAACGCCCACCACATAGCAGAGATATAAATAAAAGAGGTGAGTCACTTTTAGAATAACTTAGTACTAACAATCTAGATATATTAAATAGGGGTAATTCCCCCACTTTCGAAAACAGTATTAGGCATTAAGTACTTGACCTAACGATTGTAAGCCCCTGTCTCTCCCAGTGTAAACTGGCATGTCTCAAAGGTAACTTCCTTATCTGACCATAAGCACATTTGTTTTGAACTCCGTACTTTTCACGATGTGAGCTGCACAACGTTGAGAAATCCCAAGCGTACCAACTGCACCCAGTAGCAGGAAACTCTGAAGTACGAAATAAACTGTTCAACAGCCCAGACTGCAATCAACAGCCCAGACTGCATTGACCTCCACGCCAACCAACTTGTCACAAGCATTATCAATGCTTAAGAACTAAGTCGTCCTATTACATAAAAGGCTCATTCTAAAGATGTACCGTGGTGGATTAAGGAACTAGCGGACAAACGCAAGAAAACAAGGAAGATGTTCAACCGAGCAAAAACCTTCGGTAGCTGGGAGGACTACAAAACCACCCTTCCCGTTTACAAAAGGTACTAGCAAAAGATATTCCCGTAGATAACGGTTTGCTAGAGAGACAAGATGGTTCTCTAACAACAAGCAGCTCTGAAACACTAGTAGTGTTACTAGCTACCCACTTTAAGGCCTGCAAACTCAACAATAACCCAGAAGATGAAGAGGCAGTGGCAGTAAGACTGCGTGCTACACCACACAGCAGAAGCCTCGCTGGTACAATGTTCACTCCGCAAAAGATCAGATGGGCAATAAACAACTTTAAACCCTACAAATCGGCCGCAGTTGACAAAATTTTCCCTGCACTCCTACAACAGGGATTGGAGATTCTTATGCCCAATATGATAAGAATCTTCAAAGCCACTTTTATATGGGGATATAACCCCCAAGAAATAACCAAGAAAGACGAATTTTACGAACAATTAACATCAGCGCTTAATAATGTACGAAAAAGAGACATTGTCATACTAATGGGTGATTTCAACGCTAAAGTAGGAGACACCAACCAAGAAAACATCGTTGGAAAACATGGTTGTGGAGTTCGGAACAACAACGGAGAAAGATTAGTCGAACTATGTCAAGCATTTCAGCTAGTCATCGGCGGTACCATCTTCCCCCACAAAGATATACACAAGTATACCTGGACGTCACCTGGAGGCCGCACACGCAATCAGATCGACCATATATGCGTGAGCAGAAGATGGCGTAGTTCATTAACTGATGTCAGAAATAGAAGAGGTGCAGATATCGGTAGCGATCATGAACTTATCACTGATGACTTTAAATTCAAGCTGAAATCGCAAAGAACAGCCAGACATAGAAGAAGAAGACGTTTAAATCTCCGACAACTCGTAAATACTTCTACCAAAGACGAACTAGTGAACAACCTACTAGAGAAAACATCAACATTAGCGGAGAATCATACATGGGAAGACATTGTAGCTGTATTCAATCAAGTCGGAGAAGAAACACTTGGTATAGCACAGCCTGAGCGAAAAATATGGATCTCTGATGAAACATGGAACCTCATATCTCAAAGAAGAGAACTGAAGCGGCAACTGATTAACAACACAGCAACTAGCAGTCAATACAACATCGCTGCTAAACAAGTAAAGAAGGCCGCAAAAAGAGACAAAAAGCAGTTCCTGGAAAAACTAGCCACAGCAGCTGAAACAGCGGCGGGACAGAACAACATGAGAGAGTTACACCAGATTATAAGGAGTCTCACAAATCGGAAGTGTAACAGGAACCATCCAGTCAGAGATCGTCATGGCGTGCTACTAGCGAACACAGATGGTCAAACACAAAGATGGAGGGAACATTTCGAAGAAATCAGCAATACCTCAGATGACAATAATGAAACACGGTATGCAGAAGAAATGAACAGCCACACAGATAACAGCTTAAGGATGTCGTGTGACCCACCCAGTGTCAATGAGATAAAAGAGTATATATTGAAGTTGAAATGTAATAAAGCAGCTGGCGAGGATGGCATCTCAGCCGAATTGCTACGCGCCAACAACAGAACATCTGCAGAACTTCTATATCCTCACATCAGAAAGGCATGGGAAGAGGGCTGCCCACATCTTGGAAGAAAGGCATAATTGTGAAAATACCAAAGAAAGATGACTTGAGAGAATGCAGCAACTGGAGAGGTATAACTCTGCTCAACTCCATATATAAAATACTTGCGACTATCATACAAGGCAGACTTCAAAACAAGATCGAAGGAAGTCTACGTGATGAACAGGCTGGTTTCCGCCCTAACAGAAGTTGCGTAGATCAAGCCAACACTCTACGCATAATAGTCGAACAATCTGTGGAATGGCGTACACCTCTATACCTTCTGTTCATAGACTTCAAGAAGGCCTTTGACACCATCAAAAGAGTTGCAATATGGAGAGCATTAAGTAAGAAAGGAGTACCCCAGAAAATAATCAACATTATCAAGGCAATGTACGAAGATGCGGATCTCGCGGTACTGCATAATGGAAACATCAGTGACTCTTTCACTACAAACACAGGAGTTAAACAAGGATGCCCACTCTCACCTCAACTGTTCACAATTGTCCTGGATGAAATCATGAGAGAAGTCTGCGTGCAGAGACGTGGAATAACTTGGAGTCTCACACGACAACTCGAGGACTTAGATTATGCGGACGATATTTGTCTACTCTCGCACAAGCTCAGCGACATCCAAGCTAAAATAGAACATCTCGAAAGATTAGCTAAAAATGTTGGATTGGAGATAAATATCCAGAAAACTAAGGCCATGAGAATTAACACCTGCAATAGAGGAGACATTACCATCGAAGGAAACCCCGTCGAATATGCAATAGAGGAGACATTACCATCGAAGGAAACCCCGTCGAATATGTAATAGAGGAGACATTACCATCGAAGGAAACCCCGTCGAATATGTACTACCTAGATAGCTTCTGCTATCTAGGTAGTATAATAACAACAGACGGCGGCGCAGAAGCAGATGTTAATAACAGACTTCGAAAAGCAAGATCAGCATTCAGACAACTAAGACCTATATGGAGAAGTTCCCAGATTTCCAGAAACACAAAGCTTAGAATATTCAACTCATGTGTTAAGTCAGTTCTAACATATGGTAGCGAAACCTGGCTAATTTCGAACAACATCATACAGAAATTACAGGTATTCGTCAACAAATGTCTCCGTATCATATGTGGAATATTCTGGCTAAACACCATCAGCAACGTGGATCTGTTAGAAATTACAAGAGAGGAACCAATTGTGAAACAGATTAGGAGACGTAAATGGAAATGGATCGGACATACCATCAGGAAGAAAGCCGATAGCATTACCAGAATGGCGTTAGAGTGGAATCCCCAAGGGAAAAGATCACGAGGTCGTCCCAAGAACACCTGGAGACGATCGATACTCCTAGAACTAGGAAAATGCAATCTCACTTGGAACAGTGTAAAGACAGCAGCCACTAACCGAGTGAAATGGAGATGCCAAGTGGAAGCCCTATGATCCCAAGAGGAGTAATAAAAAAAAAAAAAAAAAAAAAAAAAATAACCCAAAAGTCTGGAGGAAAGCTATAAGCAACACGCTTACCAAAACGGGAAGTCAACTGAATCAGCCTATATTTTCACTATAAGCAACACGCTTACCAAAACGGGAAGTCAACTGAATCAGCCCTTCACGACCTGGTAAAGTCAATAGAAAAGGCAATTGAATACAAAGAAGTTGCACTATGTGCATTCCTGGACATAGATGGTGCTTTTGACAACACTCCTCACGAAGCAATTGTGGCAGCAGCCAGGAATAAAGGAATAAAACTGCCGACTACTAAATGGATTCATGCCATGCTGCAAAGTCGAACAATAACGGCGGAACTTGGTAATAACTCTTTAGCAGCACAAACCTATGGGTGTTGCTCTCAAGGAGGAGTGTTATCTCCAATTTTATGGTCTATTGTTGTTGATGAGCTACTTCACAACCTTCATGATTCTGGTTTCGAGGTAATAGGGTATGCCGACGCTCTGGTTCTCATAATCAGGGGTAAATATGAAAATATCATATCTAGTAGACACCAATTGGCTTTAAACAGGACAATGAACTTGTGCAAATCCAAAAACCTACAGATAAACCCAAATAAGACTATAATTATACCATTTACCAAAGGAAAGTGATTATCATTGTCTTTCAAGTGTGTAATGTGATAGACGTGTTCTGTGTTAATTCTTAATTTTCTTTTAAAGTTTTAAATTTTTAACTGGAAAATACTTTATTTATGTGTAGCGAAAATTAAAATATCTGGTGAAGTTGATATTTCTATTTTATTTTAACTTGTTCTTAATTTAACTAATCTTTAAATAAAATCTTTATTAAATTTCCTCTAATAATTAATTTAAATTCTGCATGTTTAAATAGTTTGGCCTTGAAAATAATTTTTGCAATTTTAATTGTCTTCTTGCATGGTATAATTTTTGCAATTTTAATTGTCTTCTTGCATGCCTTGAAAATAATTTCTTAACTCTAGAGTGAAATATTAACAGTCACAAATTAAAATATATTTTCTACTCATTACCGCTCATCATTTTTCCATTGTTTGGTAGTGCTTATTTTTATTTATATTTTCGTGTGTTTTTTTTTGGGGTCCGGTCATTTTTTCGAATTTATAATTTCATACTATTAATATTTTTCCACACTACATACAATTTGACCTAGTTTTTTTTTTTTTAATTTTTTTATTCTTTTATAATATTTTTTAATTTTAAAGTTAAATTTATATTTAAATTACATATTCTTATTATTTTAATTTAACACGGGTACAATTAAATCAATTTTTATTTATAATTTTACTATTCCTCGTTCTTTCCTCTTTCCGAATTTTTAGTTGTTCGCGATGGATTTTATATGCTGCATTTGTGGCTGTTAAATTAAGTCGACTATTGACAAACTTACTTCTCGCTCAAGAGTTGATTTAACAAATAATTTGTCGTTTCTTTGCGGAGATTGCAAAAAAAAATAATATTTTCACTTTGCTTTCTCGTAATAATGAATTAATAGAAAGCTTTTCAAAGGAATTTCTCTATTTTAGGACTAACTTTGATGAGAGTAATAATCGTCTTTTTTCTCTTGAAAATAAAATTAATTTATTATCCAATCAAATCTTGGATTTATCTTCTGCTGTCGAGTCAGTGGAAAAGGGCATTGAATCTAACACTCGCACTATTGCCACTAACGGATTTGATTTCGTGAAGAAATTATCAAGAACTGAGAAGTTAATTAGCGGTCTTGATTCCAATTTACATGAGTCTCTTGGCGAAAATATTCAGCGTATTGAGTCAGAACTTCATAACACTTCCGTCGATCTAAAAAAAATTAATGAATTTTTGGCCACAAACTCTAGTAGGCTAGATAATTTTTCCATAAATTATCTTAAAAAATCGGACGAGGTTTCTGATTTCTTGCAAAAATTATCGATTGACTTCAAGTACTTTAGTTCCTCTTATGAGGTTGGCTTCAGGACTATTAATTCTAATTTTTTAGGAGGCGTGGGCTCGGCCGTTGCTCCAGCACCTTTATTAAATAGTGCACCATTGCACACTATGGAAATACCTTCCACTTCTGGCTCCCAACCTGAAGTGGAAGTTATTAATGAAATTTCATTATTTGATGAAATGCGTTTTCCTAGTCCCACTCTTCCTAATAATCAATCGGCTACAACGCTTTCTTCATCTGCGCCTTCTACTGCAACTGGAAATCGGAAATCGCGTAGGCGGAAGAATAGGAGAACTAATAATGGAAAATCTAATAATAAAACTGTAATCGTTTCTAATCAGCATAATTCTGCTAACAGTGTTGTCTCTAATCCGGCCCCCACGTCAAGTCTCCGTGTTGTATCTCACCCGAAATCAATCTTTACTTCGCGCTTTCATCCTGAAATATCGACGGACGAGGTGATTGCCCATATTAAGAAAAAGATTTCGGGTATCAATATTAATTGTATTAAATGTAAGAAAATCAGTCTAGACAGCGCTCACGTTGCGTCTTTTAAAATAACAGTTTCAATTGAGCACTTTTCTAAATTACTTGACAATCAATTTTGGCCTAAGGGTATTTTTTTCAAAGAGTTTATGCCACGTCCAACAACTTTTGCTTCTATTAATAACTTTAAATCTTCTAATACTTCAAAAAACTAAGTACTTTGTCCCTCTACTACCAAAATGTTAGGGGGCTTCGTACTAAAACTTCAGATGTTTTTTCTAAATCTCAAATACTTCCTTTCGAAATCTATGCTCTGACTGAAACAAATCTTTGTGAGGGCTTTAATGACAATGAGCTCTTTGCCTCCGACTTTAATGTCTTTCGTAAAGATGGCAAGAGTGGGGGTCGTGGAGTACTCATTGCCGTTAGGTCATCTTTCGATTCTAGTTTAATCACTTTCCCTAATTCTGGTAAAACTGAATTAGTTTGCATTCGGATCTCAATTGGACGAAGTTTCCTTTATATTTTGAATTGTTATATTCACCCTTCCAGCTCACTTGAATATTACAAGAATTTTCTTAGTGCAGTAGATTTTCTACACACTATACTTGGGGTTGATGATGAAATGCTGATTCTTGGTGATTTCAATCTACCTAGGCTTGTTTGGATTCCCTCAGATGACGACTCACACTTTGAGGCATCTAATGCTTTGTCGATTATTGAGACAACATTCATTGATTATATTTCAGATTCAAGCCTATTCCAGATCAGTAATATATTAAACAATTTAAACAGGCAACTTGATTTAGTCTTCTCTACTGACGCTCTTAACTGTGTAGTGGCTGAGAGCTCTCAATTTCTCTCTGTGATGGATGCTTTCCATCCACCTTTATCTATTACTTACTCCTATCAACGTAATTTTTCCTTTTCATCTAACGATACTTCTTATTACTTTAATTTTCGTAAAACTGATTTAACTAAACTAAATAACCTTCTTCGTGATCTTGACTTTAACTCTATTCTTGACCCTTGTACTAATCTTAATATCACTATATCTAATTTCTATACTAAGATTTTCGAGTGTGTAGAAAAATCAGTGCCTGTTTCAAAGAAAAAAAATCTTTCGTCTTCCCCGCCTTGGTACAACAATGATCTTCGTTCCTTAAGAAACCGTAGAAATAGGCTTTGGCACAAGTATCTAATTTCAAAATCTGAGGCAGATTATTTATCTTATCTTCTTGTCGTCAATGAATTTTCGGTTTTATCTAAAAGCCTATATGCTGACTACTTAAGCCAAATGCAATTCGACATTATTTCCAATCCGAAAAACTTCTGGAAATTTATAAACTTTAAAAAGAAATGCGATGGCTTTCCTTGTTCATTGAAATATAACAATCAGTCCTCTAATGATTCTAAAGCAATTTCTAATTACTTCGCTAATTTTTTTAGCCATGCCTTTAGCAATAATGACTTTGTGCCTGATGCGGACTATTTCAATTACTTAGATAATTACCCTTTGACATCTTTCGTGGACGTTAGCATAAACTTGGAGATTGTTATCGACAAATTAAATAAATTGAAAGATGACTTTACTTCTGGTCTTCCAGATGGTCTTCCAGCTGTTATTTTAAAAAAATGCAGTGATAGTTTGCCTCAGCCTCTTACCAAGTTATTTCAGAGGTCACTGTATGAGGGGATTTTTCCAAGCTTTTGGAAGGAATCTTTTATTATCCCAACTCACAAAAAGGGCGACAAATCTGATATTGGTAACTATAGGCCAATCGCTAAATTATCATCTATTCCGAAATTATTTGAAAGTATAGTTTACGACAGTCTTTACTTTAACAGCAAAGTACTTTTCTCAGACTGTCAACACGGTTTTCTTCAAGGCCGCTCTACGACTACTAATCTTATTGAATCTGTCTCTAGCACTATCAATTCAATGGAAAAGGGCATTGACGTTGATGCTATTACTACTGACTTCAGTAAAGCATTTGATAAACTTTCTCACTCTATAATTATCTTTAAATTACGTGCACTAGGTTTTCCTCCCACATTTATGTGTTGGTTGGATTCTTATTTTAGGGATCGTAATTATAAGGTACTATTTCGTTCTGTACTCTCTGACTCTTTTATTGCTAAGTCTGGTGTACCACAGGGTAGCCACCTTGGCCCTTTAATCTTTATACTATCTATAAACGACGTTTCCCTAATTATTAATAACGCGGAAACTAATATTTACGCTGACGACATGAAAATTTCGAAACAAATTTCGTCAACTTTGGATAGTGCTGTTCTTCAGGCTGAATTGAACAAATTTTCTACTTGGTGTTCTATGAATCGGCTTGAACTCAATGTTACCAAATGTCAAAGCATCACGTTTTCTCGTAAACGTAACCAACACGTGACTATTATCTGAATGGTGAGCTCGTCCCTAAAGTATCTCAAATTCGTGACTTGGGAGTTATCTGCGACAGCTCACTTAATTTCCACTCTCACTTTGATAATATTGTTGGCCGCGCGAACTCAATGCTTGGTTTCGTGAAACGTTGATCCTAGGAGTTTTCGGATCCATTTGTTACTAAGACTTTGTACATGACATTTGTTAGACCTTTACTTGAATATGCTAGTCAAGTTTGGTCTCCATACCAACAGATACATTGTCATCGTATTGAAGCGGTTCAACGCAGATTCCTAAGGTTTGCACTTCGTGGGCTGCCTTGGGTTGACCGTTTCAACTTACCACCATACGTTGACCGGCTCAAGCTCATTGATTTACAGACACTTCAACGGCGCAGAGAAATTGCTGACATCGTATTTGTCCATCAGGTGTTCATGGGCGCCATTGACGCACCCAATCTACTTAGTAGAATGTGTCTGAATGTTAATCCACGTTTGCTCAGGTCGGTGACTTTGTTCAAACTACAATTTCACAGTTCTGACTATGGGAAAAATGAGCCTATTACTCGAATGATCAGGGAAGTCAATAATTGTGCGTCTTTTGACTTCCAGTATAGTAAACACGTCCTAAAGAGGCTACTAAAATAATTTTCATTGATTTTTGCATGTTTTGTATATATGCTTTTGTATATACATTCAATCTGTTTTGTCACACTTTTATTTTAATTTTAATTTAATTTTAAGATCTTTAATTTTTAATTGACTATTTCACTTCTTTTTCTGTGAATGCAGTATAAATACTATTGTATGCTCGACCTATTAGATGACGGCTTAAGGAAGTAGTAGCGTTCTTTTCAGAACTGTGAAGCCTATAGCCAATAGTATCTTAATTTGAGCTTGGTTTTTGTATATATGTTTTTATTCTATTAATTTAAATTATATATATGTTTATACTTTTTAACAAATTAGTTACTGGTCTGGATAATATTTTCCTGACTCCGACCTGTAGTAATGGATGACAGTGGAGGGAAGTAGTAACTTTCTATTAGAATAGTGAAGCCCAATGCAGGTGGTAATCTATTACTACAACGTCCGAATGCAGTAATAATTGCATGTTTTGTATATATGCTTTTGTATATACATTCAATTTGTTTTGTCACACTTTTATGTTAATTTTAATTTAATTTTAAGAACTTTAATTTTGAATTGACTATTTCACTTCTTTTTCTGTGAAGGCAGTATAAATACTATTGTATGCTCGACCTATTAGATGACGGCTTAAGGAAGTAGTAGCGTTCTTTTCAGAACTGTGAAGCCTATAGCCAATAGTCTCTTAATTTGAGCTTGGTTTTTGTATATATGTTTTTATTCTATTAATTTAATTTATATATATGTTTATAATTTTTAACCAATCAGTTACTGGTCTGGATAACATTTTCCTGACTCTGACCTGTAGTAATGGATGACAGTGGAGGGAAGTAGTAATTTTTTTTTTAGAATAGTGAAGCCCAATACTATTACTACAACTACAACGTCCGAATGATCTATTACTACAACGTCCGAATGCAGTAATAATTGATTGGTTCAGCTCTTTATTGTAATGCTTGTACTAAGCATGTCCTATGTGACTTGCTTTCCTCTTTTTTTGTTATTATTTCTGATAGTGGTGGAGGTATCTTTCTGGTAGTGGTGAAGGTATAAAGTGGTTTATGAGTTTCATTATCAATATTTTACATTAATTAATTTTTCTTTTTTTCTCTAAACTTCTTGATGTCTTTGCATGACTGTACCTCAATACATTCATGCAGAAAATAATAAGGAATGGTCCTCCTCACGTGCGGAATTAGGAGGGGAAAGGTGGCGTGGGACTTTATTATTATTATTATTATTAACATTACTGCACCCTCATTAAGTGGTATAACCATACCCTGTTCCAATGAGGTAAAATACCTAGGTATCACACTAGATAGTAAACTTAATTGGAACAATCACATCGAAAAGACTCGTGCTAAGGCAATAAAGGGAATGTGGACCTGCAAATGTATGTTTGGCAAATAATGGGGGCTACATCCCAAAATGATCTAATGGAGCTACAGAACGATCATACTACCAATTATAACATACGGATGCACAGTCTGGTAGTCTAAAACACTACAATACAAAGTACTGGCGAAACTGGAAAAGATCCAAAGACTGGCCTGCCTAGGTATAACAGGTGCCATGAAAACCTGTCCTACAGCAGCAATGGAAATGTTCCTGAACCTTCCGCTAATACACCTCTTTGTTAAGAAAGAGGCAGCGAGAGGTCTGCTGCGAATTCAAAAGGAGAAGAATTATTACTCAGGGGACCTCAGAGGACATCTTCAGCTTTGAATAATGCCAAAATAAAGGCACTAGCCTCATTTGAATCGGAAGCGTCCGTCTGGTTCACAGACGGTTCCCGAAACACAGAGGGAACTGGTGCCGGGATCAAAGGTCAAAACTTCTCTGCATCCCTACCACTCGGCAGAGAGGCTACAATGTTTCAAGTTAAACTGATCGCGGTAGATCTGTGTATCCAATAAAATCTTAGGAAAGCCGTTGCGCAAATTACCGAAAAGCCGCTACGCAAAAAAAGCCGCTGCGCAAATTAAATGAAACAAATTACATTCTTTGAGACAACCAAGCTGTTCTTAAAGCTTTAAACTCCCACAAGCAGGAATCAAAACTGGTCTGGGAATGTCTCCAAAAACTCATCACTGTGGCAAAGAGGAATTATGTTACCTTAATGTTGGTGCCAGCACACATAGGCGTCGATGGGAATGAAGAGGCAGATCTGTCTCCAAAAACAGATCCGCCTCTTCATTACCATCGACTCCTTTGCCAAAAATGGTTCAAAGATCGCCTTGCCAAAAATGTTTCAAAAACAAAACTAATTGGGCCAGAACTATTCTGCGGAAAACCAAGAGGGCACTCTAAATTAGTACTCAACAGATGGATAGACCAAGAGCATAGGCTCTACTGGGGCAAACTCCCTAAACTCACGATATCCAAAAAATTTATCATATCAAAAAGGATTAAGGTGGGTAAACTATTAAACCTCAGCAAAAAGGACATTCGTACCTTAATAAGTCTCATGACTGGACATAGCCCGGTACTCGTATCACCTCAAGAAAATGGGACTGGCTGAAGAGGACAGTTGTCGCCTCTGTCATAATGACAGAGAAACAACGGAACACCTTCTATGCTATTGTGAAGCAGCTGCAAGAAGAAGACTCAATCATCTAGGAAAGGGAATTCTGACCACAGATGAACTCGCCAACATGGCTCCCGAATCCATATTAAGGTTCTATCGTTATCTTAATATGCGGTAGGGAGAAAGGGGCAGTAATCGCACAATAGATCTCTAGGTCGCAGTGCTCTTTTGCGTTGTACTTCATTGAATTACAAAGGAATTCACGATACTTCATTTAATTACGAAGTACTTAGATAGTATATATAAGTACTTCATATTGAAGTAACAAGTGATTCAAATTCTTCAAAGTAATTCACAAAAACAAACTTGAAGTACTGGAATGCAATAAAATTGTGCAATACTTTTGAAGTATACAACGTAATAAATTACGGAATAGGGTAATTATGAACTCCAAATTTTTAAGAATAAATTACTTTTTAAAAAATAATGAAGTATATGACCGCAGTACTCAGTAATGATAATTAATTACTAAAGTAATTCATTATTTAACAACTCTGATGGGTTAAGCGTAAAGTAATAACCTTCGATACTAAAAATTCTAGCAAAAGAAAATTTATTCAAATGCACATTTGAAGTTCTAGATAAAGAAAATTTATTATCAGGGATGAGCGCTATAAAAACCCTTACGCAAACTAAAAAGCATCTAGCAAACTTTCAAATTCTGCAACTAGCAAAATTAATATTACACCCGATAGAAATTATGTAATGTATATTGTATAAAATAAATATAATTTATTTTATACAATATACTTTATATAATGTGTATCATTTTAATAAATATACATTATGTAAAGTACATTGTAGAAAATAAATATCGCATTTTGTTTTAAAACTCCATTTTTTTGTACCTATTTTTGAAAAATTTATCCTGAAAAGCCAAAGTCAAAATAACATTAGCAAGTTATGTAAAACTATTGTAAAAGAGTTTAACTCCAAATTTTTTAATTTGCCTAGATTTGGAGACCAGCTGAAAACTCAAAATTTCTGGATGAAATTAAAAGAACATGCAGAAATGATTATCACATGCTGAAGTGATAACTCCATAATTAAAAACGAAATTAATTGCTACCATACTCCATGGGAAATAGAGCAGCAATCGTTAAAGATAGAATTAACAAGTACTAATGGATAATATGAAAACTGCAAATTTTGAATACAAAAACCAGAAGACTTAAAATACAAAAAACATATGAGACTATTAATCAACTAAGCTATACAGATAGACTATATATTACTGGTTGAATTGTAATATGACACAATACAATAAAAAGATGAAAATAATACTAATGTTTTTTTTAAATATACTGGTTATACGCGTTTTTTCTTTGTTCATTTTTAATCAATGCTATAACTTAGAAAAAAATGAAATACAGAATTGAGTATTACAAATGATATTTGTATGCAGAGTAATTAAATAAAGAATATGTCTTCTTTTTCTTTGCCTATCCACTCCCTATACCTTGCTGATCCACATGATTAAGAACTACATTTACTATTCAAACGTAATAAGTAAATGTACAAAAACATTTTTAAAATAAAAAAAACTAATATTTCTAAATTATATTTTTTTATATAAAAATTCCACAACCAGAAATGCTACAACATATCATTAAAAATCAAGTAATTCAGGGGGTGAAAGTGGCAAAAGTCTAGTAATAAAACAACAAAAGTATTTACACCTCTAGTAAATAATAACAAATGTTGATGCTAGTACAATGATTAGAATTGTGAATTTTTTTTAAATTTTATAATTAAAAATTTTTTTTAATTTTATAAGTATAAAAGGTATTCGGTCAAAAGTGATACCAGTTGAGCGTATATTAATTACTGTAGTAATAAAATTTACTGCTCCTAAAATTGATGAAATTCCGGCTAAGTGTAAAGAGAAAATAGCTAGGTCTACAGAAGCTCCTCCATGAGCAATTCCTGAAGAAAGGGGAGGGTAAACAGTTCATCCTGTTCCAGCTCCGTTTTCTACTCATTTTGAAACTATTTTGCTTTAAATACATTTTCATTTTATATCACTGCTATATCTAAATTTAGTTTCACTTTTCTGATATTATAAATGTCTGAAACACAAACCTGAGTCAAATCTGAGGCCGTTTTGAGTTCTCAATTTTGATGTATAGATTTTTGACATTATACATCGCGGTGAGGCTAATTATGAAACAACGAATGAGTCAAAACTCTTTTTACATCACCAAAATGATTCAGAAATTAAGTTCGTCATATATCACAGACTTCATTTCTGAATCATTTTGGAATCACATTGCGTAAATGGTAATGTTCATATTAATGTTTTGTAATATTCATATTGAAATTCTTACTGAAATCGTTGTTCATATTAAAATTCTTACTGAAATCGTTGTTTTTGTTCGTTATTTAAGTAAATTCAGAAATTTGTTAAGAAGATACTTTTTCGTTGTTTGTCTAACTTTATCTATGTAAATCGCACCGTAAAGTTCCCACTAGGAAATATGAATTCAATCTGAATACATACTGAATTCATTTCCAGAAACGGAAATTCATTCTAAATTTCATTTCGGATTCAGAATTAACCCAGTTTTGTATGAAACTCTTGACTGGTTTTTGAAACCATTCAGACTGAAATCTTGAAGTGAATTCAGATTTAAGTCATGAAGTGAATTCAGCTGAAACCATTAAGTGAATTCATTTAATTAATAAAATTAATTTTATTTGAATGTACAAAAATACAGGGAGATTTGAAATACTTTGTACAAAAATATTCAAGTCTTCAAATTGTATAAAATAAATTATAAAAGTATTCTTTTTAAATGACAAAAATTTTTTTTCCAAATAAATACTTTTTCGTAGTCATAAATGTTGAAAGACATTTTATTTTTGTATAAAGGATACTCGATTCCCCGGATTAATGTACATTCTAGTTTGCGTAAAGTCTATAAAAAAATGAAGGTAAAATAATATTAATCAAGTTTTTATTAATTAAATAAAAATAAGATTTTTAAATTAAATTAAATTATTCAATCTATTTTTGAAAATTGAAAATACTTTTTTATGTGTTTTTCAATATAGTCTCCAGAGAATGAAGTGAAGCTATTAGAACATGCACCTGGAAAACAATATAAATTTTTTAATTTTATAAAATTAAAATTTTTCATTTTAAATCTTATTGTTTAATGTATCAATTATATTGAAATTTCGGATGGCTGTTTTATTATTTACATTGGTCCAATAAAATTATAAAGCCGCCTGGTCACTAAATATTTTTGTTAAGTCTCCTTTCAAACCGAAATTGATAAGGCATCATCTCCTCCGATATTATAAAATTTTTTTTTCTGATAAAAATATGTAAATAATGTTATTGTGCATATTAAATTATTATTTTTACAACGGTCAGACAGACACAAAAACGGTAAAATAAATCAATTTTCGCGCCTAAAAAAATCATTAAAAGATCTAGAAAGAAAAATTTTATACTTACTTTTGTATTTCACAACTGATATGTTTACGACACAATTATATAAAATAAACTGAATATGGAATTAGAATATACAAATCGCAAATTTTACTAATTTTTACATAATTGCACATTTTAATATGAATTCCTTCACTTAATGAAATATACTTGAGACATTTCATAAAGATTTTATATTCTGAAGCATTTCTGAAATATTGTTGTTAATGAATGCAATCTGAATTCACTCTCTAAAAGTTCAGATAATTGCTAAGTGGGTTATTTTCATCTTTTGAGTGTATTGTGCCACATCATGTTACAATTTAACCAAAATCATGATTGTCAGTTTCATACCCAATAGATCCACCCAAATTAAATACTAAGGGCCGAATTAATAAATCACACTTAAGTGAGTGCTTAAGTAAATACTTGAATAAGTTTGCGATTATTTTTCGTATTAATAAAGCACACTTATATTGTAGAATTTATGTTCAGTTTTGTTGGTAGTATTGACATAATTTTAAATTGAAATGTTGGTAATATGATTTTTCTATTTATGTTGATAACACTAATCTAAAAAATAATCAGTCATAACGGAAACAAATTGACAGCAGAAGTGATTAAATTATTTCAGGTAAAATATATATTTTGAAAAATTTAATTTAGACAAATATTTTTATTTTTTTTTTATTTGACAATTATTAATAATTATTTAATTTGACAATTTACAGCTGTCAAATTTTATTATTTAAAGCTGACAATACTGCCAATGACATTTAAGAGGCTCTTAAGTGTGCTATGATCATTACTAAAGTGGCTCTTAAGTATTGTTTATAAATACGAAATCATACACTTAAGTCCAACTAAATTCAAGTGTGATTTATTAATTCGGTGTATTTATTAAATTCTTACTAGTTTTGGGTTCATAAAAGCTGGCCCTATTTCTTTGTTTAATTTATTATATTTGCTTTTAATTAACTTCCCTGCTTATATATATGACTCAGAATCTAGTTAAAACAACATATTAAATATAAACTACTTAATTTGGTGGTTGTGGGTGGTAAGTGGAAATAGTGGTGATTGCGTGGGTGTAGTTGGTGTTGATGTGTGCAGTAATGATAATGTCCGATGCTGGTAGATGGTTTTGGTGATGGAGGATGGACTAGAATGGTGTGATGGTGGGGGTAATAATTGGTGTTGTGGGTGTTGATGGTAGGCGATGATGGTGTGGGATAATGGTGGGTGATCATGTTAGGTGGTGCGGTGTTTGGTAATTGCAATACCCACAACACCAACCATTACCACCCTAGAATGGTGTGATGGCGGGGGGTAATGGTGAGTGGTGATGGATGGTTGGTGTTGTGGGTGTTGATGGTAAGTGGTGATGGTGGGTGATCATGTTGAATGGTGGGTGTTGATGTATAGTGTTGTTGGTGGTCCGTATTGATGATGGGTAGTGATAGAGAATGGTAATGTTCGTATGTGCGTGGGAACTGATGGTGGTATGTGTGTGGGAACTGATGGTGGTATGTGTGTGGGAACTGATGGTGGTATGTGTGTGGGAACTGATTGAGCGGTGATACAAAGGTATTGATGAGGGGTGTGGTTGTTGATGGTGGGGGTTACAGCAGAGTAATGGTGAAGAATGATGCTGGGCGTTGATACTGGGTGGTGATGGGGTTGTTGATAAAGGTTGGTGATGGTGGGGGTTTATGTGGGGACTTATGGCAAGGTGGTGATGGTGGGTAATAATGGAGAAAGGTGCGGTTGGATGGTAATGTGTATGATGATCGTGGGTGGTGATGGTTGGTTTTGGTGGGTGTTGATGGTGTCTGGTGAAGGGTGCTGATGGGGAGAGGATGGTGGTTCGTAATGGCGGGTGTTGATGGAGGGTGTATGCTAATTAAGGGTGGTGATGGATGGTGTAATGGTGGATGCGGATAGTGATGGTGCTGGTGGGTGAGTGGTATTGGTGAATTGTGATGGTGGGTGTTGATGGAATATTATGATAGAAGTTGGTGATCGTGACAATGGAGGTGGCTGGGGCTTGTGGGTGGTGATGGTAGACGATGCAGGTGGTGATGTAGGGTTGTAATGATACTGGTTCATGGTGATGGTGCGTGGTGATTGTGGATGGTGAGTGGGTGTTGGTGGGTGGAAATGGGGATTGGTAATACTGAGCGCTAAAGGTGGGTGCTGGTAGTGGTGATGCGTACAGCCGATTGCGTCAAGTGATGGTGATTGCTGAAAGTGGCTGCTGATGTTGAGTGGTTATGGCAGGTGGTGATGTTGGTCCTATGATGGTGTTGATTGCTCTGTAGCGTTTTGGATGTGCTGGATGGGGATGGTGGGTATTGATAGTGTGTTGAAGCCGGGTAGTGAGGGTTAGTGATGATAATGGGTGGTGAGTGTTGGTGATATTGGTGGCTCATGGTGGTGAATGTGGGTAATGGTGATGAAGGCTGATAATAATATTAAATCTGGGTGGTGATGGTAGGTGGCGTTGATGGGAGTGTATTTCGGCCAATTTGCGTTGTATGAATAAGATGGGTGTATATTTCGGCCAAAAAGTGCTGCATGAATATTCAGGTATGGGCAATGTAAACGTGTAAAGATGTATTAGAAAAACTTCGCACTTCGACCAGGATTACAAAAACCGAAAATACATAAAGAAACTTAATGGAATATTATCAGAAATGGTTACAAAGCCTAAAATTAAAAAAACAAGGACAATGTATTGAAATATTTTTAAAAACTAATAGTTATATAAAAACCTCTTCAAAAATTGCTGGAGTATATTTTGGTGGGTTACAATTAACAGTTTTGTTCGTATTACTGCTCCCTCGAGAAGGTAATATATTTACATATTTTCCACAATTGTAGTTACACTCCAATGTGTAGCTCTTAATCAGACCCGTCATTTTATAAATAGCTACTCTACCGGATCCTTCTTTAGAAAGGCCATCTCTCTTTTCTCTATAAATAAATACATTTTCTATAATTTTTCGGAACTTGCTTGTTTTTAATTTTTATATTACCTTCGATACATGTTGCGTTCCGAAAAATTGCAAGCGTCGAAATGAAAATGTTGACAATTAATAGTCATTAGTTTAGGCAATAGCATACAATCTACAGCATCGGTTGTATATGGGAAATGATTGCCATACATAAAAACACCTTTTTTAGAAGCATGACCATGCATATCTATATACAAAAATAATTTACAGTTTCGGTCACTATCATTTGTAGAGATTGATCTCTTATTTAAAAAATGTTCAGATCCTAAATACAATTTTGATGTCCCACAGTGATTGCGAAAATCATTCCGAGAATAATTTTTTTTATTTACTATATGACGTTGCTGAATTGACCCATTTTCTTTTAATTTCTGTTCAAAATTACGAATTAATGAGCTATGGGTAGATTTCACAGTACTCTTTCGTAACTTCTGTTCTTTGTACTTCTTGGTATAATTAAAAACCTTTTTTGAGGACGGATTAAATATTGGTAGAACAATCTCTGGTAATTTTATAAATGCGTTTGGATTAAATTTCCTTTTTACAAATAGTGTTTACAATATTACCTTCATTTTCCGAGCAAATATTAGTTTTCGAAGAACAAAGAGGCGCGGCATATATTTCATCGGGCATTCCAGTTCTATCTAATTCTGTTTTGGTTAGATCTGAAAAATGATAAATTTTCTAAAACTATATATTTAACAGGTATAGTTTTCACCAGTATAAAATAAAGTGAAGATTGTTTTGATACGACATTAATATTTTTTATATGTTGATGTTCTTTAGGATAACGATTTATGATTAGTTGAAAAATTACTTTATCGCCAAATTGAAAATATCAATCAATAAGTGGTATGAAAACAAATTTAGACTAAAGTCGGAGTGATCGCACTGGAAAAAAAAATACCCCAAAAATCACAATTATAAGAAGTTCTCTTACATATTCTCTTTTAAAAATCAGAGTGAATGCGGCTGCAAACAATAAGTTGGAGTACGGCAGTACTGCAAAGTGTAAAGAGCAGTAAAAGTAGATTGCCAGCTACAACTGTTCAATGATAAGCAGTTTTGAAGTAAACGGCTGTTTTAGCAGGATAGCAATAACAGTACAAAATATAATTTAAGTTGCATTTTTATTGCTGTGCAGTTTTTAATTATATCCACTTAGAGTGAGAGAGCAAATTTCTTATGAAAAATTTAACGGAGTGGAGTGAAATTTTTTGTATGATCAAATGGTAACTTATTATAAATTTTTAATTGTTTCTAGTAAATGAAGAGAACCATATACTATATAATTTTAAAATAATTTAATACATTCTCCGAGGTTCTGTCCTCTCTCCATCCCTGTTCCTAATTTTTATTAACGACCTATTATTTCTTACTAATAATCCCATCCATAGCTTTGCTGATGACAGTAACCTAGATTTTATTTATTCTTTTCAGAAAGCATCTGATGTTACCCCAACATCTGTGGCTGAAAACAGAACCAATATGAGTAACATTCGAAAGCAGACTTAGCTTGAATTTCTGAATGGGGTATCAAAAATAAAGTTGACTTTAATGCTGGTAAAACACAAAGGGGTATGTTATCAACAAACTCTATTCTCCTTGGCGTTTAATAAACAATAAACTGTCATGGAATAACCATATCTTTCAAATAGTAAAGAATGCAGCAAAATGCCTTGGATTGCTGCAAAGATGCACGAGGTATTTAGAGGATAATGGGTGGTTCAAATCTGAAAATGGGTTTTTCAAATCTGAAAAAGGGTCACCACCCCCTGTGTTTTAAGGCTTTGGTACAACAACAAAAAAACGAAAAAAAATTCTGTACTTTCCTAATTGTTGAGTGAACAGAAAATATATAGAAATTTCCGTAGTTGGAAACTTTTTCGAATGAATAGGAATTTTTTGGAATTCTAGTTTTCGAATTAAGGCCAAAATTGTTCATTTAATGGAATCTATGTGATTAATATAAATTATCATACAAATATTTAATTTTACTTATTAAACTTTTTTTTAAATACAATTTTTGATAGATTAATAGAAAATAGAAATTTTTGATAGAACATAAAAAAAATTGAAATAAACATTTGATTTTGAAATATATTTCATATAAAAACATAATTTTGAAAATTCTGAGTCGAATTCTCTGAATAGATATCATGTAATACGATAATCCAGTAAGTTTCGATCACGACTATCGAGCAAGTCCATTACAATCGCATAGAAATATTGTAAAATCGTAATAGATTTTACTACTATTTTAAATGCCCAATTGTAGTAAATTGGCAAATTAAATTTTTGAAATATTCTGTAAAAATTGGTCTTATTGTTTTCATCATAAATTGGACAACCTGCTACGTTATTTATCAACAACAACACGGACAAAAGTTTTCAACAGAATTGCAGTTGAAAACTTTTGTCCGTATTAGCTATTGCATAATACCAACATTTGGTTGGATATGATTACATGATTGCCATTACAAAGGCAATCAAAAAATAACATTATTAAAGCTAAAATATATGCCACAACATATTAATAAAAATTTACAAAATTAAAATAGTAAAAAAACAGAAACTTTTTCTTATTTATGCAAATTTGTTATGTTTAAAGATAAACTAGGAGAACTCTTACGGAGGGAGTTTACTACTATATAAACTACAAACATTATAAATAAACTATAGGAAACGCTGGTTTCTAGAAACATAAATAAACACATTAATAAATTTCGTAATTTTGTTTATTACCCCGCTGATTACAAAATTATTTTTGAAACAAAACTTATTTTATTTACAATTTTTAGATGTTTAAAGACTCCTCTACAATATATTCCTATGTTAAAATCATAGAAATTAACATGTACACTTAGTAATTAAAATGTATGAAAAAGGTAAAAACTTAGGAATTAAAATGTATGAAAAAGGAATGAACATTTAAATATAAATTCGAATAACTCCGGAAATTGAAACAACTGAAGAATGTTTCAAATTCAGTAATCATTCGAATTTATATTTAATACATAGCCGCTGTTAACATTCTTAAAGAAATTTTTGTTGCCATCAACAATAATTTCTTTACGAATGTTAGCAATAATTTTTTTAAGAATGTTAAAATTTTGACAATTGTCATATAGACTTAATATTTTTTTTTTAAAATACGACTCTTAGCAAATTTTTAAACACTTATTGAATATAGTATACAACTTATATTTCTTTAAAAGAAGGAAAACAACGTGCGGAAAACGTGCACGTTGGTGTCGAGAGAAGAATTAAATTTGATAGCCTTTACAACTAAGATCTTATTTGTACCCGAATTCGATTTAATTCGTTCATTTAGAAACCACGTATATAGAGCCTTTTCTACATTTGGTACCGTAGATAATCGCATTATTTTAATTTTATTACATTTCCTAAAATCATTCGCCGCAAAATTTTCAATCCTCTCTTTGGAATTTTTAATGCGGGTAATAGTTCTAGCAGATACTTTGATTGAGTTTGCTATTTCAGACAGTTTTTGATTTTCTGCAATTCTTTTAATATTTAGCATTTTTCCGTCACATTTAATTGAACCATTTTTTGCTTTTACTTCAATTTAATTTTTCTGTTTCTATTTAATTTTTCATCACGGGAAAGATTTAATTTTTGAAACAGTTATCGGAAAGCATAGGGTTAATCGATATAGTTGTTTTAGTTTTCTTACAATGTTGAATATTAGTTATACTTGTCAATAGGTGTAGACATGTTTTAGTTTAGTTGTAGTACTTTTCATGTGGCCTGGAAAGTTCTGGGCACTTCCACACTTTATAGGAGCGGATGCTTCCGGCATTTTGTTTATTTAGAAAAATATATGAAACGGACAAATTGCTACAAGTCCATTTATTATATAGTCAAAGATTTACCTCCAAGTGGGCAACAGAATAAAAGTTCTAGCTAAATATTCATAGTGGTTAAAAATAAAAAAGGGATAGAAACAGCCCTGGAGATAAACATCAAAATTCAATCAGCAGAAAGTATCTGATTGGTTAAAAATAAAAAAATCTACAAATGATAACAAATATACACCTCTGGACGTTTCAGACACAAACAGAGGATATAGCAGAACCTCAATGTATACCTAAGGAACCTAAACCACCACCAATATTTGTTGCAGGACTACAAAACATGAACTCACTTGTTGCACTTTTATAGTAGCAGGTTTAATTTCACATAGAGGTAGTCAACTTTTAATGGCGATGGACGGAAATGATCTAAATAGTATATCGACAGGAGAACCTGCATATCGGGTTACAGATAAAAAAAAAAAACCAGAACTAATTGATTTCGGCGTTACAAAAGGTATAACGGAAAAACATATATCTACTATATCCTCTTTTGAACTATGGCCAATCAAAATGGGACATAAAATCATATCGTATTTTCCAGAATTTGAGACATAAAGCCATATAATTATTGCTTTTTATTTTGTAAAATTTTCAATTTTATTATAAATATTAAATTTTTTTTTTAATATTTTATAACAATGCATTTATAATTTATAATAAATTGAATAAAAATTCATCAAATTTCTGTTATTAACATACTGTACATTCAATTTAATAAATTTTAGAGAATGCATAATTTGGCATTGATTCACGGACAATTCGTAGAAAAGCAATTCGTAGAAAAATAATTCGTAGAAAAATAATTCGTAGAAAAATAATTCGTAGAAAAATAATTCGTAGAAAAGCAATTCGTAGAAAAATAATTCGTAGAAAAATAATTCGTAGAAAACTTATTCGTAGAAAAAAATAATGGTCGGAGGGTTTTTTAAGGCGCGCGCCTTAAAAACCCTCCGACCATTATTTTTTTCTACGAATAAGTTTTCTACGAATTAATATATAAAATTTTAAGAAACGTATGAATTTATTACGAATTTCTTTTTTATCTATGAATTGATATTACTTATTATTTCGAATTATTTTCTTTGTACTTACAAGAACTATATTTTATTTTTTAACTTTAAAAAAAAAATTTAAAAGAAAAATAAAAAATATAAAAAAAAACCACAAAAAATATATAGAATTTTAAAAAAACGTACGAATTTCTTTATTTATCAATGAATTGATATTACTAATTATTTCGAATTATTTTCTTTCTACTTACAAAAATTATATTTTAAATTAAAAAAAAAAAAAAAAAAAAAAAAAATAAAAATAAAAATGGAGCCATATTCCCAACACGTTCCCGCCGTTGGCTCTGAGTTACGCTGAGATTGGGTACCTATCATTTTATAAGAACGAGAATTTTTTTAATATTATTTTATACGAATTTCCCGGATAATTGGTTTTCTATGAATTGTATTTCTACGAATTAGCTAAATTAGCTTATCTACGAATTATTTTTCTACGAATTGCTTTTCTACGAATAATTTTTCTACGAATTGCTTTTCTACGAATTATTTTTCTACGAATTGTGCTAGTTTCTACGAATTGCTTTTCTACGAATTATTTTTCTACGAATTGTCCGTACACCTTTGGCATTAATTATTACTAGTTTGTGTCGAACTTCCATTTAAGAAACTTAAAATTAAAATTATATAGTAAGTGAAAATTGCAATGAGTGAAAACAATAATCTCCTTACATCATATCATTTAATTCCGGGTTTAAGGAAAAATAGTAAATTACTATTAATTCCTACTAAAAATCAATTATATAAATACAACATAATTTTACAACATATTATGTATGTTATTTATGCAGGAAAACAAATGTAGCTGTTAACTATAACCATGGATCCGATGAGGGATTTATTAAACTATTAAAATTAATTAATTCAATTAAGGATAATTGTGAAACTGTTTCATTAAAAACGAATAATGTTCGAGAAATATTTAATGATACATGTAAAAAATTCAAAAGTAGCTGTACATCAATAGAATATGAAATTGATAGTTCTACTTATGGCACAGAATTATGAGGTTCAATAGTTCTATTGAAGACAAAAACGACGATAATGATGATAATAATAATCTTTATAATGAAAATAATTCAAATGGGATCAAAGTAATGATAATATCCAGGATGCTTTAATGCGTGCAATCTGTTGGGTTAATAGAAAATTCATTTTCAAGTTGCGTAACGATCGTCAAAATTAAGTTGGTAATGATTCTTATGAATCAATAAAAAAAAATACGTTGAACGTAACGTCGCAATTTTATGTCCGAAATGTCGGCAAATTGTTGAAAAAACCAGAATATATTTATGATTATTTCAAATACATTTTCTTAGCTTATATTTGTGATTCTTAAATTTTTGGGTTAACTAATATTAATATCAGAAATAAAGAATATGGCTTTATGTCATATTCTTTATTTCTAATATCCCATTTTGGTGAGACATACGCGGAAAAATGGTGTGTATGGCTTTATGTCGTATCAGAAAGGCACATAAAGCCATTATGGCTTTATGTCACGGCACCGATGAACACATGTGTTCAATAACGTCAAACAAGTGCGATTGAAATTTAGTAATCTGTATTGGTTGATTGCTCAAAAATCTCAACTATCATTAGAAAATAAAGTTAACGTTTACAAATGTATATTAAAAACAATGGCACAGAATTATGAGGTACTACGTGCAACTCAAATATAGAAATCCCAGAACGATTCCAGTCAAAAGCTCTTAGGTGGATAGTAAATGTTCCCTATCATGTTCGCAACACAACTATAAAACATTACCTAAATATCTGCATCGTTAAAGAAGAAATTAAATCAATGTCCAACAAATACATTAGCTGAATTAGAAATCATTCAAATCAGCTGACAAGAGAATTGTTCACTAACAACGATAAAATCAGAAGGCTAAAACGGTTTAAAACTTTTGAGCGTCCTGAAAGATTCTAATTCATATAGATAAATAATATACAATTTGTATTATATAATATATTTTATAGGGAAAAAATCATTGGATTTTGTACTCCACAAGTAAATTTTTTAATACAAGACAAAACTCACGTTTTCAAAAAATTTAATGAATATCCTTTAATGACTATTAATCATTATATAATTAGGATGAATTGTAAATAAACAGACATAAAAAAAAATTATTCACTAATAAGTATAAGGTTTGAGAATCTCAAAACTTTTAAACCATGGTCCATATTTTGGTAGTGTTATTTCGAAAAGCGTATTAGGTTAAATTATTAATTTATTTACTTTTGGTAGTGTTATTTCGAAAAGCGTATTAGGTAAATTATTAATTAATTCTACAAATTATAGAGCAGCATCCCAAATAATTTCAACATTTATGAAATAAGTCTTCTGAAAAATTGTAATCAAATTTTTTATTAATTAATTTGAAATATAAATATCAATGGCATTTGAAAATACAAAAGCTCAGATAAACAATAAACTATATCAACTATACCACAAAAGAAAATTCATTTTTTCACTAACAAATTTGAAAAAATTTAGATTGCGTGAAGGTCATTGAAACTCTATCTATTGTCTATCAATATTTTTCTTGAAAAAGAAATTAATGAAAATTTACTTCCAGTCATGGGCGCCGGCAGTATGGCGCCCATGACTGGAAGTAGGGTGGTGCAACTGCACCATCTTTGTTTGAAAAAAATGTTCTTTTTATTTTTTTAGCATTAAAAATAAAACAATATAATTAATCGTTTTCCTTAATTTTTATTAAATAATAATTGTAACCTACGTGGCTTCTCTGTGAACTTTGAAATTACATCGGTTATAAAATCATCATTATCAACAGTTCTCTTTTTAAGAAGGCTCATCATACATAAGCCCGACAATCGGTGTTCGCACATAGTTGATCTTGTCCAAGTCCTCACTCTTTTCAATGTGCTAAATGAGCGTTCCACCGTACATGATGTTGTAGGAAGTGTGAGGCCAATTTTAATTGCTTGGAAAACTGATGGATAAAAACTTTTGGCGTTTTCTAATAAACTAATGTATTCAATATTTGATGTATCTGAGTTTTTTTGGGCCCAAGTTTCATAACATGTTGTGGCTTCAACAAAAAAATTTTCCAACAAAGATGTTCCATAGAAATCCTCAATTTTTGAAACAATTTTTATGAACTCTTTCTTTGTTAACAATTTCATTTCTCGGGGGTGAAGCTGCAAGAGCGCAAATGATATATTATGGTTTTCGGAAAAACGTTCATTCAATGATATAATAATAGAATCTAAATATGGAATGAATATTGATCGTCTGTAATATTCTTCTACGGAATATGCTGGTTGATTTGACTTGTTTATCATTCGCTTCACTAAGCGGGGCAATTTCAGGTCAATATTCAATAAGTCGCAGCAAGTTTCAATTTCCTGAAGAATTAGGGCAAATTCTTCTTCTGACTTTTTTCTATGGCAATTTAAAATCTTTACTAGGTCACTAATTCTTTCTTTTAGAGATTGCAGGTTAAGTTGAATTCCCTGCAACTGATTAGTGACGGGTTCTAGTATAGATGAATAGATAGCAATTATGTGCAGAGCTACAACAAAATTACAGCCAGTTGCTGCAACGTAAAGATGGTGCTCCTTTTGTCTTGTTTGGGAGTTCATACTTGTAGACAATTTTTCCAAAGCATTCATTATTTCTATAAAATTTTGTTTAAAAATACGTATTACCTTATGTTTGGCTCACCAGCGAGTTTCACACAGTAAAGGAATATTTGGAACCATATTTCTTCTTAGAGTAGAATCCCGGAAGAATTTTATTATTTCTTTTATAGTTCTTACCGTGTTTCTGATTCCAATTACTGCGTTTGTGTCATTTATTACAAGATTTAATCGATGATTTGCGCAATGGAAAAACATTGCTTTTGGATACAAATCCCGTATTATCTTTTGAACACTACCTATATGGCCGCACATGGTAGCACACCCATCCTTGCCCAACCAAGAGGTTCAAATCTAAACCAAAATCTTGTAATGTTTTCTTTATTACTTTAGATAAAGGTTTGGCATCTAAATCCGAGAGAGCAGAAAATCCCATAAATTTTTCATGAATTTATGGGGCTTGATGTAAGTAGCGAATTTCAATAGACATCTGTTCTATTCCTGCTATATCTGCTGTTTCATCGGCTAGAATAGAGAAAACTTGGGCTTCTTTAATTTCTTTAATGATTTTCTCCCGCAGTACACTCTCAACAGCTTCAATAATTTCATTTTGTGATTTATGGGATATATATAACGAATTTTTAGCCCCATATTCCAAGTGTTGCTGTAAAATTGTATCTCCAGAACTTACTCGGAAATTAAGTAACTCTGTAAATACAGATCCTTGATCAGTTTTACCACGAAGAGGCAAATCATTTCTGGCACAGAACATGATCGAAGCTATAACGGATCGCAGCTTTACCCTGTTTTCTTGAATTGCTTTGTCGTAAGCATTATTTAAGCCTTGGTACACACTTACTTGTTTTCCCGTTATTACACTGACAAAATTTTCTGATTTTATTATAGCTTCACGGTGCCACTGGGTGCATGCATAAGATTTTGCCAATTGATTAAATTTATTTCGTCATTAACAACTTTTTATAAATACATGCCAATATCTAAATCACTTAATACAGGTTCTTCTAAACGCGTTATGGGAATAGATGAAAGAGCAGGAGCAGATGTAAGTGTAAGAGGATTCTCTTCATTCTCGTCCACTTAACGTTTTTTGTTCTTGATTAAGAAACTCCGTATATCACTCATAGGGGTTGATTCTGTCTGTATAGAAATCACAGCTTAAATTTGTAACTAAACTGTGTTTAAAAAGAAATGGTTATATTACTTACCTTATAGAAATTCTAGAAACTTTTAAATTTTATACTTCTGTAGTATTTAGATAAATGTTATTTTTATTTTGTAAAATACACAACTCGATACTAAAAATAGCTAAATTAATTTCACACAAGTTTTTTATACATATAAAATGCAAAACAACTAAAATTTATGTGTCTACAAATTTAATGAAAGTAAAAGATGATTTTAAAAAGCATACTGAGATAATTTTAAAAAGCATACTGAGATGAAAAGATGATTTTACCAAAGCATACTGAGATGAATTTTTTCTTGAATTCAAAATATTATTGTTTTGTAACGGATTTTTCATGATATCAAAATCTGATTTTTTAAAATCCAAAACAATGTTCAGTAAAGTGGGTTCAAGGATGACTCTGCATCCGCAATATGTCGAACATTTGGTGAAATCAATAATAATTTTCACATGCACCATCTTATACAAAATCCTGGCGGCGCCCGTGCTTCCAGTGCTTTAAGTTTTGCAATATTGTCTATCAAGACAGTATAATATAAGCTGGTCAGAAGAGCTCGTTCTATAGATATTCTTGGTAAATCTACCAGTCTGTATTGTCCCTTAGGACTTAGTAAATAAATTTTAATAAATTTTATTTTGGAGCTACATTCCCCGGCAGCTAGTACTAGATTTGGTGATAATGAATGTAATTTAAATATATAATCTAAATATTCTATTGCGCTTAAAAAACAATTCAAAATACGGTTCCTGGAACTGTATTTTGAATTATTTTAATTTCGTTTATAGTTCTAATTCTACTATATCGGAATGTGAATTGAGAGTTAAATGCTTTTCTAGGGAAAGACAATTATCTAAAAGATCAGAAGCATGTAATGAAACTACAGAAATATTATGCAAAAATTTTAAAATATTATTGCTTTCCGAAATTTAGTCAAATCATTCGCTAAGATATTGAAAACTTAAATCAAGGATTTGGAAATAAAATTCAACTTTAAACTATCGTTCAGGACTTCAGTTTTTGGAAAAATTTAGTTGATTGTATAAATTTAGACTTAACTTTCTAATTACAATTTTTTAACTAATTAGAAGATTATTAAAAATCGTCCAGTTCAAATATTGTGTTATAATAATTGTACTATAACTAAATGATCCACAATTTTATATAATAAAATAAAGTAATAAATAAATGTTAATAATATTTAAAAGTTTAGAAAAAGGTGGTTTAATAAACTTTAGTTTTTTTAACCTAAAAAAATTGAAAACCATAATTGGCGCAGTCGGTAGGATACCGGCTTTCTGAGAAAAAAAATATAATAAAAGTTTAATATATTTAATACAAAGACTCGTTTTAAAGAGTGTAAACCGGTATAAAAAAAAAACAGAAAGGCATAAAACTTATCTGAAATTAAACTAAACTATTATCAAAGATTAAAATAAAATTAAGAACATATTTGACTCTGATAAATAATTATAATAAATAATCAAAATAAATATAATTAAATAAAACTAGCAACAAAAAATTTTTTTTTATATAACTTATATGTAATGGCAACGAGTAATACACCAAACACAAATGGCATATCATTCCAAGATTTAATCAGAGAAGCTGGAGCAACACCAGTTTTTGACGGGGGCCATATTTACAATCTCAAATCATTCATCAATGACGTAGAAACACTAACTTTAATGGTCAACGATGAAGCTCTTACAACATATTTGTATAGAATTTTACTATCAAAAATTCAAGGCCCTGCAGCAGCTTCGATCCGGAGAGTTCGAGACAACAACTGGTCTCAAGTAAAAAACCAAGTTAAACTATCATTCGAAATCAACACTAGTTACTAAGACTGAAAGAAGAAGCAGACTAAATCAACTCTAAAAACGTAAGTGATCTTTATGATTCTTTAATTAAAATATTAGATAAGTTGAATTTAAAATTTGAATTGGACGAAACACAACCTATTGAATGTAAATCTGAAAACAATGAACAATCAATTTTAGAAATTTTTTTAAATAAATTAAACAGAATAGACTCAAGATTTCTTCATACAAAAAATGTAAAATGATTAGAAGAAGCATATCAGGCTTTAATTGAAACCGGAATTTCCTCTCACGAATTTAGAATATCAAACTTAAACTCAAGGGCAGGACACATCTCTAGAATGGATGAGCAACGTCAACCAAGGCAACTTCTAACACTAGCACCGTCAGGCATTAGAGCAACAGGCAGACCCCGTCTTCGTTGGCTAGACTGCGTTGAAAATGACCTAAATAAAATTGGTGTGAGAAACTGGAAGTCAACAGCTCAAGAGCGAACACATTGGAGGCGAATAGTAAACCAGGTTAAAGCTCACCCCGAGCTGTAATGCGATATGATGATGAAACCCAAACTCCTCTGAAAATAAAACGAAATTATATAATAATCAGAATAAAAATTGGCAAAATAACTTTTCTAGAAACAAACCTACAAATCAAAATAATGTTCATAAAAATCATAATAACTATAAAACTCGAAATTCCGGGAATTTCCAAAATATAAATTTTATCGGTAATCGACATAATCGAAGTCAAATTTCCAGGAACTTCCAAAATAGAAGTCCTTCGAGAAATTTTAATACTAATAAGCGCACAAATTTTAACCATCCTTTACCAATGGATATTGACCATAATTCAGAAGTTTTGGAAAATTTGGAAAATTTTCGGCTGGATCCTCCAACCCAGCACTACCCATAGTGACTCTCACCATTGAAAATAAAAGGCTGAATTTTTAATTGATACTGGTTCAGCCATTAATAGATAACGATATATTTCCAAATAATAAATACGCCAAACTTAAACGACCAATTGAATTAAGAACCATTTCTAGTAACCAAACTATAAATAAAGAAATAATTACTAAAATACCTAACGAATTTAACGAAAATTCCACTATGTCCTGGAAAGTTGTAGATTTAAAACTGAAAAACTTTAATGCAATAATCGGGCAAAATATTTTAAAAGGAATTGGAGCCATCATTGACCTACCACCCAATAATCATATTGAGGTCAATGGTCGCAAAATAAAATAAAATGAAAGCTGCCCATTCTCAGAAAAATTAGAAATTAATAATAATGAAATTTTCCAAAAACTTAAAACTGATCAAATGAATTCTGAAGAAACATTCCATTTGCGGCATATATTATCAAAAACAAGGATCTTTTTTTTTAAAGAGGGTGATGTTCTCACATCCATGAAAGGAATAACGCATCAAATAATAACTAAATCGAGCCAACCAATATATAGTAAGATTTATCGGTTACCTCGAATCCACGAAGAGGAAGTTGCTCGGCAGATAAAGAAAATGATGGAGCAAAACATAATCCAACATTCAAATAGCCCTTATAACAGCCCCGTATGTCTAGTACCCCAAAAGCTGGACTACTCTGTTAAACAAAAGTAGCGGATAGTTATAGACTATATGAGATAACTGTCGATGATAAATTTCCGATCCCTAATATTTAATCATGTTTGATAAATTGGGGAGGGCTCAGTATTTTTGATCTGGCCAAGGGTTTTCACCAGATATTGGTTGATTGATCCAAAACAGCTTTCTCTATTTCTCAAGGACACTCCGAGTTTGTTCGAATGCCTTCGGATTAAAGAATGCGCCAGCGACCTCTCAATGAGTCATGAACCATGTCCTTCGAGACTTGAGAGGCAAAATTTGCGTCGTGTATCTTGACGATATATTGATTTTCTCTACATCAATTCAAGAACATATCGAATCTATCAGCAAAGTCTTAGCAAAATTAAGAGAATTTGGTTTAAAGATTCAAATAGATATATGTAAATTCTTCGCTACCAAAACGGAATATCTAGGTCACATCCTAACACCTAAAACCAAATGAAAAAAATTGATATAATTAATAAAATAAATTTACCGGAAACGTCGAAACAAATTAAAAGTTTTCTCGGTATAGCGGGTTATTATCCAAAATTTATTAAAGATTAGCTAGAGTTGCCCAGCCTAAGACGCAATACTAGAAAAAAAAAAATTTAATACAAATGATCCACTGTTTAAGAAATCCTTCGAAAAATTAAAAAATTTAATTACTTCTTATCCGATTTTTCGTTATCCAAATGTTAAGAAAAAATTCGAATTAACGGACGCGCCTAATTTTGCTATTGGGGCCATTCTTTCACAAGCCAGCTACGCAAGTAGAACATTGAATGAACACGAACGTAATTATTCAACCATTGAAAAGGAACTTTTAGCCATTGTTTGGGCTACTAAATATTTTCGGCCATATTTCTACGGTTCAAAATTTCTCAACATTAAAACTTATATTTCAATTAAAAATTATATTTAAATTTTGTTTATGGTTTTCACCTGAAAAACATAATCGGCATTGCTGAACCTTTGTCGGTGCACAATTTTGTGGTTTTGTTTTACTGCATATGAAAATTTTGTGGTTGCACAGACTGGAAGTAGTTTTTTATTGATATTTTTTCTTTGCTTATGAACTATGAACAGTGTTGAAATTTTGTGCTACAGTGCAATTTTATCTTTCATAAGCGATATATCCTGTTTTAAGTAGTATTTTGCTCAGATTATAACTATAATCTATTCAATAGAGTAATTGTATATAGCTTTTGATACCACCACTTTCCGCAAATTACCTTTGCGAGTTTCCCGAAAACTTCGAAAACCTTGGTATCAAAACTACCAAGCTAATTGTAATTCCAAAACTAACAAGCTAATTGTATATATAAAATAACTTAAAATAAATATGTTTCTCAACGCTCTTTTTGTTGTATAATCTAATTTGAAAAAAAGAACAATAAGAAAGAAGGTTGCGAAAAATTGGAATTTTATCTATTATGATCAAAAGTTTTTCGATATTATAACTTGGGTATTTCCCACCCTAATTTTCATTGTTGTTTCATTGTCATCCCTCCAAATGTTTGATCAGCATACGAAATTTTTAACCTATCTATCAAATTTTAAAGCTGAGCATACGGTCGGCCATAAATGAGCATATGGCCATAAGTCTTGTGGTAAAATTGGACGTTTTGAATCCGAATTCGGATATCGGCAATTGGACATCTTAAAAAGCGGATAAATATATTTTGCATTCATTTTTGTATTTAGTATCTAATTTTCGCGTAAGCAGCCTTTAATACGGTATTAAATCTTTTTTTATAAAAGTAAACTAGTAGATTTAATTCTTCTAAAATAACAAATTAACTTAATACTTCAATAATAACACATTGACATGGGTGTTTTTATAAAAAAAATAATAAAGGTTTTCAAATATACATTAAACATACAAATACGTATGAAAAATATTCGCTATTCGAGTAAAAATCCAAAGGTATTTAAATAATTTTAAACTAATTGATAATTTTGGTTTCGTTGCTCTTTATAGAGCAATTTCAAAGAAAACTAATTAATTTATAATGAATTTTCCCGCTTAATAAATAACTTGCATAGGTAGAAATTCAATTTAAATGTCTTATATAATTTTTCTGCAAACACTTTTCCACGGACGCGATAAAAAATTAGCATATTGCCCAAAGATGTTTAAAAAAAATATATTTAGTATTTTCAATTCAAAAAATTGTTCAAGAAAAATTTAAGTATAGAAAATAATAGATACCAAAAACAATACCCACAAAATTTAAAACTTAGCAGCAATTACATAATTTGTTAAATAACAAAAAAATTGTGTGAACACTGATTTTTTTAAATAAAACAAATATACGAGGGCAGATTCATAATTACGTGGACTACCTGTGGTGCAGGTAATACACAGGTATGAACTAGGTATTTTTTACCTATAAAATCATTTACTAGGCTGTATATAAATTCGTTTTTATCCATTTTTAAAAATTCATTGATTTGTTTAAAAGCTTGTTATACGTAAACTAAATAAGATATCGACTTGAAATTTTATATATAGCCTAGTAAATGATTTTCGATGTAAAAAATATCTACTTCATACCTGTGCATTACCTGCATCAGAGGTAGTCCACGTAATTATCAATCTGCCCTCGTATATACAACTTTTTTTAATTAATTTTTTAATTAAAAAAAGGAGTAGTTAAGTTAATTGTACCCTTACTATTAACTTAAGGAGTAGTTAAGTTAATAGTAATGGTAAAAAAAGATTGTACTATAATGGTAAAAAAATATTTCTTTTGGTGTTATTTAATAAATTATGTAATTGCTGCAATGGTAATTATTTTTTAAAGTTTTGCTAAATTTGCAATTATAAAGTTTTTTTATTATATTATTTTTGCCAAGTTTTTATCTATACCTAACCGTATTATGTCCTTAATTTATCTAACGGTTTTTCGAAGGATATATGAATTAACGAGCGAATTGTACTAGACTTAGGTATATAGCTTTGCAAATTGTTGTTAAACCCAAAAATCAAGTATTTAACACGTTCACTACCAACTACGAGTATACAATTAAACGCAGATGGCTCATTGTATCACCTCGTGTTCGCATTAACTGACGGGATGGACCGACACCCAGCTAGGCTCACCTGTTCAGGTTAACCCCGGTTTGGTCCAGTGCTCATCTGTGATAAAAATGATCAGTTAGTTCTGCATTTGTTCGACTAAATCAACATTTGGTTTATCATAACTGGGCATTGTCAATAATGATGCCTATTGATTTGATATTGTCCTTTCCCGAAAAAAAATTGGTTTGGCTAGGTCCAGTGTTGGTGAATCCTCTACTTTCAACAAGCTAGATATAATGTGGATTCCTCGTGGTCAGAGTTTGGTCTTCATATTCCGGGCATTCACATAAGCACTGTTCTGTAGACCCTTATTTCTTGCAGCACGTCTTACACGTAGGTGACATAGTGGAGGTGCTCATTCAGTGGATAGTGTCCAGTAACGATTGCTACCACAGTCCTTAGATCTCTATGTTTTGGTTTGAGGAAAAGTTTTGTTCTCCATAAATCGGGTCGTTGCACAAACAGTTTTGTTTGTGTGCGCTGATCTGTATTTTTCCAATACCTTGTGTGGTACTGTATTAGGCTTCTGCTTAGATCGTGTTTTACACCAGAGAGGGAAATTCCTATACATGGTTCAGCAACACAGAAGGGTGAGCAGCATCCAGCTCTGACGAGTCCGCTATTCTTTTCCTGGGATTTCCATTGTGAGTTGGAACCCAACCGAGTGCTTTTATTGGAACTTTTGATGCTAATTGTGCCTAACTACTTTCTGTTTAGCGATTTTAACTGTTAAGGTGTTGAGCATGTTCTTTTATTTTAAATATATAATTTGATATTTTGTTCTTAGTTTTAAGTTATGTTTCTTATATATGATCATATCAACCTGATTAATATTTTTGATATAAAAAGCATTTCTAATTTCCGCTCAGATCAATCAAATCAATCAGAATGCCGTATCTTTTTTTAGGATTTATTACATTGATTTTTTATGACTAACTACACGAACAATTTTTGATTTGTCAAAGCAGCCATGCATTTTTTTCGAATTGATCCTATAAGACACATTTATGAGTTAGCGAGCAAATCAATTAAATACAGAGTACCCAATCAATAAATTTCTTGGTTTTTTTTATTCCGTCTAGATTGGAAGTTCTTAAAACTATTTAGTGATTTATGAATTATATATTCAGTGGCTCATCTTACAAGAATTATAGTGGAATACTTGAACGAACAGACAGACTGGTCCATAATTTTTAGACCAATAATAAAAATACAAAACAAAATTTATTTCTCAACCAAAAAAAACTCTAACAAGTACAAAATAAAGTATTAATATTTGTCTATTTTAGAATTAACAAAACAAAAATCACCAGATCATCACTAATATCTCCAGCCTAAAAAAGACAATCTGAAATTCTAAAAAAAAAAAAAAATTTCTTTTTCTATGCAATTTCTAAGTAAAGCCATGAATTTTTTTATCTCAACACCTTGTAATACCAAACCTCATCGTCAAAAAATTTCTTTTATGTATTCCCATTCCAGACACAAAAAAAAATTGTTACCAGAAAAAAAATCCTCTTATCACTTGGGCAGCATCTTGTCTTATTTGTTCCAATTTAATGAAAGCAAATTCAAATTAAAAAAACAAATGGTTTTCAATTTGTTCGGTGCCCTTTCTTTCCCAAAACCCTTTTTAACTTAATACTTTTTAAGTGATGATTCGCAAAATGACAATAAATGGCTATGATAACTACGAGTTGAACCCCGTCTGTAGAAAATTTGAATAAAATTTGTAGAAAATTTGAAAAACATGTTCTACATACTTTTTTTTAAGTCTGTAGAAAATTTTATTCAAATAATTTTGCTCCGATAATTTGATTTCCCCGTTAATTCGATTAAATTTTAGGGTCAGTTGAAGCATCGAATTATTGGGGTTCGACCTGTATGTTGAGTACTGTGATGATTTTTTCAACCAATCAGAATTACTTGTTAAAAAAATACCACGGAACTGAAAGCATTATTGTTTAATTATTGGACAATAAAAGTTATTTTTATCCAAAAGAAAATATATGTATTATTAATTTTTGTATAAAAGAATACAATTTATTTTTCATCTGTGAACTTTAATTATGTTATTACCATAGAATATGTCATGGACGCCCCCTATATATTTTTTGTTATAACAGTGTCCCCATACAAACCGATACACAAGTGTCCGAAATGTCAAAAAATTAATTTAGAAAACCAAATGATAAAGCAATTATTTTAAATAATTTAGAATTAAAATTGCAGAATTTCAACTGCGTTCTCTGTTTTACATACAATGCTAAGAGTAAATGACAAATATTGTGTCTTTCGTTTATTCCTCATTAGACATTTTTATTCCGTTAGGGCGTTTCCAGTTTTGCTTATTATACGGTTTTAACGAATACCATTCTTTTACTGTACTCTGTACATATTACTTGTCATATCATGATGTATAACTATATTTGATTTCAAAATAATTGCTAAAACCATTTGTAAATACATAAATTCTGAAAAATAATTTTTTACCATTATTAACTGACTTTTCCTCAGATTCAAATGTAGTTTTAGACTTCAGTGTAGAGCAATGCATTTCACTTTCTTCAGGTGTATCAATTCCAAGGTGATAAAATCTAAAAACCAATTTCAACACTTAATCGATAATTTGACGTTCTTGAACAATACTAACCTAATTAATTTTTTCACGGCGTAAATTGACGGATGAAGAAGCAAATTTGTATCAATATACATCCTATTTAAGTTTTGACCTAATGTGTCAGTTCTATAAAAACCTCTATAAACGCCATCGGGATTAAGAATAGGAATTATTTTGAAAACATATATTTTCCTAAAAAAAAATAATTTTATATAAGCCTTCTTATATATTATATATCTTCCTTACCTTAAAGTATTTGCAATGGAACTTTTCTTGTCCAGAATTAAATTAAGGAAACCGTTCAATACAAAGCTAGCAGGTGTTTCACCAGGATGAACTCGTGAAGACAGAAATACAATCTATTATTAAATAATTAAGTTAAATTCAAATTAATGTAACGAAGAAATATACTAGTATTTTCATATTTGAACTAAATTTTAATAACCGAATGTAACAGATCGTCAAATGGGTTTAAATAAATTTTTATGCGACACCACTTTGGAATTCAAATTTTTTAATTATAATATTTATTCGCTATTAATAATCTTCAATGATATTCCTTGCGACCTTTAATATTTTCTCAGAAAACATGTATATACGGGTAGAACCTCGTTAATTCGATGCTTCTTTGGACCCAAAAATATAATCGAATTATCGGGGAAATCGAATTAAACAGGTATTATGGTGTCTTGGATAATTTTTAAAAAAACGAACATTAGGTATAAATTTAGTTTTTTTCTCGTGAATATTTGATTGAAAAACATGATTTAACAGAATTCAAGTCGCTGATTGTTTTTAGACATAAACTTTTTATTAAAGTAAAAAAATATAACTTTAACATATAGAAAAAATACAATACAATATACCACAAAAGTAGTAAAATAGTGCTAAATCATGCTTGATTAATTGGGTTCCAAAAATTTTTCAATTTCATTAAGTGCATTAAAGAAAGAAACGGGAACTGATGATTGTTGAACCAAACCATTATATACCGTCCGGAGGGATTTTCGCATTTTGTTATAACAGTGTCCCCATCGCTTTCATCAACATCTATCTCATTTTCGATCGGCAATCGAAAATTATTATTGTCCTCCCTCTGAACATCCTCAATAATGTCTTCATCCGTCATTATACTTCCACATGATAAATGATTATCACAATTGAAATAATTATCAAATTCATCTGGAATGTCGACCACTGCCCTTAGCAAATCAAAATTTCTTTCTGCTTCTTCTACTAAACGGATTAAAGGAATGTTGTCATCCGCATCCATGAAATCATCATCGAGAAAACTGGCTTTTCTAAAGCAATTCTTAATTATTTCAGACGATACTTTAGTACCCCAAATACAAGAAATTTTGTTTATGCAGTTGAGAAGAGTAATTTTTGGAATTGGTTCTTTCTTTTCTAAGCATGTTAACATATCACTTACAATTTCATTCCTGTAATGCACTTTTAAGCATCTTATTATTCCCAAATCCATTGGTTGAATAAGGGCAGTTAGGTTTGGAGGAAAAAACTCAAGTCTAATATTTTTTAACTTTTCTTATACATCTTTTTTATGCGCAGAGCAATTGTCGAAAAAAAAACAACTCTTTTCGATGTTGTTTCATAAACATATCATCCAATTTCAACAGCCATTTCTCAAAAATTATTCCGTTCATCCATACTTTTCGATTGTAATCATAATCTACTGGAAGTGATCTTACGTTTTTGAAACAACGAGGTTGTTTTGATTTGCCTATAACCAAAGGTGTAATCAGTGCCAGACATATTCGAACAGAGCATTACCGTGATGCGTTCCTTGCTAAATTTGCCTTTCAGACACTTATCTCCTTTTAATGCAAACGTTTTCCCGGGTAGGCATTTATAAAAGAGGCCGGTTTCATCTCCATTGTAAATATCATTTTCGTTGTACTTTCTTAGCAATGGTTTTAAAGTTATATTAATCCAATTTATAGCAACAGTTTGATCAGCCTCAGCAGCATCTCCGGTTAAATAGCGCCACCTCAACCCAGATCTTTTCTTGAAGCGATCAAACCACCCGTTGCTTGCTTTGAAGCCTTCACAATTTAAGACTTCCCCATATTTCTGTGCCTTCTGTTGAATTATGGCCCCACTTACAGGAAGATTGGTATTTGTGGATTCGGAAACAAAAGTTTTAATTGCCTCGTCCACCTTTTCAAATTTTCCGCACCTCACGCGCTTCTTTTTCGCCATTGCAGGATTTTTTTGTAACTTTTGTCTCAATTTTGCACGATTCTTGTAAATTGTAGACAACGTGTTAGGTTTTATTTGAAACTTTGCTGCAACATCCTTTTGAGACTTTCCATCTACAATTTCCAGAATAGCTTTTAATTTCTCTTCAACGATTAATGTTTTATATTTTATATTTCGTTTTGACATTTTGTGGTTTGAAATAAGCACAAAAAAATATTTTAATAAAAAGAAAAGAAAATTTCAACGACATCGATTTATTGAGGTAACTTTGTTATAAATTTAAATTAACAATCACATCGAATTACAGAGGGTTCTTATTAACGAAGTTATCGAATTATCAAAGTAGTTTTATTTGAAAAATTTGAACGGACCGAAAAATAGTTCCAATTAAAGGGGTAAATCTAATTATCGAGAGTTCGAATTAACGAGGTTTTACCCGTATTTACATTTAAAAATTTTATTACCAAAACTTCTATAAATTTTAATATAGAATAGATGTGTTCAATCAGAAATACAATATTTTAGATCGAAGAAATATAACAGTTCCGTAAAATTAAAACGAGTACAAATTTGTGTATGGTAATGGTGATTGAGGGTTGTGATAGTGTGCGATGATGGTGCATGGTAAGGCTAAGTGGTGATGGTGTTAGCATCAAAACCCACCATCACCATAGTGGTGATGGTGGGTTTAGATGGAAAATGTTGTTGATGTGCAGTGTTAACGAGTGTTGAGTATGGGTGGTTATAGTGGTTGGTAATCATGTCACACCCACACCAATGATCAAGGTTTTTGTTGATGTTGAGTGGTGATGTTATAGTGGTGGGGTGAGATGTTGGGAATTGATTGTGGCTGTTAACAGTGGGTGATGGCTCGTAATGGTGGGATATTGTGAAGGCGGGGGAAAATGGTGATGGTGGTTTGTTTTGGTGGGAGGTAATGCTAGATGCTAAAGTGTGCGGTTATATTGGGTAGTGATGGTGTATACTGCTGGTGAGATGATTTCAGTGTGGCTACTTATTACGGCCGCTAAAAGTGGATGCTGATATTGGGTGGTGATGGTTGTTGTTGTAGCATGTCTAAGATGTGAACTATCGTCTGTATGTAAACAACATTTACATACAGACGATAGTTCACATCTTTTTACTTTAACCACTTCCTATATATTAATCATAGACATATAGTAGCCGACACAAAATTTAATGGCATTTTCCACTTCATGTCAAGTGAAGGTGGATATATTTGGGACCTTCCCTAACGCCTTGAGTTTACGTAAGCTTGGGCGAATACTTTTTTCCTCAGCTGACGAGAGAAATTGGAGGGAATTTTTTTCTGTCATCATAATATCTTCCATTGAACGTAATGGCAGGAAGGCCTTGCGATTGGTGTTTGCCACAATTTTGTGGATGTTCTTAGTTAGCTGTGAAAATTCTCTCACCGCATGGATCTGTGGGGCTTAAGTGATCGCGTTGCTTGACAAACGTGGTGACTTTCTGTGGAAAATACGAAATGACCTTTTTGATTCAGCCGGCTGGTAAGAATCTTTTTATGGCATGGACGATAGTGTCACGAAAAGTTTTCTCAACAGTCACAGCGTGAATGGCTCTGGAAGCTTGAAAGTTCACCCTCAATTAAGTCCGCGAATCTTCCGTAAGGTCTGATTGCTGTCCATGTTGTTACGTGTTAGGGGGTGTATTGTTTAGACACAAGGGTTGTTGGATTGGAGATTGAGACTGCGGTGGTGGTTGATTGATTATAGCAACTTGTTGTGAAGGAGGCTGTGTACTCATTTGCATTGTGTAGCCCGAAGCACCGTATAAGATGACACCAGTTTTGGCAGCCGCTGCAACGCTCCGAGGGCACTATCGGATGGGTGGTAATGGTAGGTGGTGATGATGCTGAATGTGTGTAATGACGGTGTTACGTTGCTGTTGATTGGATGTGGTGATGCTGCTTGGTGGTAGTTAAGAATGTGGTTGTTGTAGTGTATGGTGATGGTGCTTAATTGTTTAAAAAATTCATAAAATAATGGTGGCAGTCAAAAAATAGTGGTGGTATGTGTTGGCAGTTCGATAGTAGGTAGTGAGTCTTGGTGGCTCGTGATGGTGGTGAATATGGGTGATTGTGGTTTGTTATATGTTGGTATGTTTGGGTTTTTGGAGCTTGGTAATAGTAATGATCATAGTATAAGGTGATCGTTGTTGTTGATGGTAGTTAGTGCTGATGGTTGATAATAATGTCGAATTCTAATGATAGGTACTGACTGTGGCGGTTTTGATGAGTCTGTATATATATATATATATATATATATATATATATATATATATATATATATATATATATATATATATATATATATATATATATATATATATATCTATATATATATATATATATATATATATATATATATATATATATATATATATATATATATATATATATATATATATATATATATATATATATATATATAGGCATCAAGGTTCTTAGATAGGAATATATAGCCCCCGCGCCATGTGTCTACAATCACCTTCCGTTGTGGTATTACCTGTTTTAAACAAATAAAAGCTGCGGTAATATGAACTAAACAGTCGAAAATAAAAATGTGGTGGACCAAAAAGTTGCGTTTAATTATGCGCAAGAAAATTTTCTTGTAGAAAGCAAATTTTTTGTAGAAATCATTTTTTTACTATTTTTTAGGATGAACATTGGTCGAAAACAAAAAATGGAAAAACAAATAATTGAACCAACCAACCAACCATGATTTTGGACGGTTGGTTGGTTGGTTTGAAGAAGGGGAGGAATCATGATATAGAGCTTCCACACACGTGAGCCTATTTACCCGTTGTACATGTACCCTTCCGTAGACGGCTGATTATGGTTTTAACGTCGACCACGTATGCTTTCCCGAACTAGTTTAATTTTGTCCGTGTAATGTTACCGGCTTTCCCGATGCCTGTCTTGAAATGACATTCCAGATGCTTTAGTCGTTTATTGTGTACCGAAGGGCATCGGTATATGGGATGCTGTACGATTTCTTCAACTTCACTACATCCACTGCAACAGCAATCTGTTGACGGTCCTAACCGGTAGACATATTTTCTCAACAGAATGTGAAAGGGTTCCTGTTGATATGCCCGTAAAGAATCTTATTGATGATCTGGTCATTGAAAGCATATTTTTTTGTTCTCTTAGGGTTGGTAGTTCCCTAGAATAGTTTGGTGTGAATGCACCCTACCAAATTTTCCCCTCTGAGAAAAGGAGTCTTATGCACTCAAGTCGCAACTAGATGTTTTACGAAATTCAGGGGGTAACTAATAGTTATAGTATTTTGGAACTGGAATTTGGATTGGCTCCTTGATGAGCTAATTCATCATTGTAGCAAATCGATTTGTGACCAGTAGTATCTAGTATTGAGTTTTACTATATTACGGCTAGCTAGTGTGTTAAGATTTGTTTTACAGATCTTAATTAGTTTTGAATCAGTACATCGCTGAATTTTCCAGGTTCATCGCTGAATCGTTATGAAATCACTTCTCAACGAAATTTTTGATAATTAGCTTTCCTTGCCTAAGTACATGAACAAGTTTGGGCAAAAATAAGGAAGTGGTTTGAATAGGTTTAATTTCTTTATTTCAGAGTCAATAGTAACTGCTTGCTGGTTTTTGCATAATTATTGCATGTAGTGCATAGATAATGTGCCAAATGATTGCCTTAAAAAAATTTGCAAAGTAAATCTGTATTTTTGGAATAATAAATAAAAATGTATTTATACTTCAAAAATTTATTACTTCAAATTAATATAATTTTAAAATGTAATTTAAACATAAAAATAATAGTATCAATAAATATATGTTTTTGATTAAAAATTTGCATTCTTATTCTTTATTATAAACTGAACACTTAGCTTATCTACTATATATTTGGTAGCCTAGACAGCATTCCATTGAGATTTGCTAGCGTTCTAAAGTGAATGCTATGCCTCACTAAAATGTTGGTCATTTTTTCGGGATTCTACTAATTCAGCTAGAATGTTGGCCATTTTTTCGGTATTCTAGTAATTCAGCTAATTTTTATTAAGTTTTTGAAAATATATTTACCTAAAAAATTTTTGATTGGCTTTAGACCTAATCCAATACCGTATGCCGTCACGCAAATTTTTCCAAACTATCAACTGAAAATATGGAAAATAGAAACAAATTACATAATAATAAATATATTATTATTAAATTAAATATATTATTAAATTCATTAAAATTAATTCACCTAGTTTATTAATGGTATCAGCAACTTCCTTTCATTGAGAAATTACCTCTTTTTCTTTTACAAGATCTGCAAGAATTTCCGTGTCCGTCCTAGTAAACTGACGTTTTAGTTCTGTTAGCTTTTATTTTCCATGAATTTTTTCACTTTCTTCCATTATACATATTACAATTCATGGCACTTAGAACAAAAAACTTTTTACAACAAAACCAAAAACCGAAACAACCTAAATTCTTTGTAAATAAAACCAACTAAATCCAACAAACAAAATGATAAATGTCATAATTCCACCGTGAAATAATGTTTTGCAAAAAATTTTTACACTGAAAAATTTTCTTAACTCTTTTTTTTGCAAAAGATGGAACACCGTACCACAAAATGAAATCGTCAGCGTAATTTTTCATTAGGTGTTAAATTTGTATGAAAATTTCATTTCCGACGGATAGCATACTATGTTATAGAAGTGAAAGGTTGTATGTATTACAATATAAAATCATAATATAGAAGAATATTTTCAACAGTAGAATATGTAAATAGATTTGTATTTTAAAATTTTAATATAAATAGATTTGTATTTTAAAATATTAATACATGTACATCAATTGGTTGTATGCATAGAATTGTTTCTAACGCACTGGTTGGTGTAATTATTAGTGCTCCCAACATTGGCGTTGTATTTTTTATAAATATTAAGTTTTGATCCTTTATGGATTTTTACCAGAATAATGCTCCATATGTAATTATTGGATTTCTACCAGAATAATGCTCCATATGTAATTATTGGTCTAATTACATACGTGTAAATCCAATGGATTATGCTTGGATTCAGGCTCTATTTTTTACCTATCGGGTTTTTACATATCTTAAAGATCATAATGGTTTTACAAGCTCGGTTGTTTAAGTGCTGTTTTCAACGCAGCATTTGATCAAAAAATCACACCTATAAATTTAACCTATTCTACGAGAGTTTAGGCTGTGTTCTCCGAAAAGAAAAAGCTCTGTATCATCCGGGTTTAGTCTCAATCTGTTCTTTGTTGCCCAATAACAATGAATAACGCACCTTGGATAAGCTCGGTTAGCGTTGTCTCATATTTACTGGTTACAAGAATAGATAATTCATCTCCATAACAAACGATGTGGTACCCAGCTTCCGATAGCTCATTTTGCAGAATATCAATGACAAGTAGCAATATATGACAAGTAGCAATATAAGAAAATATACAAATATATTTTCTCTACCTATATATGGAATTAACGAAATATATTTCTTTTCCCTTTTACTCTTCTATATTTTTATAACATTGTAGATGTTGTCATACTTCTTTAACAAATTTCAAAAAAAAATTTTTTTTTTTTTTTTTGGTTCCTGATTTTTATCAAGTAAACCAACTGATTTAGTACTTCCATAATGACAGTTTTCTTTAAATTAGAAACCTAGGTGTTTTTATAAAAAAAATTATAAAGGTTGTCAAAGATACTTTTTTAAACTATACAAATGGGTCTGAATAATATTCGTTATTGGAGCCAGTGAACTGCCAAAACTTTTTGCATAATTAGAAACTCAAATTGAATAATTTTGGTTAAGCAATTCTGAATAAAACTACTTCATTTATAATTAATATTGTCAGTTAATTAGCAAATTGGCTTAGAAAGAACTCCAATTCAAATTTTTCATTTCATTTTTGTAAAAATATCTTGCCACAAAAAATTAACACATCCGTAAAAGAGCTATATGGCAACGTTCCGTAAAAGAAGTATATATGTCTTCAGCGTAGCTGTAGAAAACATTCTTTTTCCAATTCCTACTCTCACCTCCACGTGGTACTCCACGGAGCCTGGTATGCTTAGTGGACCATATAGTGGCACTATATGGGAAGTTAGTGGACAATATGGTGGCACTATATGGGAAGTTAGGTCAGACAAACGAGAGGGAGAAAAGTCTATATCCTTAACTGGTATCCAGTCAGCATACAGGTAGGCAGCTGTTCCCCAGGTTAGGCGCTTAGGTATAAAACGTAGTAATCCTTTTTATGAATGGAGAATGAAAGAAGTAAAAGTAGAGTTGGGATATCCACTCAAACGTCAACAGTTTGAGTGCGCCTGTAGGCGGGCCCGTCTTCACAAGGAATAGATCGTCAGCAGCAACAACAATATCGAATACAGGCAATGAAATAGACAAACGTACTGACAAAATCAAATGCACCGTTAAAGATGCGGAGAATAGTATGTATCTGAACGGTGCTGATAAAAATGATTATTTAGATTTATTAAAGACGGGAAAACCAAAGGTCAGGCTTTTAAACTCCTGAGAAAGCGACGGCTAGAAACGAGATCTTTGAAGTTGGCCACCTTGACCTTTGAGAACGCCAATGCTCGGACGGGAAGTCCGAATAATAATCGTATACGCTCAGAGGAAGAGGAAGGGACAAATCGAAAAGATAGTTGCACAGGTTAACAGTAAAAGAAAGTAAGTTTAACTCTAGCAAAGTTGATGATTAATTGAAGATAGCCATGATCCACAGAACAAATCTTGAAGGCAAGGTTTTAGGGGCGAATCAGAAGACTGAAAGAATGCTTGGAATTGCGGCAAATCGAAGCGATGATGGCGAATGCAGAAGGTTTTATTCCACACTTCAAGTGAAGCAAATTTTCTGGTGAACATTCAGTCACTTGCCAGGATCAGGAAACTGTTCAGTTTGTCAAATAATGGTCAAAGAAAAGGATAAGCTTTGGGAAGGCGCTGGTCTACAGAGAATAAGCAGGGATGACGTACAAAAATAGAACATGGTGACGCTATGGCTTATGAAGGACTAACGGATTTTGAATCTCAGAACACAATCCTGGGTCATTGAGCACAGAGAGCTAAGAGTAAATGGCCAATATCTGGTTCTGGGAGTCTTTAATGGCTCTTGAGAGCGTTTCTGGGTGGGTGGTCTAATCAAATCAAATTCCCAAAGGGTTCAAATTAATCTCCGTAACAAAACGAGATGAAGGAAAAGGATGAAAATTCAACCAGCCCCAGTGAGGTGGATGAAGATTCAGGTTCCTTATTGGGTGCGGTAAACGAACCGAGATGGAGAGTTCTGAGGTTGGTACAGACTTCGACAGTTTTTCTGACGAAGATACTTTAACAGAAGATCTAAGTAATACAGTTATCTTCACAGTTGAAGTAATGGTTGAGCCGATTGAAGGCACCTCCATTAAGAATGGGAAATCTCGCCAAGGCCAGCAACTATGAAGATAGTCTAGGCTAACCGATCGTATTAGCTCCAAACAAAAATGATACTAAAATAATTGAACTAGAGGTGCTAAAGATCACCAAATTAATGATAAATGCATTTGACAAATCCTGTCCCGCCGGGAAGGCAAATGCGAAATGTAAGCAATCTTGGATACGGGTGCTATTTTGAATAAGAGAAATGAAGTAGGAAGGCTCTTCAACAGGGCAGAAAAGCAGTCACAGTCTACTTCCATTAGGAAGTAGACTGTGCCTTCTATATGAGCTCCTTGAGGGAGTTTAAAAAGATCTGTAGAACCGCTCAGAGGAAATCGTGGCAAACTGTCACGGAACAGGGCAATAGTCAAAAGGAAATGGCTAGGCAATCCCTTGACATTCTGTTCAAAACCAGTTTTCCGGGATGTCTTACTAATAACGTGTTACAATGCGGTACGACCAACGCAGGCGATTGTGTGGGATGGAATCTTGACTAAAGTTTGGAATCCGGATATCCGGATAATTGACGGTATTTCGGCTGTTCGATTAGCGAACTTCGATTAAGTTAAAATAAAAAAGTTGTCAAAATATTTATAAAAAAAATATATTCTTTGGGAAATTTCTCCGCTAGGGTAACAACACTTGAAAAAAAGTGTTTCCTTCCAGATTCAAAATGTCAAATGTCAGATCAAAACAGAAAAAAATCTGACATTATAATTTTTTATTGAATATACATCTGACACTATAAAGACGAAGCTGTATGTAAAATTTGTGCTAAGATATTGGGATGTAAACGTAAAAGATCCTCAACAACGGCACTTTTAAACCATTTACACCAAATTAATATTAACAAGATTGATTTTGCTGGTGATGAAAATAAAGAACAAAATATACCAAGTGTCCCTAAAAACCCAATAACTTCATCAAATTTATTAAACTACGTTAAAAGGGAAACGCGGGAATAGATTTTGTCACGATGCGCCGCGGAGGATACATTTCCTTATAAAATCACTAGCTATTATGGGATATGTTCAAAGCAAAGGATATATTCCCTTATAAAATCACGAGCTATTATGGGATATGTTCAAAGCAAAGGATTTGAAATGCCGAAAACTGCAAATACTGTGACTAAACATATTATAAATTTTTCTGATAAGAAACAAAAAGATTTAAAAACAAAAATTTACAATTTAAAAAAAAAATACAAAGTTTTCTATAATAGTTGATGAGTGGACCGACAACTATATGAAAAGATATCTAAACGTTTCACTTCATGTTTTGATGATGTTTTTAGAAATTTAAGGAAAACTATTAGACTATTCAAGATATCATTAGTTAAAAATTCAATTTTACAGGATCATGTTACAAAATAAGAAGGTAAGCCCTTAAAATTATTACTAGATATAAAAACCAGATGGAACTCAATAATAATTATGGTAAGCCATTTTCTTAAAATAAAAAAAATGCATCAATAAAACTTTATTGCATCTAAAGAAACGTATGAATGAGCGCCGAGATAAAACGCTTCTTACCTTAATGATATTTCTAGAGACAGGAAATATTCCTCTGTGCAATAATATATTGAATATTCAAAAAAAAGTGCTGCAATTAATTTAGCAATCGAAAGTATGGAGAAAATTCATCCCACTGCATATTCAAATTCTAGTTGCGATATCGTTTTCGACGAGGAGGATATCGAATGTTCTGAATTAGAAGAAAATAATACACATACAATGGACAATCATCGTTAAAACAGCAACTACAAGATGCAATTTCATCAATTATTTATGTTAATTATAACGTAACGGAAAGTGATTTGCAATCAGGTAGTAGAAGAGATTTTTTACTCCTAAGCAATACTAAGGAAAGATCAAGTTTTTTTAAAATTCTATTTAATGCTCTGGTGGTGATTAAATAAACATCAAATGCAACAGAAATAGTATTTTCAACCGCAGGAAATTTTAAAACGAAGTTAACAACAAGACTTAATTTTAAAACATTTGATGCGATTCTTTTTTTAAAATATGAATTTTTAAAAATGAAACAATAAATACTAAATTTGTGTCAAGTTTTTGATGTCTACATCAAATTAAAAATATTAATGAAATTTAATTAATTATTAAAACTAATGACTGTTATTTTTTAAATTTTAAGCATTATTAACACAAAATATATGAAGTATGTTTTTCGTTTTTATTATATAAAATATTTTTGTTTTCATTATATAATTTTTTAATTTCAATTTTAGTTAATTAATGTAAGCAATCACTGAAATTTAGTTAATTAATGTAAGCAATCACTGATGTTTTTAACTGTTATTAATAGAAAATATATAAAGTATGTGCAAATTTTTTAATTTTATTATTATAAATTGCAATATAAAATTATTTTACATTTGTTATTTAATAATATTTTTATTTCAATAAATAATTTAATAAATTATGCACAATATTCGTTTGATTTTTATTATTTGTAAGCTAATAGAAAACATATTTAAAATTAGAGTTAGCAGTTATTTTACCATTTTATGCACATTGGAAATTTTCTTCAAAATATCTGGATAATCCGGATATTCGAATAATTCAGACTTTTATTATTCGAATATCCGTATAGTTGACTTTTTCAAATATTTGCAAACTCTAATCTCGAATTAAAACCTGTAATTACCAGAGAAAGAGTGATTTGGGGAATTACACCTACAAATCTCTGGGCAATTATTTCGGCAATTAACTACTTCAAAGTGGGGTTAAGGGGGAAGGGTCATCAGCTTCGCTAACTTGGCGTCTGTCTCCAGGTTAGGGGCGGTCTTGTGCAGCGTCGCAAACGATTTTTCCTGAATTCCTACTCTCGCCTCCACGTGGTGCCCCCTGGAGCCTGGTATACCGAGCGGACCGGATGGTTGATACCAACGGGAAGCTAGGACTGTATCCAGACTACCAGCTGGTCTGCATGCAGGTAGGCGTCTGACTCAATGTTAGGGCTGGCCTCACAAATACACCTGGCGGAAGGTATAAAACGCTTTTAAAAATAAAGATGAAAGAGATAGAGGATAAAAATCGGGTAGGGATAACTACCCCAACGTCGGCTGTCACTGCGCCTGCCGGCGGGCCTCTCCCCCAAAGAGTTGGCAGAGCTCGAAGATTTTATACCCCACTTTGAGTGGAGTCGGTTTTCTGGTGATGTCTTCAGGGTGACATGCCAGGACGAAGACACGGTGAGATTCGTGAAGAAAATGGTACAAGAAAAAGGCAACCTATGGCAGGATTCGGACCTGCAGGTTGTCGGTATTAATGAGGTTACGAAGCTGAATAAGGCCTTAACAAGAAGAAGTTAACAAGAAGTTGAATCTGAACACACAATCCTGGACTCTATACCACCGGGAGGTCAAAAAGGAAGGTCAACTCCTAATTTTGGGAATTCCACACGGGTCTCTTATAACTCTAAAGGGTGCTTCTGGATGGGTCTACTACCCGTCCAGGAAGATCCAAATTACTTTTCCAAAATCAGAGGAGCCCAAGGTTGATCTGAAGGAAAACGAAACCAACCCCAGATAGGAAGATGAAGATCTTGATTCCTTGTTGGGGGCGGTCGATAAACTTGGGGTGTTGGGATCGGAGGTAGATTCAAACCTCGACAGTTATACTGACGAGGAAAACCTGACTGATTATTTTTAAAAAACGGTTATTTTTATAGATCATGTAGAGTATCCGCAGGAAGACACCACACTCAAAGAGTGGCGTAAGCCCAGCATCGTAGCTGGGTTGCTACAAATAAATTAAAGGAATACCTACTTAGAGGATATGTGGAGATAGCACTAGTGCAGTGATGGGGGAACTATGGCCCGCGGGCCAAAAGTGGTCATCGACAGCTATCAATTTGGCCCACGCTCTGACTCAGAATATGTTAGTTACAAACAAAATTTAATCAGTAAAAAATTTAATAAAGTTCTTTATTCCAAAGTTTTTATATTTAATAAAAATTTCGTGTTTTTTTTTTGTTCACACATATAAAATTTGATATTTTTGCTACATAACATAACAGCTCCTTAATCGTTTTCACATTCTATCATTGCGGTTTGTACATCAAACTCCTAACAATATGCAAAAATCTGTAATTTGTCCAACCAACTAAATAAAAATAAATTCAGAAAAATTCAGTTAAATTTTGGAACATACCTAGTAAATAAATTCGGTTAATCCCCTTTTAAGAACAAACAATTTTTCATGACAGAAATATTGTATTCGAAATAAAGGTTTTGGTAAGATAAGTAGTGTTTATTTTATTTTAAATTAAATAATTGTGTGTGTGTCTGCAAAAAATGAGTAGTGAAGGTAAGAAAAGAAAGAAGGATTCAGAATATAGAAGTTTTAATGAAGAATGGAAATGGAAATATTGTTTTACAATGTATAATGGCAAACCTATGTGTTTGTTATGTAATGAAAATGTTTCGGTACCTAAAGAATATAACATTTCAAGGCACTTCAATACAAAGCACGGTAGTTCTTCTTATGTGAGTCTGACCAAAGTTGAGAAAGCAGCACGAGCTAATCAGCTACTTAACTCACTTAATGCCCAACGTAATATCTTTATTAAAGCAACAGCTTCACAAAAATTAGCCATGAAAGCAAGTTATGCTGTGGCGTTCAAAATAGCGCAAACTAATAAGACATTTTCCGATGGCGAATATTTGGTTCATCATACATATGCGAACAAGTATTTTCAACAATGAAGCTCAGAAAAACTGCAGTCAGAAATAGACTTACTGATAGTCATCTAGCTTCAATATTAAGAATAAGTTCCTCCCAAATGGAACCTAATCTCGATGAAATCGTAGAGAAGCATTCGCAATATCATTTTGCATCCTCTTCTAATAAGACTAATATAATATTAGTATTTTGTAAGATTTTAATTTTTTAAAATAAAATATAAATTTATTTCTATTATTTTCAGATTCTATAATGCCATCAGAAAAATGTATTAATTTCTATTTTTTTAATTTTATCAAATATATATACAATCAATGTAATCAATTTAATAAAAAATTTTGCGCTTAAATTTAATTAATTACTTATACTTGTTTTATCTCAGCGGACTAAAATTTTAAGGCCCCCACACAAATATAAGTTTTCTAATGTGGCCCGATCGATAAAAAGTTCCCCCATCACTGCACTAGTGCAAGAACCCCCATCACTGCACTAGTGCAAGAAGAAGGACAACACGGTTCTTGGGTGGAGTGCTAAAGAATTTCAGGTATTTTACCATAAAGGTGAAGGTAGGCCCAGAACTGGTATAATCTCAAAGAAAAATACTAAATTGATTTTTATTCCACAGATAAGTAGCAATGACTGTATCGCATTTCTGGGGAATCTCAGAAATGAGACGCAATAGTCAGATTTTATACTGACATTATGCTACTTACCATAAGATTCGCCATATCCGCCACAAACGCAGGATATGAGGAATATGGTGGAGTTTTCAAGAAATAACAAAAAGGAACTATTAATAGGATGTGACTCCAATACTCACCATGTGGTGTGGGGTAGCACGAACAAATCTGTAGTGTGACCGAAGGCGTAAGACTAAAGAAAATTCTAGCCAAACCACACACTCAACCGGAGTTAATTGAATATGGGGACCCCGAGAACAAATAAACCTATAACACACAACCCACCAATTAAAAACAAAGATGGTATATGGGCCGGAGACAACTAAGAAAAAGCAACGGCATTTGCAGAACACCTGGCCGAAGTTTTCCAACCAAACGACAACCCTACAAACATACCTATAGAAGATCGCTTAACAACATTAACACAAGACATACCAATAGTGACTCCACGGGAAGTAATGACTACGATTAAGAAAAAATTCAACAAAAGAAAAGCAGCTGGCTATAACCCCAGAAATTCTAAACAAGCTACCTAAAAAAGCTATAATTATGCTTACCAATATAGTAAACGCTTCATTTAGATTAAAGCATTTTCCTGCCATCTGGAAAGTAGCAGAGATAGTCATGGTACAAAAACCGGGAAAACCACCAAACGACGTAAAATCATACCGACCTATATCTTTACTTCCAGTCATCTCAAAACTTACTGAAAGACTATTTCTAAATAAACTAAAACCTATTATAGACAATAAACTGCTGATTCTCAATCACCAGTTTGGCTTCAGACAAAACCATTCAACGATTGACCAAATCCATCGTATTACCAACGCAATAGAAAACTCGCTTGAGGAAAAAAAAATATTCTCTGCCATATTTATTGACATTGCACAGGCATTTGACAAAGTGTGGCACAACGGACTTATCTATAAATTAAAAAAAATATTACCGATACCATATGTTGATTTCTTGAAGTCATACTTAGAAAATAGACTCTTCAGGATCAAGAAAAACAATGAATACTCTGACCTCAAGGAAATCAGAGCAGGGGTTCCCCAAAGGGAGCATACTAGGACCAACGATATACGTATTATTCACGAGTGACTTACCAATGCAAGAAGATATTCTAACCGGAACCATCGCAGATGACACAGCAATGTTAGCTATTGACAAAAACCTGCAAGGAGCAACGAACAAACTACAATCAGCAAACAAGGATATATACGAATGGACAAAAAATGGAAAATTAAAATAAACGCAACAAAATCTACACACATAAATTTTACATATAGAAAGATTAATAACAACAACGTAATAACTAGGAACGGAGACATGGTTTCGTATGGTCCCACGGTAAAATATTTGGGTCATAAAACCAATTTGGTTGTATGGTATACAGCTCTGGGGCTGTGCCAGCAGATGCCACATAGAAGCTATTCAAAGATTTCAAAACAAAGTGATCCGAAATATGATCAACGCTCCCTGGTACGCAAGAAACTCTGACCTCCATAGAGACCTAAAGATAAAGACAATTGACGAAGAAATTACGCGATTCGCGCCAGATTAACCAACCATGACAATGAAGAGGCAGCAAACCTCCTAAACGAAAATTCGATAAGACGATTAAAGAGAAAAAGACCACTTGACCGGTCATGAGTCTTAAAAAATATACATCACTAAGCATAACATTTTGATGTTCATATGACATCATATTTTGCACAACGATTTGAAATTAGGTCAATGGATCGTATTACTTGCTGGTAAAATGAATGAAATTGCAAAAGAAGCGCAGAAGTACTCTTTGGATATAATTGCTATACAAGAGATCAGATGGAGAAATAGCGGTTTAATCAAAAAACGCGATTATACGTTTTACTATAGTGGGAGTGAAAACAAATCAGGACAAAGAGGAACCGGTTTCATAGTAACGAAAAAGATGCAAAATAGTATATTGGGATTTACGCCAATAAGTGACAGAATATGGTGATTAGAATTAAAGGCAAATTTACTAATATCACAGCAATATCAGCATATGCACCAACTGAAGATTCTGAAGAAACAGAAAAGAAAATTTTTTATGAGAAACTTGGAGATGTATGCAACAACACAAATAGATACGATACTGTAATAGTACTTGGTGATTTCAATAGCAAAATAGCTGTAAGTACATCTCTGTATATGGTAAGTACACTTTTCCAACATAAAAAGATACATAAGGGCACATGGAAAATGCCTGAAATTAATGTAGTGAACCAAATAGACCATGTACTCATATCCAAAAGATGGATATCATCAATAATGGATCCAAAAGATGGATATCATCAAAGATGGATATCATCAATAGTGAGAACTTTGAGATCATCGAACTGCGATAGTGACCATTTTGTGGTAAGGACCATTCGTAGACAAAGAATTTCAAAGGTGACAAACTAAATTGTGAAAACTATCGGGGAATAACTCTGTTAAATACGGCATATAAAATACTTGCAAGTATTATATCGGAAAGGTTACAACCATATGCTGAAAATATATTATCAGACTACCAGTGTGATAATATATTTTCAGCATATGGTTTTGGATAAAACAAAGTATGGAAAAAGCATATGAATTCAATCTGGATCTACATATTTGTTTTACAGATTTCAAACAAGCTTTTGACAGCATAAAAAGAAATCAAATAACAAGAATTTTTGTTGAATATGGTATACCCAGCATATTAATAAGATTGATAACAATGACCCTGAAAAAACACTAAATAAAGTTATTGTGCAGGATGAAGTTTCAACATACTTTGAAATAACAGCAGGTGTAAAACAAGGCGATGTCCTATCAGCTAAAATTACCAAGTCGATTCATAAAAAGTATGAGAATAAAATGGGCTGGACAGTGCTCAAAAATCTACTTTTAATGCAGTACCAACAAATACAAGATATCGAGGACGTCCTAGGCAAAGATGGCTAGACAACGTTGAACAAGACCTAAGAATTATTGGAGTACAAAATTGGAAATCAGCTGCACAAAATAGACGCCGTTGGAGGCACATTATAAAGGAGGTCAAGGCCGACCTCGGGCTGTAGCCTTGATGATTTTTTTTTTACTTTTTATATTTTTTTTATCGTTTGTTGTTTGTTCTCAGAGCAATAAAAAATATTTTAGGTAGAGACACTCAAAACGACGGAAAAGAATTAGGAAAAATTTTTTTTTAAATTTATAAAATTATTTTAAAATTTAAATCAATATAATAATTTAAAGAAAAAAAATTTGGATATGTTAGGATTTGCACCCGAGTTGAATTCCTCTGACGCTACCTAATTCGGAGAAATACCTAATTCGGCACTCTCTCCGCACCAACATGCCTATTGGAAAGGTCGGTCCGTTAACTCTGACCTATATAGATCAAATTATAAAATTGAAGAAGCATGCACTGTAAGGAATTCAACACTTGGTACGCTTTCAATAATGTAAGCACAAATTAAATCGTAGAATGCCTGACTAAAAATAGAGCGGATAAAAAGATCGTTAGATGGATAACTTTTATGCTTAAGAACAGAAAGGTTGTGGCAAAATTCGGCGATTCCTCAAGCGAGAAATGGTACACCACAAGGTGGTATTTTATCCCCATTACTTGTAATGAATGACCTGCAACAGAAATAACAGATTCTGGATACAACATCGTCTGTTATGCAGACGATCTGGCTATTTTTGTTACCGGGAAATATGAGACTACACTCACCGAACTTATTTAGAGTTTAAAGTAAACCCGGGAAAACCGAATTTTCTCTTCACAAGGTGAGCCTCCACCCAGATTAATCCTTCCCAAAATATGGAATATTAAGTTAACCTTAACGGACTAATTAAGGTATTAATGTTAAGTATTTTATCCAGATAAAAATACTTATCTGGATAAGTATTTTTTCTGTACTTTCAGTTCTAGAACAGCTCTGCAAATAGGCCATGCGGCATTCGTCACATTGTTCATATCTCGTTGACACTTTTTATGTAGTAGATGTCTCCATGGTAACAGCCTTATTATTTTATTTCGTGTCATTGGAGTGTAGCAAATAAGACAATTGTCTTTAAACCCCATTAAAAAAATATATGATTAAACGATTTAAGTTTTCACAAGAAATGAAACAAATTAATTAAAAAGTCTTATTTTAAACATAGAATATGACACATATTTTTGGTAACTATGTTTAAAGTTATCTCTATTTTCTATATAATACAGTAAAATTAAGTACATAATTGTAATTCAAATAATGTTAAAATGTTCTGAATTACAATTGATACTTTCTGAATTATAATTGATAATTTCTGAATTACAATACATACTTTCTGAATTACAATTGATATTTTCTGAATTACAATTGATAATTTCTGAAATACATCTGATACTTTCTGAATTACAATTGACTAATCTGAATTACAACTGATAATTTTTGAATTACAATTGACTAATCTGAATTACAATTGATACTTTCTGAATTACAATTGGAAAAGGTGTAGATTCGATTTTACACGTATTATTCAATAGTAACCTTCCAACTTCTGAAAAAATCCTAGTAGCAACCTTTCCGGGTCGGGCAAACGAGAAATGGTACACCACGAGGTGGTATTTTATCCCCATTCCTCTGGATACTTGTAATGAATGACCTGCTACAAAAATAAACAGATTCTTGATACCACATCGTCTGTTATGCAGACGATCTGGCTATTTTTGTTACCGGGAAATATAAGACTACAATCACCGAACTTATTTAGAGTTTAAAGTTAAGCCGGAAAAACCGAGTTGTGTCTCTTCACAAGGAAAAGGGGGCTACCCAGCTTAATCCGCCACAAAATAAGAAATATTAAGTTAACTTTAACGGACAAGGTTAAATTCCTTGGTGTTATTTTTGATAAAAAACTAACATGGTAAAGTCACATACAGCAGAAAGTAGATAAGTGCTGCATTGCATCATGGGTGCAACGCCCAGCGCTTATTCTCTCGTTAAAAGATAACCTAGCAGCCAAAGGCACTAAACTAATAATCGTCAATAACTCAACAGATTGAGTTCGTTTTAAAATAGAGCTAGAGCAATTTAAGAGACTTAAATGTTGCTTTGTAAACGAAACAACAGTAAGAGGATGAAGAAAAAAATTCACCATATTCATCCAGCAACCCGCATGGAATAATACAAAAAACTCAAATTCGTAGGAACGAAATTCCCTAGAGATATCAAAATACAAGTAGAAGAAAAAAGAAGAGCAAGATTTAGATGGAAACAATCACAAGATCCCTCAGACAAGAAAATCGCAACAACTTCAAATACACAAAATCAAAGAAACAACATTGTCAATGTATCTTGAATATCTTATAGCCACAGCAAAAACAGAATATTCCTTACGGAAGGCGACAAAGAGAATAAAAAAACATAACTCATGTATCCATAACGAAACCAGGCGGTTCCTGGACAAAAGACGAAAAAGTACATGCATTTGCAGAACACATAGAAAAAGTATTTGAAAGCTGCTCTTAGCAGACGATCGTAACATACCCTCAAGAGCTAGTCGTAACAATAAAAAATAATTTTAGGAAAAAAAATCAACTGGATACGACCTAATCACCTCAGAAATACTCAAACAACTTCCAAGATAAGCTATAATAATGCTAACAATGCTGCAGAAGCCTGGCAAACAGCCAAACGATGTCAAATCCTATAGGCGTAGCTCACTACTAAACTATATCCAAATTTATAAAAAACTTTTCTTAACCAACTTAAAAAAATCATTATCGAAAAAAGTCTTATACCAAACTACCAGTTCGGTTTCAGAGAAAAGCACGCTAAAATCTAGCAAATTCACCGAATTACTAACACCACTGAGAAAGCCCAAGCTAGAGGAGCAAAAATTTTGCTCAGCTATATTCCTCGACTTAGCCCAGGCCTTTGATAAGGTCTAGAACGAAGGACGTATTTACAAACTTGCAAATCTATTGCAAAAATACTACATGGAATTTATATCGTCATACTTAACAAATAGACATTTTAGAATAAAGCAAAACGAAGAATAGACTGAGTTAAAAGAAATTAAGGCTGGTGCCCCACAGAGTATTATACTACACCTTTTTAAATTGTAATTCAGAAAGCATCAGTTGTAATTCAAATTAGTCAATTGTAATGCAGATTAGTCAATTGTAATTCAGAAAATATCAATTGTAATTCAGGAAGTATCAATTGTAATTCAGAAAGTATTAATTGTAATTCAGAATATTTCAACATTCGTCGAATTGCAGCAATTTCCACAACAGGAATTTTATGTATGGAACGTAGAAGATGTTAATTTACTTCATAGTTAGCGAAGTTGTTGGTAAAATCAATTACAAAAAATGGGTAATCAATTGGTAGATTTTTAGCGATTGTTGCAGATAATACAACTTACCATTGAAATATGTAGTAATAAATGAGAGGACAGTATGTGTTTTGCGGTTAGGAGGATATTTATTCCGTAATAGATAAATATTGAATTTTTCTAAATTTTTACAAAGCACAAACAATAAACAATCAAGGGTAACAATAATACAAACAACAATAGAAATATAATATAAATAAAACAAATAATCAAAATTATGAAGAATAAAACAAATAATCAAAGTAATAAACGAACTTTCACTTTAGCTATCAACGGGCATGTCATTCATTGCTAAAGGGACAACTTAATGGATTGAACAATGTTGTACGGCACGAGCACAATCACCTCCGGCTACACTGTTCTTTCTTGATCTATAATCTTCTCCAAGTATACCAATCTTTGTTCCATAACACGAGGACCTGTAACGCTGGGTATTCTAATATTATTTTTAGCGTAAGCCTTCACCTTTGACCAAATAGTCTTAATAGGATTCAGCATTGGCGAATATGGCCCTAATCGCAGCAGAGACGCTGTAATCTTATTAATAACTGTTTTCAGGTCTGAATGGCAAGGTGCGTTGTCTGAAACAATTACCAAATCTTAAAGTTCCTTTCCAATATCTTGCCAGTGTTGTATCAGTCTTGTCACCCACGCATTTGCTAGATGGGCAGTAAATGAACCTCTTCTCCGCTCCATTGCCACAACTCCTGCAGTAGAGATTGCTCCTATCAAATGGATGTTAGGGCCTCGTGCGGCTGGGAGTAGTTGAACTGCTCTGGTACCATCTACTGCAAGGCTCTTTAACTTTCTTTGTATTGCTTAACTTTCTTTGTATTGCTTACTGTTAACACATATATCAATGTGTTGAAATTGGTCAATATTTTTTGTTTTTATTGCTGCAATCCTCTTCTACCCATGAAACATGCGAATCAATTTGTGAATCCAATGACACGCAGTCTTGTACTTGATGTCCAATGTCTCATCCAAGGACACCCAATCATCACCTTTATCGGCACAATTTACGAATCTTTCGCGATCTGGATAAGTATTTTTTCTGTACTTTTTTCGTTCTGTGCTTTCAGTTCCAATCAGAACAGCTCTGCAAATAGGACATGTGGCATCCGGCACATTGTTCATATCTCGTTAACACTTTTTATGTAGTAGATGTCTGCATGGTAACAGTCTTATTATTTTATTTCGTGTCAATGGAGTGCAACAAATAACACAATTGTCTTTAAACTCCATTAAAAAAATATAGGATTAACCGATTTAAGTTTTCACAAGAAATAAAACAAATTAATTAAAAAGTCTTATTATTTTTAAACATAGAATATGATATATATTTTTGGTAACTATGTTTAAAGTTATGTCTATTTTCTATATAATACAGTAAAATTAAGTACATAATTGTAATTCAAATAATGTTAAAATGTTCTGAATTACAATTGATACTTTCTGAATTATAATTGATAATTTCTGAATTACAATTGATACTTTCTGAATTACAATTGATACGTTCTGAAGTGCAATTGATAATTTCTGAAATACATCTGGTACTTTCTGAATTACAATTCACTAATCTGAATTACAACTGATACTTTCTGAATTACAATTGACTAATCTAAATTACAATTGATACTTTCTGAATTACAATTGATACTTTCTGAATTACAATTGATAATTTCTGAATTACAATTGATAATTTCAGAAATACATCTGATACTTTCAGAATTACAATTGACTAATCTGAATTACAACTGATATCTTCTGAATTACAATTGACTAATCTGAATTACAATTGATACTTTCTGAATTAAAATTGATACTTTCTGAATTACAATTGGAAAAGCTGTAGATTCACGTATTATTCACAAGTGACCTTCCAACTTCCGAAGAAATCCTAGTAGCAACTTTTGCTGACGACACAGCATTGATATCTACGGATTTCAATTTGCCAACAGCCATGAATTAACTGCAAAATTCTAATGACGCAGTCTGAGAATGGACACAAAAATGGAAAATCAAACTCAAGGACACCAAATCTATACATTTTACAAACAAATATAATAAATGAAGAAAATTCGGTCTATATAAAGAACAATATTGTTTCCCAAAAAAAATCAGTTAAATACTTAGGTATAACGCTAGAGAAGAAACTAAAATGAAAAGAAATGGAAAGACAAGAAACTAACATGGAAACTAAAAGAATTAAATCTGAAATACTGTATTTAATGTTAAGTTCAAGTAATTTTGTGTTCAGATGATTTTTCCATAGTAGTTTTTTGTCCAGCGTCATGACCAGGTATTTAACTGTTGTTTCTTCAATAATTCTTTTGCCGTTCAGGTAGACTGGTAAGTTATTTTCTATATGTTTGTAAGTAAAATTTATGTATACCGATTTCAGCTCATTTAGTTTCATATTCCATTTTTGGTCCATTCTTGTAGTTTGTTATTAACAGTTTGTAGTTTGTATGAGCTGTATTACGATTTTCTTCTGTTACCAATAGCGCTGTATCATCCGTAAATGTTGCTATTTTTACTTCATCCAGGAGGTGAAAAGCAAGTACAGGACAAGACTACCTTGTGGGACACCAGCCCCAAGAGTTAAATAGTTTGTCTTTCAGGTATGAGGTTATAAATTCGACGGTTGACGGTTTTTGATCTTGTTTATTAGACCTTCGTGCCACACCCGATCAAAGGCCTGTGCGATGTCTAGGAAAACTAGACGAGCATATTTTTCTCTCTTCTAATGCGTGTTCAATAATATCTGTAATGCAGTGAATCTGGTCTTTGGTTGAATGCTTCGTTCTGAATCAAAACTGATAGTTTGGTATAAGGTTGTTGTTTTCAATAATAGTTTTCATATTTTTTAGGAATAATTTTTCGACAAGTTTTGATAGTACAGTAATAAAGATACTTTGCTTCATTTTGTGGTTTCCCAAATGAATTTTATAAATTTTGTAAAAAATTACTAAATAAATAAAAATAAAGAAATAGTTTTAGTAAATGATCTGAAATTAAAATTAAAGAAATTTTAGAATCAAGCAAAACGAAGCATACACTGAGTTAAAATAAATTAAGACTGGTGCCCCAGAGAAATTTAATTTTTTTTTTTTTTTTTGGTCCAAGCGAATGTGGTAGGGGGGATTCAACCGAACAGCTTGCTGTAGGTTCCGTATCCTATCACAGTATTGTTTGTCCTAAAAGCTGGTCTGGTCATGTTTCAGGCAGCCTTTAGGATAACAATAATTACTATCAAAGGGAGTAATTCGCAAGTGTACGAACTACCGTCATGGTGACCTCGACAAAGTACGACGCTAGAGGAGTAAACCTTGTAAATAAAAATCCCCAAATCCACGGTGGAACAGCATATGGCAAGGGTTGAATGGTTAGTGGGTTACTATCCGCTAATATGCGAACTCTGGATACCTGGCGCCCTCCAGTTTAATACAGCCTTACCCTGGTATTGCGGAGCTCTGCCAGGGGTGACTTTTCTTCTCGCGCTACTCGTGGGTTCAAAATATGGAATTTAACGTAAATAAACAACAAGGGGCTGATGCCTCCCCAAAGGCATCTACTTTAAAGGCGGAGACCTCAAATGTAAAGTCAGTGGCTATGGACGCGACCGCTTCAAAAGTACAGGCTAGTGGATCTGGAGTTAAGGTCCCCGATCCATCCCGACAGGGAAGCTAGCCAGAGAAAGAGGTGTAAGACAATCCTCCAAACTCAGCAGCATAGAGGAAACTCAACTATCAGCAGAGCTGAAGCAGTTGACGCTGACTGATAATAAAAAAGATTAAGCTGCGCAGGCCAAAGACAGTATTCATACCACCGTAATAATGGTAACACCATAAAAGAAGCGTATGATCTTCCATGCCTTCCAATGCAAGATACCCTATCCCCTGCTCAAGTCCCGAAGAGGTTACGCACACCGTCACAGAAACCTCCGGACGTGCAGAATGTTAAGAACAGGCAACGAACCTCAGAAAAGAGGGCGTCAAGCATAGACCCGCAGCAGAGGCCGGGCACTAGCTATAATGACGTGGTAAAGGGGATTAGGATCGGTATTATCCATGCCGAACACCCACACCAAATGCTATCCGCAGAGCAGCTAGCTGCCAGTCAGAACTCCATCCTGGCTGCAACCCCAGCAGCAGCTAAAGAGGGGATCAACCCGCAATTTGGTGGCCTGAGCCGGGATAGATGCTGATAACTTGCCTGGATGAGAAAACATCAAATGGCTGGAGCAGATTATTCCAAAAGTAGCGGACGGGTCAACCAACATCAGGGCCGTCCGTGAGGAAAATATCCCGAAGGTGGAAGTTATCACAGGATTTTTTCCAGCTGAAGAGGAGTCAACAGAGGACATCCTTATCCTCATAGATACGGTGAATCCTAGTCTCCGCGCAGCGAACTGGAAGGTACTTAACAGGCGGAAAGAAGGTACCTGCGCGGAGATCATATTCTCCATTGACTGCCAATCAATGGAGAAATTGAAGCAGATTGGGTTCAGAATCTGCTATAAATTCTCTGGCATCACACTCCGGCCAAAAACAAAGGAGAGAAACTGCGGCAAGCCGCCCGCGTCCAGTGATGTGAAAGACACCAAAGAATAATCACTTCAAGGTGATTCAAGCGAACCTCCATCGAGCTGGAGCGGCCACGGACGTACTTACATGGAGGTTCGTTAAAGAGGAGTTCCAAGTGGCCCTGCTACAGGAACCTCGAGCTACCATAGGTAAGGTACTTGATATTCCTCAAATCTTAGGTAAGTTAATTTTTGACAAAAATAGTAGCAGACCTAGAGCTGCAATTCTTCTAACATCCAAAATTAGCTATCTAAACATTTAAATTTTCATTCGAACAGATCTCGTAGCTGTACTGGTGAAACTACCAACCCCAGGGGGTTTTCAAGAGGTCATTATCGCCTCGGCCTACTTCCCTGGAGAGGAGCTAGAAGCTTTACCCAATGACATCAAAGAGTTAGTGGAATACAGCAAAATCCATAAACTACCAGGCATTCTGGGCTGTGGTGTTAACGCCCACCATATAGTATGGGGTAGCAGAGATATAAATAAAAGAGGTGAGTCACTTTTAGAATATCTTACTACTAACAACCTAGATATATTAAATTGGGGTAATTCCCCCACTTTCGAAAATAGCATTAGGCAGGAAGTACTTGACTTAACTATTGCAAGGCCCTGCCTCACCCATAAATGTGTTAATTGGCATGTCTCAAAGGCAGCTTCCTTATCTGACCATAAGCACATTTGTTTTGAACTGCGTACTTCTCACGCTGTGAGCTGTACAACGTTCAGAAATCTCAAGCGTACCAACTGGACTCAGTACCAAGAAACTCTTAGGTACGAAATAAACTATTCAGAGGCGACAATCAACAGCCCAGACTGCATTGACCTCCACGCCAACCAACTTGTCACAAGCATCATCAATGCTTATGAACTAAGTTGTCCTATTTCACAAAAGACTCATTCTAAAGATGCACCGTGGTGGAAGAAGGAACTAGCGGACAAACGCAAAGAAACAAGGAAGATGTTCAACAGAGCAAAAACCTTCGGTAACTGGGAAGAGTACAAATCCACCCTTACCGAATACAATAACCTTCTTAGGAAGTCTAAGAGGGAGTCATGGAGGAAGTTGTGTGAAGAGATCACATATCTCCCAGCGGCCTCCCGTTTACAAAAGGTACTAGAAAAAGATATTCCCGTAGATATCGGTTTGCTAGAGACAAGACGGTTCTCTAACAACAAGCAGCTCTGAAACACTAGCAGTCTTACTAGCTACTCACTTTCCGGACTGCAAACTCATCAATAACCCAGAAGATGAAGAGGCAATAGCAGTAGGACTGCGTCCTACACCACGCACCAGAAGCCTCGCTGGTAAAATCTTCACTCCGGAAAAGATCAGATTGGTAATAAACAACTTTAAACCCTACAAATCGGCCGGAGATGACAAAATTTTCCCTGCACTCCTACAACAGGGATTGGAGATTCTCATGCCCAATATGCTAAAAATCTTCAAAGCCAGTTTTATATGGGGATATATCCGAACAGTCTGGAGGAAAGCTAAGGTGGTTTTCATACCAAAGGCAGGGAACCGTCTCATTGAAAACCCTAAATCGTACCGCCCCATAAGTCTTACCTCCTTCTTCATTAAAGCAATGGAGAAACTCGTGGATCACCACATTAGGACCGGTGCAAAGAAGGTTCGACTTCACTATAAACAACACGGTTACCAAAAAGGGAAGTCTACTGAATCAGCCCTTCACGACCTTGTAAAGTCAATAAAAAAGGCAACTGAATACAAAGAAGTGGCACTATGTGCATTCCTGGATATAGAAGGTGCTTTTGACAATACTCCTCACGAAGGCATTGTGGCAGCAGCCAGGAATAAAGGAATAGAACTACCGACGACCAAAAGGATTCATGCCATGCTTCAAAATCGAACGACAACGGCGGAACTTGGTAGTAACTCTTTAACAGCACGAACCTATAGGGGTTGCCCCCAAGGAGGAGTCCTATCTCCACTGTTATGGTCTATTGTTGTTGATGAGCTACTTCACAACCTTCATGATTCTGGTTTCGAGGTAATAAGATATGCCGACGATCTTGTCATCATAATCAGGGGTAAATATGAAAATATCATATCTAGTAGACTCCAATTGGCTTTAAGCATGACAATTAACTGGTGCAAATCCAAAAACCTACAGATAAACCCACACAAAACGATAATTATACCATTTACCAAAACGAAAGTGATCAACATTACTGCACCCTCATTAAGTGGTATAAACATATCCTGTTCCAATGAAGTAAAATACCTAGGTATCACACTAGACAGTAAACTTAATTGGAACAACCACATTGAAAAGACTCATGCTAAGGCAATAAAGGCGATGTGGGCCTGCAAAAGTATGTTTGGTAGGAGATGGATGCTACATCCCAAAATGATCTACTGGAGCTACAGAACGATCATCCTACCTATTATAACATATGGATGCACAGTATGGTGGTCTAAAACACTTCAACACAAAGTACAGACGAAAGTAGGAAAGATCCAAAGACTGGTCTGTCTAGGTATAACAAGTGCTATGAAAACCCGTCCCACAGCAGTAATGGAAATGTTCCTAAACCTTCCGCCAATACACCTCCTTGTTAAGAAAGAGGCAGCGAGAGGTCTGCTGCGCATTCAGAGGGAAAAGAATTATTACTCAGAAGACCTCAGAGGACATCTTCAGCTTCTGAATAATCCCAAAATAAAGGAACTAGCCTCAATTGTATCGGATGTAATGCCGACCACTTACAACTTTGACTTCCCTTTCAATCGTAATCAGTGAACGCAGTGACGCAATCAAGGCTTCCTGAATTAGAATCGGATGCGTCCCAGTACTCTACCACCTCAAGAAAATGGGACTGGCTGAGGAGGACAGTTATCGCCTCTGTCATAATGACAGGGAAACAACGGAACACCTTCTATGCTACTGCGAAGCAGCTGCAAGAAGAAGACTCAATCATCTAGGAAAGGGTATTCTCACCACAGATGAACTCGCCCATATGGCTCCCGAATCCATATTAAGGTTCTATCGCTCTCTTAATATTGGCTAGGGAGACAGGGGCAGTAAATGCACAATTCATCTCATGGTCGCAGTGCTCTCTTACGTTCCCCCAAAAAAAAAAAAAAACCTATCTCATTACTGTATGCGTACATTTATTTTAAATTCTTTGTAATAACAACAACCACAGTATTGAACTAAAAATATTTTACTATGATTTTTCATATTCAAGTAACCAATACATTTATAATAGTCTTAGATTTTTCGTACATTTATTTTATGAAAACAAGAACAACAAATGAAATGGTAATACATTTTTCATATTCATTCATAATTGGTTTTAATGATGTTGTCCATTTCTTTTCAAAAATTAGTAAAGACAATAACCAGAAAAACGAAAGCACAATTTGGTGGATGCGAGGATTTCTTTGGTGGGTGGGAACAAAAAAAAGAGCATACTCTATATTCTACGTGACATATCTTGATATTCTTAAATCGACGGTATTAGTAATTATTAATAATTGAGTATCTAATCCTCATCATAATCAATCCCTAGTCCAACATTCGCATAATCAGCAAATATGCCCTCAAGAATGGTACTGAGGAATTAGATGCAACTGCTTAGTACCAGCTAATTGAATTAGTCAAATATAAATTTAATAGAACTAAGGTAGTTCTAACTCTAAGGTCAGAGAAAATCTGCGATTGTCATCAATTAAAAAATATCTCAAAAAAGTTATAAGAACTATTAAAATAAAAGTCAAAAAAAAATCTTACGTAATAACAAAAAATGAAAGTTTTGGTTACTACCTACATCAGGGTTCGTTATTCTGAAAGAAACGCTAGTACTTCCCTACGCTGTCACCAATTAATTCAAGTCAAAAATTTATAAATTAGATAATAAATAAAAAAAGTTATAGGAATAAAGAGAATCATGCGAAGTACAATCGTAACACATAAAAAAAAATTGCAAGACAACACTACTTATTAATTAAGTAATCATGCAAAAGCAGTCAGTAAGCAGGATATTAAAATATGGATATTAGAAAATATAAATATTATTACATTTTTAGTGCACGGTTTAATAGTCAAAGCCATTGATGTTTGTTGAAACCAATGTCAAACTTCGCGGAACTAATATTAACTGTACGCTACATCCTAGTAATCGGCTCATTCTTTTCATAATCAGTACGGTGGAAACGTAGTTGGAAAAACGCCACCGATTTCAGAGAACGAACTCTGACATTAGAGTTTAACCGTTCAAGAAGGAAAGGAGATTTAATGCGCCCCGAAATAACTTGATGTATCAAAACGATGTCAACAATTTCGAAACGCTTTTGTAGTCTTTGAAGATTTATTAGTTTCAGATGATCCTCATAAGAGGAATGGTTGTAAGAGTCAACCGAACATAACCCACGAAGAGCAAACCTTAAGAATCTACATTAAACTGACACAATTCTACCAATATGCACCTTTGATACGGCAACCAAACTTGGCAGGCATATTCGGGTATGAGTCTAACAAATGTGATGTAGAGAGCTCTAGTGAAGTATGAGCCAGAAAACTCCTTTGACCAATGTTTAACAAAACAAGGTATAGAGTTAGTCAAAGCCAAGTATAGAATTAATAGTACCATCAAAATGGGAGTGAAAGTTTAATTGACTGTCATAAAGAATACCTAGATCACGAATGGCCGCAAGACTAGGGACAATTTCACCATTAAGATAATTACGTCCAGCAAACGAAACACGTTTTTGAGAAAAAGTAATGCATTGGCATTTGCCCATATTCAGTTCAAGAAAGTTTTTTGAACACCAAACTGAAAAATTACTTAGATTACCTAGATCACGAATGGGTGCAAGACGAGGAACAGTTTCACCATTAAGATAATAATTGCGTCCACCAAATGAAGGACGTTTATGAGTAAAAGTAATACATTGGCATTTGCCCATATTCAGTTTAAGAAAGTTTTTTGAACACCAAACTGAAAAATTACTTATATTCTTTTGTAGGACAACGCTGTCTAATATGGTGTCAATTATCTTATATATTTTCATGTCATCAGCAAAAATGTTAGTTTCCGAATGTTTAATAATTAAGGACACATCATTAATCTCTATATATAAAAATGAATTGCTGTGCGTTAGTCTCGCTAAAACTCAAAAACGGCTGGACCGATTTTCAAAAAATTTTTATTGTTTTGTTTGCTATAGTTCAGGGATGGTTTAGAAAAAATTTTTTTTGAAAAAACCCCAAGTTCAGCTAAAAAAATCAAAAAATCAAAATTTGTACCGGAATCGCTATTGTTTTGTTGGACATAACCTGTTGTGTATCTTTTTGCTATAGTTCAGGGGTGGTTTGGAAAAAAATTTTTTTGCTTTGTTGGACATAACCTGTTGTGTATGTGATTACTTTGTTGTGATTGTGTGTTTGTGATTACATCATATTTGTGTATCTTTTATTGTTTTGTAAGACGTAACCACAAATTTCAAGAAGAAAATCAAGAAGAAACTCAAGAAGAAATTTTGTGATTACTTTGTTGTGATTGTGTGTTTGTGATTACATCATATTTGTGTATCTTTTATTAACATGCCAAGGAGAAGAACGGCTGACATTGGTCGTCGAAGTCAGTCAAATGTGCGCAGAGTTACCTCACGGGATAATCGCACCAACGACCAGCGAGCGACAGATAATGCTAATAGTCGTATCGGTATGTCTGGATTACGTTTGAGGACAACAGAAAATGAACGAGACAGAGACAGAGACAGGAATACAAAACAGTTAGGGAATACAAAACAGTTTACAACATAAAACCTATACACCCCAGTGATCAGCCCGAGCGAAGCCGGGTAACCCGCTAGTTGTTAAAATAAATATGAGATGAGATTATTTCAATAAATTTTTTTCTATTCTGCATATTCTGTTAGTCACATACACTCAAGTTTTTGTTTTTAACGCTATATTTTTACAACGTCTTAATTTAACACGTTTTTTTATTTTGTTCTAGCACGGTTTTTTATACATGATTTATTTTACTTTGCGGTTTAAATAAAAATTTACAAATTACATCTAAATTGTTTTAAATTTGGAAATATTGCATTACATGAAATAAATATTGCATTGCATGAAAATGGTTTGGCCAGAATGTGTTGAAGATAAATATTGTTTAAAAAAATTATTTTTATTGAAAACTATATCAATTTTGAGTCAAGTTTGAAATTCCAAAACAATCTGAAAATTTGTAGGGCTCGTTATAAAGAATAACTGAAAGATATAAATAAACCTGCATTTAAATCGACACCGGCAAAAAATTCTCTTGACTCATGTACATCAGTGAGTTCACTCTTTATGCATGAACATGTGGAGCTTCATATTTCGACCGATGAGACTGAATATGAAACCAATTCATATTTCGACCGATGAAACTGAATATGAAACGAAGTCTCAAGAAAGAGTTGTAGCGACACGCCGTCAAAGTATTGTTCTGGTAACACTATTGCTTTCGATGCAGTTGGTACGCCTGTCGGTCGGTAACTTAAAATATCAAAAATAATTTTTGAATCGGAACAAGAAAAAATAAAATAAAATCACTTGATCTGGAACGTTCGCCAAAGATAGTTATTTCATTTAATTAGTCGTGCTAAAATAAGAATTTAATATTAAATCCGTTAGCGTATTGGAGTAAAGTAATTTTCATGGTGATAACCATTTTTTTGATTTGATATAATCGCTTATAAGAAATTTTATAAGTTTACTCTTTTTGGCTGGCACAGCCATTTTAATATATTTAAGAGAAATTATTATAAGATACATTGGATTATTATAAAAAATAAATAATAATATTTCATATATTATTATAATAAAAATACATAATAATATTTAAATATTATTATAATGAAACTAAATTGGGCGGCGTTTGTTAATTAATTGGAGTCTTTTGTGTAGTAAAAAGTTAGCAGCAATCTATTGACTACGACTTGGGAAGCTGCACCGGCCAACAGAGTCAGCACTACCTCCGTCACCATAGTCAACGTAACTACCAATTTCAAATAACAACCCCCCATAAATGGTGACCTCGCATTGGACAGAATAATCCAATTTGTGCCGCAAAAATAAATCATTTGAGGTAACAAAGTCTCATAAGAAAGCTGCAAACTAAAATTAGGAGAAACACGAGGTAACAAAGGCTCGTAAAAACGGTGCCCCGAAACAACAAAATATCATCAAGATAACCTCAAAATGTTTGTTTCATCGAAAAGCGTGCAAGAAAAAACTGCATTACCGCAGTGCAACGATAAGCTGCAACGAACATCATTATCAACAAAATTAAATTAAATTGTCATCACTGCTTAAACATCAATCAATGACGTCACCGTTAATAATTATCTTCCGTCGCATTTGATGCAATTGTGCAGTGACAACTTTGGCAGCATTGATAATAGCTTTCATCGTCAAATCGTAACAAACATTTAGGTTAATAAAAGGTACCAAATAAATTTAAGAACGTAAAGTAAATTTAAACAGTTTAGAAAGTATTGTATTTTAATAAAAAAATATTTTCCTTTTTTTTTCTTTTTTAAAAAATTATTAAATTAATTATATTTTTAATAAATAAATTCTTTTTCTTCGACAATAATTATAATTATTAAGGGTAAAATTTCAACCGAATTGTAAAATTTCACAATTGTTATAGTGTAAACAAGTTTAGATTGCATTATCATTACATTTCAATCAAAATCAAAATTAATAATTGTAATATTTCAATTAAAATCGTATACAAATTAAATTAATATTTTGAGTAAATTTATAATTTTTGTCGCATAATTATCGCATTTAAAGTAAAGTCCTAATTACGGTAACTCATCAATTAATTATTTAACGACAGCAATTATCAAAACGCAACGCTCGCTGTGATGGTTGACGCGTCCGACTTTGCTATCGGAGCCGTCATTCAGCAACGTATTTCCGATAATTGGCAACCGCTTAGTTTTTATTCGAAGAAACTTACGGAAACGCAACAAAAATACAGTGCTTATGATCGCGAATTGTTAGCAGCGTATTCAGCTATTAAACATTTCAAGTATTGGTTAGAGGGTCGTACATTTATTTTGTTTACCGACCACAAGCCACTCATGTACGCGCTGCAACAAAATTTAGACAAGGCTTCACCGCGTCAACGTCGGCACCTTGATCTAATTGCACAATATACTACGAACATTAAGCACATTAGCGGCAAAGATAACGTTGTTGCTGACACGCTACCTAGAATTTCTCAATTATCTATTAATGAAACGATAAATTACGCCGAAATGGCTAAAGCTCAAATTAACGATCAAGAATTCAAAAATTTGCAAACGGTTAATAAATTCAAATTTCAACTACTGCCGGTAATAGGTTCCGAGTACAAAATTTTCTGCGACACGTCTACTGGAAACGCCAGACCTTACGTCCCCGAACAATTTCGACAAATAGTTTTCAACAGCGTGCACAACTTGTCACATCCAAGCACTCGTGCGACGGTAAAGGCAGTTGTAAAAAATTTCATTTGGACCGCGGTCAATAAAGATGTCAATAATTGGGCAAAGAGTTGTCTGTCCTGTCAGAAAATGAAAATTTAGAAACACGTAAAAAGTCCAGTAGGAGAATACCCGTTAGTAGAAAATCGTTTCGACAAAATCCACTTGGATATAATCGGACCGTTGCCACCCTCGGAAAACATGAAATATTGTATAACTTTAATTGATCGTTATACTCGTTGGCCAGAGGCTATACCAGTGCAAGACATTAAAACCGAAACAGTCGCAAACGCTATTGTTGAAACTTGGATTAGTCGTTACGGTGTACCGTCCACAATAACCACAGATCGCGGATCGAATCTGAACTTTTTGCAGAACTGTCAAATATTCTTGGTTTTACGCGTACACGAACAACGGCCTATAACCCTGCGTGTAACGGAATGATTGAACGATGGCATCGAAGCCTAAAAGCTGCAATTATGTGTGCTGGAAACCATCAATGGACGAGAAGTTTGCCGTTGATATTATTAGGGCTTAGAACGATTTACCGCGAAGATTTTAAAGCAACTACCGCTGAACTAGTGTATGGTATCAATATTCGCTTACCAGGAATTTTGCTGCAAAAACCAATTAAAGATATGTCTCAGTCCGATTTCGTTCATCAATTAAAAAAACACTTCGATTCAATACGTCCATCACCAGCGTCACGACACGGCAGTAAACCAACGTTTATTTTCAAAGAGTTAGCTAATTGCTCACACGTTTTCGTTAGAACCGATGCAGTACGTGCTGCATTACAACCACCGTACGAAGGACCATTTTTAGTAAAAGAGCGTAACGATAAATACTTTACGATACAAGCTAAAAATAAACTCATCACTGTGTCGATAAACAGACTAAAACCAATGTTTGGTGAAACAGAAACAGCAGACGTACTTATTAGCAAACCAGTTACTGTTACTGCACAACCTAAAACACCAGTAAAACGAAAGGGTACGTTCAACGACACGCCTTCAAAGTATTGTTCTGGTAACACTATTGCTTTCGATGCAGTTGGTACGCCTGTCGGTCGGTAACTTAAAATATCAAAAATAATTTTTGAATCGGAACAAGAAAAAATAAAATAAAATCACTTGATCTGGAAGATAGTTATTTCATTTGTTAATTTAATTAGTCGTGCTGAAATAAGAATTTAATATTAAATCCGTTAGCGTATTGGAGTAAAGTAATTTTCATGGTGATAACCATTTTTTTGATTTGATATAATCGCTTATAAGAAATTTTATAAGTTTACTCTTGTTGGCTGGCACAAGCCATTTTAATATATTTAAGAGAAATTATTATAAGATACATTGGATTATTATAAAAAAATAAATAATAATATTTCATATATTATTATAATAAAAATACATAATAATATTTAAATATTATTATAATGAAACTAAATTGGGCGGCGTTTGTTAATTAATTGGAGTCTTTTGTGTAGTAAAAAGTTAGCAGCAATCCATTGACTACGACTTGGGAAGCCGCACCGGCCAACAGAGCCAGCACTACCTCCGTCACCATAGTCAACGTAACTATCAATTTCAAATAACAACCCCCCATAGAGTATACAAATTTATTAATAATTTCTACGATTTTTTAAACGCGTTTCTTTGTACATGGAACCTATCTATCATGTAAAAAAAACTTGTGTTTAATATGAAATGAGATTAACAAAATCTATCTGTGCGATATTTGTCAAACAGACTGCATCTGTGTAAAATTTATTTTCGACGTTTTAAAATATGTAGATGGATTTTTAAAATCAATGACGGTAAACGTTATATTCCCAACGAATTTTTTGTCATGCCTGACAAAACCCTTACATGTAAGAAATGTTTTTTCCCTTAAGATACTGGTGAGATGTGATAAAAATATAAAAAATTACGTGTATACAGCAACAATCTAAACATAATCTTTACACAAAATACAATTCGAAATTTGAATTACTTCTTTCATTCATACATTAAATTGTGTTTTGATTCTACTTCTAATTATTTGTACCATTCATAAACTGAACGGTTTTCATCGACATAGAATTTATACGAGGGTTTATTGTTCGGGTGGTTAATTGCACTGCGGATTAATTGGCCGGGAAGTTAATTGCACGAGGAGTTATTGATCGGGGGTTTTGCCCGAGGGTAAAAGAACCTTTAAACCTTTAAATTCATATAACATATTTCAAATAGACCGGATATGCTCTACAGTAATACCCCGCACTTACGTACACTTTGGGACCGGAGCGTGTACGTAAAACAAAAATGTACGTAAAGCGAATCTACTGCTTTTATTGATGAATAATATGTTTGAAACAAACTAAAACAATAAATATATAAATTCCACTTTACAAAGATTTTGTTTTGAATTGTTTCTACATGCATTCACTCATAACAAAATTTAGGTTACATAGAAATAATGTACACACATACAGAAACACGTTGTTACAAGTGTACATTCATAATTTGTTATTCTAGTACATAATTTTTTTTCTATAAATTGCAAAACCAGAAAAAATGTAAGTAAAAAAATGTACTTGTACGTAAGTGTGAATCATTGTACGTATAATGAGCAAATGGGGACAAAAATGAGATGTATGTAAGTGCGAGTGTACGTAAAACGAGTGTACGTAACACGGGGTATTACTGTATTTAAAAAAATCTGTTTAATTTTGGATACATTATTCTGTACAGAAATCATATTTACCTTTTTTTCTTTGAAACAATGGCAGCGTAAATTGTCAGGAAAAAGATTATTTAGCATGTCTTCCCGCTTATCTTGAATTCCGTAAAAGGAGGTTATTGTAATTAAATCAATTCGTCGATTTTCTAAAGAATTTATCAAGAGTTCTCGGTGATAATAAATCTCGTTTTGTAAAGTGTTGAGATTCATCCTTTCATAAACACCCTCATTACTAGAAGTATCTTCAGAACTTGTTGATGTAGAAATATCAACTGTGCATAGATAAAAAAAAACATTAAATATATATAATGAAAAACTAGATATATACGTGAAAAAATTCGAATATCTATATACAGGGTAGGCTGAAGGAGTAGGTACTTAAAAATTTACAATAATTTAAAAGTAATAGAAACCATTCAAGCTAACAGAATAGCGAGTCTTATTTTTGTGTTCTTCCTTGGGGTTATGTTGAAGAAAATATTTTTAATTACATTGGTTGTTAAGTCAGGATAAGAGTAACTTTTGAAGCGAAAATAGTACTTAAAAATTTAAATTGATTTGTAAGGACCAACTATTTATGAAAAGGTAAGATGGGTTGAGTTTTATTTAATTTTTGATTTAGTTAAGTTAACAATTTCGTGTTTAAAACTCGCAAAAAGTTTTAGAAATCTTTTTGAACAGTCTCTAACTTTGATTACTTTGACAAATGAATATTTGGTGATCAATCTGCACTAACAGACACAAAGCATTTGGTGATCAATCTGCATATCGAATATTATGCTTGTTATGGTCTGTGTTAGTGCAGATTGATCACCAAATGCTTTGACACAAAGCATTTGGTGATCAATCTGCACTAACACAGACCATAACAAGCAAAAAGGAAATATATGAACTTTTTTGTTATCAGGTGTTTATATGAACTCGATAACAAGAAGGTTAGATATGTCACTATAATATGAGAAAAAGTCATCCAACAAGTCATCCAACTCGGTGATTTTACGACCATGGGTAAAATAAACACACTATGTGTAAAACAAGCTTATGTTAAACTAGACTAAATAAATTCTAAACGAGAAAAATATCAAGAATCGTATGACTTCTGTTAAAAAACAGATATGAAAGAAATTATAGCAAATATTGCAAGGAGTCAAAAACCACTAGCTCCACACGCCAACCAGTGGGTCTAGCAAAAACAAGATGCGGCGAGCCTCGAATATCGAATATCTAATTTTGGTCAAATAGTATTCTACGCGGATTGAAGGATTCGCTCTACCATGAACATTAATTTACGCCGCTTGCGAATTTTATGTGAGAACGAATATTGGACACCTATATTTTTGGCGAATATTTTTTTTCTTCGTTTGTGTAACTGTCGTGGTGATAAATGTTTTTGTTTTTCGTTTTTTGTGAAAATTATGACTGAATTTATTTATTTTTTACTCTACAGATTTTTTAATGGATTGTTTTCTTTTTTTATGATCCTTAAACTTTGTTTTAATATTTTTTTGTGTTACGGTTGGCTTAATATTCGATATGCAAATGTTTCATGGTAGACGCCCAGGTTTACAATTAGTTTCGAAACTCAACAGCCACAATGAGAACACACAGTAACTTGTAACTCGTCAACAATTAAACCCATCCCAAGCCCAAATCAAGGGTTGAAAACAATGACTGATGCTGGAATCAGCATATATGTTAAATCCAAAATAAAAATGTTGACCAAAATTCAAGCTGTGAATGACTTATATTTAAATAGTCGATGATTCCAATATTAATATACGCAAATAAAACAGTCGATGATTCCAATATATTCGAATCACCTAAGGCAAACAAGATGAGTTTGGATAGAGAGTGGAGCCGGATGCCACACTATTAATGTGGAACAATCTTTATTTAATTAATGAAGTTTGAGAAAAAAAATGCCCTAAATTTCGCAGATAGATCTACAAAAAATGCTAGATAGCCTGGAGTATGCACTGAAAATGGACAGAAACAAAACGAAGTATATGGTGATAGGTGATCATACGGCAGATTATTCACAGTTAAATGTGAACGATTTCATTTTGCTGTAGCTTGCCTTTTTTATAGTTTTCAGCAGTATTTTCAATACTGTTGAAAACATTCAGCAGTACTGAAAAATAGTTTTTCAATACTGCTGAATGTTTGCTTCTCCATAAATTTTTTTCAGTTTTCACGAGCGTGGAAAATATCCTCTCACGGCGGTACGATACTAAGATTATTGAAGATAAAGCGAGCGATAGGACAGAAATAAGAGCAAGAATTGAACAAGCCAAAACCGTCTCCAGACAGATGAGTATAGTCTATTCTGCAAATATAATATCAACATCAAACTCAAAATTAAGTTCTTAAAATGTTATGTTTGGTTAACACTATTGTATGGAGCAGAGTCCTGGACTTTGAGAAAAGCTCAAAAGAATTAATTCATTTGTCAAAAGAATTAATGTCATATAGAAAAATACTGAAAATTTCATGTAGGCACAGGATATCCATTGTAGAGGTGTTGAACAGGATGAATAAGAAAATAGAATTAATGTACAACATAAAAATAATAAGATTGGGATTTTTAGGCCATCTTATGCGTGGTGATAAATACAAAATCCAACTAGTTCTACAGGGTAAAATCCAAAGTGCAGGAGGCAGGAGTAGGAGAAAAAAAACTTAGAAGTACAAAATCTAACTAGTTCTACAGGGTAAAATCCAAAGTGCAGGAGGCAGGGGTAGGAGAAAAAAAACTTAGAAGGAGGCAATAGAAGTTCTAAGAGCCGTAAAATCCAGGGAAAAGGTGAAATCTAAGATGACCAACCTCTACAGAGAAGAGAAATCTTGTTTTATTAATTTAGTTTTTATTTGTGGAAGTATATTTTTTTAATAGAATTTATTCCAAAATTTCATAGTAGTAACATATGAATCTTACTTCTTCTCTTCGAACATCGTGGTCTAGGTGACTAAATGGCGCTATTTCCATTTAAAAAAAATATATATTAGCGTAATTTGACCTATTCCGTCATCATACAATTCAACATCAATTCCTTATGAATGTATTTCTGCTTCTCCCAATTGTATTTATTTTATTTGTGCATAAAATGTTTTTATCTTTATTTTCTCTATTTTCTGTTTTTTCCTTGTTATAATAAGATAAAAACAAATTATTTAACTCTATTCGTGAATGAGATGTTTTTGATTTCTTTTTTTGTCTTTTTCTTCATTTTTTCCTTTAGATAAATACTGAGGCTATTGAAACCAATAATTTATTTGTGCATAAGAAGTTTTCATATTTGCTTTATTTTTTTTTCCGTTGTATACTCGGCTACATAATAAAAATCGAACAATATGCAAAACAAATAAACAATAATAATAGTCAATTATATTAAAAATATTTCAATACTTGTAGTATTATACTACTTTTGTAGTCACACATAAAAAAACACAATTTGTAAAATTCCTTGAAATGGAAGTAAAAATAAAATTTAAATTTTGACAAATCAGTACTTCGTAAAAGTTTATGAAGAGGTATTATTAAGTTAAAATTAATATTAAACGTTTAAAATATATTTATGTAAAAAACCGCCGACTTTAAGGTATGTAAACGGTAGAAGTATGGTAATTCGGGAGTTAAATCTTGAATTCGGAATTGTAGAGGCCTAAAACTTAGGAAAGATTTATAGAAATACTTATTTTGGATCCACAATACTTTGTTTTACAATACGAAGTTATCAACGCACGACAAGGCAAAGCAAGGCAGATCTTTCAATTTTAAGATTTCTCAAAATAATGCAAGAATCCGAACGCATTATAATCCGAATGCTCAATAATTCGAACGCAAATATTAATTTACAAAAAACTATACACAAGATAATGATAATGGAATGCGCAAAAATAAGTGGGTACAGCATGTCCCAGGAAACATTTTTGATAAGAAATGAAAAATTGAAAAACATATAATTCATGAAACTGTAATAGTGCTCTGAAGAGTCTAGCAATAAATTGTTGTAAATAAGTGTAATAAAACAACTCCCATGACGTTTGAAGAATTTAATTACCTTTCACTGTGGAGGTAGAAAACACTGATGACGTAGAAGATACTTCGAATGTGACTACTGTTGGCAACAGGTACCAATGCAAATTTGCTCGACCTAGTTACCAATTTAAATATTTAGTCACCTAAGCCACGATGTTCGAAAGACCTAAGGGCTGATGTACCTCTATGAAGAAGAAGTTTTAACAAAAGTGTTTTTGTTTCCTTGAGAATTGTTTTTTGACAAAGTGTGCGAAGGGACCACACTAGATGTGCGGCACTTGTTTTGTGGCAATCATCGATTTTTCTATTTTTCTTCTCTACTTTGTGTTAACATTTGATTAGATTTATTATTGATTTCTATATATATATATATAACGGATGTATATACGGTTGTTCTTTATATAAAAAATACAGTAATTATTATAACAAGCTTTGCGCTTTATTCTACTTTTTTCAAATTTACTATCATATACTGTTGTTCATATAAAATATTATTTTCTATGGTAATTTCGCTCTTTTTATCTGTTCTTTTTCGATAATAAATATATTTCTTTATCTGGCAAACGGACTAACAATATATTCTGCAAATTTTCGGCTGTTAAATATGTACTTTGGTCACTTAAAATAAATTTTAATGCAGAAAAGCATCGCATCTTTCTACACTAACTTGAGCAGAGAAACAGAAAGCAAGAATTTTCCAACTTTACTCAAATGTTGATAACCTTCAATACATCGTTTTTCGTACCAAAACGGTGAAATATTAGTAGAAAGTGGCATTAACAATGTTAATTATATATTTTAGTAGAAAAACAAATCAATCTATCCACTAGAAATTGCACTAAAATTGCTTTACAAATGTACTTACTCTTAACTACGAATAATTTCTATTTTAAATTTTAAAAATTAAAACGAAACTATAAGAAATTTATTTTCAAGTTCTTCTAAAGAACAAAATTTTTTAATTTCATTTTTGATGGGAACGATATTTTAGAACTTAAAAGTTTTTAAAAAGAACGATACGTAAAGAATTTACTTTTTTATAAGATCTTTTTTGTTCTTTTTTTTACGTTTATTTTGTGAACTTGATATTTTGTTCTTTTTCGGTTTGGAACCCTGCTTTATATAGATTATATATTTAGGTAAAGTAGTTAAATTTTACATACTTTTGCTTCCTTTTCTCAAGTCGCTTTTTCTGCTGAATATTTTCTGCTCGTTTTCCAGTAAACGATTCATTATAACTGTTTTATCCTCAGAAGTTTTTGCATATTTTTGATCAAATTTCAAAAGCATATTTTGGCATTCAGTATAAGTAAAAGGATATGTGAAGGCATAAAATATTTCTACATCTGGCTTGTCATTAACTCGATGTATAAACCCTATCATGAAATTATCTTCTTCGGTCTGGAAATATAAAATTAGCAGGAAAATGTTACTAATTATTATACTTATACTGGTAATAAAAAAAAAATATTAAGATTATATTATTTTTTTTGGACATGTATGTTCATTAAAGAAAAAAATATAAATTAAATTCAAATTTATAAAATAAATAAGATAATCAAGCTCAATTCTAGTTTTCTGGGGGATTTTGTCACACTGGGATTTTTTGATCACTTGGAAATTTGGTCTAGAGAAAATTGTAGTTTTCTCCCGAATAAGAACATATTCTCCTTTTTTTTTTGTATATTCAAGAGCAAAATAACAATTTTTTTATCTTTTGCCAAAACAGTTTCAAATATAAAGCTATGAGGAGATACACAAAATCATGGTTTAGTGTTTAGTCATAGTTATGTTATGATTTCTAGTGCAGTTTCTAGTACAATTTTTTTTTAATGTACATAAATGTAAAACTAAAACTGTTCTCATGTACCAACCATCAGTTTGGCTTTGAAAATCGTTTGTACAATATTTGTATAAAATTTACTCGTAATTAATATAATTTTAATAAATTAAATTAACTTTATTTCAAAAAACTAAATACAGTCAAAGCCCTATTACAAAGTACCTCTCTAATGAAAATTCCTTTATTATAAAAATTATTAAGTACCCTTTGAAAATCTTCTATAAAAATAATTCCTTATTACAAAGTTCTTTATGCCAAAACGCTCGCTATAATAAAATTAGTTTTTAAATTATTCCTTGTCAAAAACTCCCTTTAATATAAAATGAAAAAAAATAGTTTAACGAATAATACAAAAATTGGATATAATTAAATTGATAGGGAATGGGACAAAAAGAACGGAAGTCGCTCGAGAACTTGGTATTGGACCAAGAACAATAACTGGTATTTTTACAAAAAAGATGAAAGTATAGGTAAATCAAGGACTTCTGATAACCTGAAGGTGAAGAAGATGAGGAAGTGCAAATTTACAGAATTAGATGCAGATGTGTTACTATTTTTTAGAATTTTCAGATCTTGAAATACCTATATCAGAAGCCAATTTGAAGGAATACCTATATCAGGAGCCATTTTGAAGGAAAAATCCAAGCTTTATGCAGAAAAACTATCAATAAATAATTTTTTTGCCAGCGACGGTTGGTTAGCTAGTTTTAAAAAAAGGCATAACATATCATTTAAAATTATCTCTGGAGAAAGTGCCGACGTGCCTATAGAAAATGTAAATGCTTGGATAAACTAGCTTCCACAACTTATATGCCAATATGAAAAAAAGATATTTTTCATCTGGATGAGACTGGTCTATTTTACAAATGCCTTCCAGAAAAATCCCTAGCATTTAAAAATGATAAATGTTTTGGTGGAAAACATAGCAAGGAAAAAATAACAGTTGGAGCAAATAGCGATGGTACTGAGAAATTACCATTTCTCGTAATAGGAAAAGCAAAGAAACCCCGTTGCTTTAAATCCATTAAAACACTTCCAGTGAAGTATGGAACTAATAAGAGGGCCTGGATGACATCAATTCTGTTTGAATAATACCTTAAAATGCTTAATGAACAGTTTCTAAAACAAGATCGAAAAGTATTTCTCGATAACTGTCCTGCTCACCCGCAAAGTATTTCACAGGAGTTACAAGCCATAATGTTGATATTTTTCCCACCTAATATGACGTCTAAATCCAGCCTATGGATCTGGGAATAATTAAAAATATAAAACATTATCGCCGAAAGATTGTTCAACAGAAAATATCAGATATCGAAATAGGTAGATCGACAATAATTTCATTATTGGATGCAATAAATGAAATATATTTTGCTTGGAATAATGTCGCAGAACAGACAATTTCAAACTGTTTCCTCAAAGCAGGATTTAAGAGTATTTTTGATGATGAAGATGATCTTCCATTAGTTCACTTCCTAACTGATTTAAATAACGAAAATGAAGAACACAATGTAGCTGTTAATGGTGAATTGATGCTATTGCAAAATTCGTTAAATATTACTGAAACATTTCAAGAATATAAATGTTGATGAAAATTTATCGTCTCATATGGAAATTTTCCCGATAGACAATGAAATAATATCTGAAGTACTTGTTAATGTAGAAACATGTGAAGTTGACGATGAAAGCAATGTGAATATAGGTGATTTACTTCCATAAATACCATCCCAAAAAGAGACCGAATCTGCTTTAAATCTTATTTATGAAAAGCTTCTTTTTATTGAAAACGTTCCAAAAGAAATATTGGATAAATTTTCCAATTCTTAAAAAATAACTGTTTTTCACTTTCAATTACGTTGTTATGCATTGTTAATAATAATAAATATATCATTTAACAATTTTAAACTTGTAATTTTTTAAAACCCTCTATAGCGAAATCCCTCTATAATAAAATTAATTTTTTGTCCCATGAAATTTTGTAATAGCGGGCTTTGACTGTATGTTTAACTTATTGGACAATAGTTATATATATTGAAAGTTTATAATTTTAAATTATATTTTGAAATTATCATACATAGAAAATAAGAAATGTGTTATTCATTTTAAAAAAAAATACTTTTGCGTGGATTGAAACATAAATTAACAATTTTAATTGCATATTAATTATTTTTAATTATTTATTGTGATGTTTGGTGCCACTACAACATTGCAAATGGAAATAAACAATGACTACGCGAATCGTTTTCTTATTTAGGTAATATAAATTTTCATTACAAAACTAATTTTTAAATAAAAAAAACTTACACAAAAATTGAATTTCTTATTGTAAACAACAGTTATTCAAATTCGGTTTTATCAATTTTGCTTTTATAATATGTATAGATAACAGCATTATTATTTATATGATACTTTTCAAATATAATTAAAATAACTAAAATAATATTTTATTTGTTTTATTAAATAAATTAATGAATAACCTGTTAGTTAATCAATATTAGAAATTACACCAAAAATATTTTATATTAAAACTACAAGCAAATATACTTATTTCTATTTTCAATTTTAAATGTTATGAAGATTTATTTATTAATTTTTATATTTTTCTTTAAATTAAGCCAGGCTTTACTCAGACTTACAGCTCTGTTCAGAGGTTAACAGCAGATTTTGACACTTGTTAAAAATAAATAGGAACTGGCGTTATAATAAATACCACCTAGCAAGCATAAACGTGCTAGTGAGAGAAATGATGAAATCCGTTTGTTACATATAAATATGCTCAATATTGCTTTTTAAAATGTGATTGAAAAAATAGTTTATTTTGAATAATTTTTGGAAAAAAGGGAGTATATTTTGTATAGTTCAAATTCTGTTCATATTTTCAATAATAATGGAATAATCGGAAAACTTCTTACTCTACAAAGTAAAGCGATGTATTATATAATACAAATATGTATATAATATTTATATTTCAAAAAAATCACCTAATTATAAATATTTATACAGATTTTCAGTTAATATCTATATTACAAAATTGACAAATATAATAATCTAAGGGACGAATTAATAAATCACACTTGAATTTAGTTGGAGTTAAGTGTATGATTTCGTATTTATAAACAATACTTAAGAGCCACTTAACAGCCATTTAAGTAATGATCATAGCACACTTAAGAGCCTGTTAAAGTTCATTGGCAGTATTGTCAGCTTTAAATAATAAAATTTGACACCTGTAAATTGTCAAATTAAATGATTATCAAATAATTATAAATAATTGTCAAATAAAAAAAAAATAAAAATATTTGTCTAAATTAAATTTTTAAAAAAATATATTTTTTATCTGAAATAATTTAATCACTTCTGCTGTCAATTTGTTTCGCTTATGACGGATTATTTTTTAGATTAGTGTTATCAACATAAATAGAAAAATCATATTACCAACATTTCAATTTAAAATTATGTCAATACTACCAACAAAACTGAACAAAAATTGTACAATATAAGTGTGCTTTATTAATACGAAAAATAATCGCAAACTTATTCAAGTATTTACTTAAGTATTCACTTAAGTGTGATTTATTAATTCGGGCCTAAGTGTTTGAATAATTATAGATATAACTAAACTTTTTTTAAATATATATTATATATACGTCGCGTAGCCGGGGTATCGGCATCTAAGCTCATCTCGGCTCTTGTACCACATCATGGTGTGATTTTTTAGATAAGGTTGGTCGACACCGTCAAGTTCACCTGTCTAAGTTCTTCGTGGTTTGAATCAACACACATCGTCTGAGGCAACTCAGTTGGTTCCCCAATCAGTAAATTCTGTAACTAAATTCGGTATGGTGGCTGAATTGTAATAAAGGTTGCTCGACACCGTCACGTTTACCTTCCTAGGTTCGCCCAAATTTTATTCAACAATTTATAGTTATGGTAACTCAGGTGGTTCTCCAATCGGTAACTTGATTGTGCAAAGATCATTATGACTGTCTGCTATCAATACTTCATTATCAGCAAATTGTTAATCAGCTTAAAGCTTCTTTAAAAAACATTTATATTGTATAGCTAATTTAATATAAAGTAATTTAAACATTTTTATGCGGAATTTTTGTTTAATTTTTATTTTTTTATTCATATCATAGGCAAATATTGAGAAAATTTTTCTCACACACAAACAAATATATACTTTATAATGCCAATAATCTAGACGATTAAAGATATATATGAAACAATATGAAAAAATTTAATTGAAATATTACCTTGTTAACAAAAATATGATTCAGCAAAAATTTAGACCATCTGACACAAAAGTGGTTCAAAGTCATGACATTAAATGCTACAACATTGCAGCGAAACTGGTCATTATAGCAACAATTGTCCGAAACCAAGGCGTTTTAAAGGTGCTTGTTTCAAATGTGGCAACGAAAATCTTCTGGCTGCAGATTGCATAGTACGACGTACGGTTTTAACAGTACAACCAAAGTTGAATGAATCATCTGACGATCAGCATATAAATGAAGAAAATGAGGTTCAATCTTATAAAATTAAGAAAGTACTAGAAAATACAAATGAATTTGAATACCACATTAGGTAGACCTTTAATAAAGAAGATGATGGCAAAACTAATTGTACAACATCCATATTAACACTTACTGATTCAGGCAGCACAATTAGTTTCGTCCAGAAGCAGTATGTACCAGTATATTTAATCAAGGTTTGCAATATAAATTCAACTAAATTTTGTGGCATTAATAATAGTCCACTTCAGGTTAAAGGTACTGTTCAATGTAAAGTAAATTTTAAAAATAATGTTGTAAAATTAAATTTATTTATTGTAAAAAAATTTTGTATGAAATATCCTGTCGCTTTAGGTTGTGACTTCTTAAAAAATAATATGGAATTAGTTACATATTATTTTTTAAAAACTAGAAAAATGTAATCAGGTTCAAGAATTGCACGACTCTACATCAAATATTTCAGCTGATTCACATTTTGTAAGTGAAATTTTAAATATTAATATAACGATTGAAAACATGACTAAAAATTTAGGCAAACACTTTGACATAAATACTAATATTCCGTATGATTTTAAAACCACAATTTCTATATTGTATCAGATGCTTTTTGTGACGATATACCAAAAATAATATTGCAATGCAAATTAAACTTAATAAGGAAGAACCTTTTTATTGTACACCCCGTAGTTTGCCTTATGTACATAAAATCGAATTGCAAACTATTATTGATGATCTTTTAAAAAGAGGTGTAATTCGTGAAAGTGATTCACCGTATTCTTCACCAACCATTATGGTAAAAAAGAAAAATGGAGAGTTAAGGCTTTGTGTAGATTATAGAACCCTAAATAAATTAACTTTTAAAAATAATTACCCCTTGCCAGTAATCGAGGATATTAAGATAGGCTGCTAAATAAAGAATATTTTGGATTTATGTGGCGGATTTCATCACTGTACGGTAACAGAAGATTCAATTAAATATACCTCTTTTGTATCGCCCATAGGACAATTTGAATATCTCAAAAAATGCCCTTTGTGTTAAAAAACACGCCGTCAGAATGTTAAAAATTTATAAATAATATCTTCAAAAATTAATTTACGAAGATAAATTATTAATATATGTATATGGACGATTTGTAGAAACTGAAAATTTAGACGAACATTTAGAAATTTTAATTGAAGTAAATTAATTAATGAAAATTCATTAGAACTTCGGTTAGATAAGTATAAATTTACTTATGAAGAAATTGTTTATTTTGGATACAGTATTAGTTCGAAAGGCATACATCCTAATGCAGATAATTTACGCGCAGTAACTGAATTTCCTTTACCAAATAGTACAAAAAGCGTACATAGTTTTGTAGATCTCTGTTCATATTTTAGAAAAAAAAATTTCACTTATTGCAAAACCATTATATGATCTACTAAGAAAAGACCTTTTAAATTTGGAAAGTTTCGAAAAATTTAAATCTAATTTATTAAAATCAACTATTTTAGCAATTTATAGCCCTCATTATGAAACTCAATTACACTACGACGCAAGTGCTATAGACTATAGGCATAGGGTATGGTCAAAAAGATGGTAAATTTCACTCTTGTGCATATTTTTCTAAAAGGGCAACAGACGTTGAATGTAGGTACCATAGCTATGAGCTAGAAACTTTGTATATAATATATGCTCTTAGAAGATTTAAAATTTATTTAACAGGTATAAAATATTGTTACCGATTGTCAGTCTTTATACTATAGATATAGAGCATAGATCCTCAATGTGTCACGTAGATGCTTTAAGTAGGAGTATATTACTAATTGAAGAAAATTCTTTTGATGAATTAGCAGCTATGTAAAAATGCGATTTAGCCATTACAAATATAGTTTCAGATTTAGAAAAAAAAGAAAGCAAATTCTATGATTTAATAAATGGACTGGTTTACAGAAAAGTACGTGAAGTTGTTAGTTTTTATGTTCCAAAACAAATGGCGCAACAAGTTATTCAGAAACACCATGATAGTTTGTGTCATTTAGGTGTTTCTAAATGCTATGAATATCTTAAGAAAACAGATTGGTTCCCAAATATTTTTCACCAAAATCTGGTAAAATTGAAGAGACCCCACATAACATTAATAAAGGAAATGTTCCATTTGAAGTTTTGTATATAGATCACTATGGTCCATTATCAACCACTCGTACTAAGAAAAAATACTTATTTGCTATTATTGACGAGTTTACAAAATTCACAAAATTATACGCCGTACAAAGTACAAAAACTTCGGAAGTAATATTTTGTTTAAAATCATACTTCGACATTTATAGCAGACCAAATATAATAACATCAGATCGCGGTAGTTGTTTTAATTCCCAAGATTTTGACGATTTTTTAGAAAATAATGTTAAGCACATTAATATCGCTACTCTACCACCACAATCTAATGGTCAAATAGAACGTATTAATAGAATTATTACTCCTATGATTTCTAAAGAATGTGAAGAAGACACTACTGGTAATTGGCATAATTATATAACAAAAATTGAATTTGCCCTAAACAAAACCATTAGTAGAAGTACAGGTTTTACACCTTAATTATAACAAATTAAATTATGACAAAAAGCATAAACCATCTTATCTATATAAAATAGACGATTATGTAATGATAAAAATTTTATACCTACGCCAGGAATCAATAAAAAGTTTTTGCCTAAATATCGCGGCCCTTATAAAATTATTAAAGTCTTAAACAATGATACATATGCAATAAAAGATATTGATGATATGCAATTAACTTCCTTATAATGGAATATGTTAATCTAAAAATATGAAATTATATATATCAAAAACTGAAAACAAATATTGAACCTGGTTATAATGAAATAATGTTAAACATTTGTATTTAAAATATATAAAAAAAAAGTATTTGCTATATAAAAAAAAAAATTCATTGAAATTTTCTGTTTATATTCTCAAAAAAAAAACAATCATGTTTATAATTTTAAACAAAAAACATTTAATAATGTTATAATTGCGCCGATTATATGTCAGGTTGGCCGAACTGTAGGCGATATATTATATATGTTAATTTTGTGTCGATGATATATATATATATATCGCAAGATATCGTCCATCTAGTAATGAAATAGTGTATAATAGTTATATACACCATTATTCGACTGAGGCTCCACTGGATTCCCCGCCGTCGATTCTATTGGTATAACTCTTTATATCATTTTATTTTTTCGTCAATCACCACTTTTTTTCGCAAAATATTAAATATTGTATAATGCGTCAAGCGCAAAATGTTTAATGAAAAAATAGTGTAAAGATACATACTTCATTATATTGTGTACATGATAAATTTGATTAATAAATGAAATGGCTTTTGAAGTATATACGCTATTTTAAAACTAAAATTTCTTAGTTAAATAGTTGTCACAGTAATTTGAAGTAACGTATTTGCTATTTACGTAGTTTCATATCAATATTTTCATACTGTTATAAATTTATGAAACAATGTATCACAATTATACATGATTTTGTAATATAACAAGATTTGCATTTTTCTGTACCATGAATATATATGCATGTTATACACTATTTCATTTTCAGTTTCCCGTACTTGAAGCAAAAAATGAAATAGTGTATAATGCGCAATCTTACATTAAATGTTTAAAATTATAACAATTAAATACAATTTAAAAAAATCCAGATAAATAAACAGACACTTAAACCCCCAAACCATATCATTTCAGAAACTCATTTAGCTTAAGTAAATATGCTAGAAATTACTACACTTTACGTTTGAAAAAAATTTTCACAAAACATTAAAACACGTTTTACTCAAAACTATGGTTTTGCATATACACTATTTCATTACTAGATGGACGATATATATATATATATATATATATATATATATATATATATATATATATATATATATATATATATATATATATATATATATATATATATATATATATATACCAGTGGCGTTTCGTGACAATTTACGCAGGGTGTGCGAAACTACTAAAAAGTATAATTAATTAAAAAATGCATATAACACTCACAGTAATTAATTTTTAATTTAACAATTAATAAGATACAATTAATAAGACATTTTTTTTGTTATAAATATCAAAATTTTTAAAAATTAGTTTAGAATCATTACAATATTCACAACTTTTTATAAATTAAATTAATTCTTCGACTTTTTTTGGTGAAGTGTTCAACAACTTGTTCAAAAACGTTAAAAAAATGATTTTGACTCCTGCGTTAAAATTTTGTACACTAGTTTTTCTTTGGTGGTCAAATAAATACTCGATGCGAGATTCACTAAATGTATTTAATGCAAGAGCATTTGTTATATGGCTTACTGAAAGTGCATGCTTTGGTATTTTTTCATGCACATGATTTATGTCATTATAACCTGTAGAACTCCACACTGTATCAGTCTTATTTTTAAATATAATACAAGGCCAACAAAATAATTTATTGAGTATAGTTGACCCAGTTAACCACTGATTATTTTTATATAAATCACTATTAAATTTTCGTTCATATTCTTTACCGTTTTTTTATATACACTTTTCAAATCTTTCAAATATGGAATTGGTCTACCATTGTCTATTATTGTCTTCTTTTCGTCATAACTAAGCGTACTAAATTTTTTTTCTATAAGCATAAAAACTACATCCTCACTTTCACTCATATTTATTATTTAAATTTAATAAAACAATAAAACCGAAAATATATTTCTAATTTATAATAGCACTAATTACAAACAATAATTATTATTAATAATTTTAACTTTTTTTACCATTTAAAAATAATAATGAAAAGTTAAAAAAAAACTTCTAATAAAATGTGTAAGGAAAACTGCGAATAAGCTGGACAACACATAATCAAATAGTAAAAACAATACAAATAAAAGCTAAAAAAAAATGTCTCATAGAAATATGAAAGTACGACCATATAAGATGCACACGCACATAATTGTTTCAATTTTTCTTAATATTTCTGTAAGAGAAATTTATGAAATTCAGTGAGAGAATACATTGACCAGAAAGTTTTTTTCATAGTCATATGTAAGTACGACCATATAAGATGCACAACATTGTTTCCATTTTTCTTATTTTTTTTAAAGAGAAACTTTTCTATGGCTATTGCACAAATTAGAAAAAACAATAGAATAGCGAAAAATAATTCTACATAGAAATATGAAAAGTACGACAATATCAAATGCACACGCACATCATTGCTTCATTTTTTATTATTATTTCTTAAAGAGAAATTTATGCAATTCAGTGAGAGAATACCGAGACCACAAAACCACAAGTGCGACGACACTTTTCTGTTTTTTTTATTTATTATTTTGGAGTAATTAGTTAATAATATGGGTGGGGAAAGAAGTAAGTTTAGTGCATTAGAAAATGGAAAATGTGCGACCACACAAGATGCACACCATTATTGATTATTACCATATACGCTTTTTCTAATATTTTATAAGAGCAATTTTCACTATAGTAAATAAATAAGAGAAAATGATTACTTTATGTGCGATGAAATTTGTCTACTTTCTTATTTATTATTTTATGAGTATAATTAAAATATGTATAATTATTAAACAATGATGCAATAACTTAATTCGTGAGGTATAAAAAAGTTAGTAAGACATAAAAATTAAAAATATAAAATTAAAATATAATTTTTAGGAAATTTTTTTTTTATTATTTTTTATTTTTGAAATTTTGTAGGGTGCACTCCTGGAGAAGACGCCACTGATATATATATATATATATATATATATATATATATATATATATATATATATATATATATATATATATATATATATATATTCGATAATATTCTCTCTATTGAAATGTACTATATATATATTCGTACTAATGTACTATATATATATATGTATATATATATATTCGATAATATTCTCTCTATTGAAATGTACTATAATACAAATTAAAAACTATTACAAAATGTATAATATAAAAGAACTACTGTTCTCATTGCCAACTATCGTTAGTACTGTAATTTAATTTATAAATTTGCTAATAAAAAGAAAATCAAATTATTAATAGTCAGTCGAAATTTAGATTCTTATAGATCAAATCTGGTCTATAATAAAAGAAACATATATAAGAAAAGTAAAGTTGTTTTTTTTTTTGTAAAAAAAAGGGTGACTCCTACACACGAAAGTTCATATGCCTTTTGACTGTATTTTAACCCGGTACCTTGCGATTGGGATAACGTGCAATGAATTCTACGGTAATCTCAAACAAATCTTTCTATTAATCTTTGTATTACATTTTTATGTAATATAAAGTAAATCAAACATTTTTGTTTTTATAATTATGAATGAGCACAAACTCGAGTCATTGATTTAATACAAACATATGTGCCGACAGCGGATAGTGAGGAGATGAATTCGACGGTAATTTTAAAAAACTTCTAGAAGCATTCAAGAAAGAAGAAATGGTTTTACTTTCCGACTTATAAAAATTGATGAAATAAAGAGTAAAATAAAATAATATAAACAAGAAAATAAAAGAAGTTGTTTATTATTTATTTCAGATTTTATTAATAGAACCTTGTTACATCAAAATGCAAAATATAACTAACGAGCACTGGACTAAAGTTTTATAATTTTGCTTTTCAAATGGTAACTCAAAGAATATCCAGAACATTACTTCGGCGGATTTTATCACGGCAGTTACACATGTATCAATACAAGGTCCAATTGGCCCAACAACTAATGCCAGTTGATTATCAGCAACACGCTAATTTACGCAACACGCTTCATTGAGTTGGACGTAGAAAATAATGAATTTATTCATCATTTCATTATTTATAAAGCTATAATAACAATAATGTATCTAATCAGAATTTAATATTTGGAGGAGAAGTTATTAATAGTATAAAATAATTATATAGTTATTGATTACGAAAATTTGAATGGGGGCAGAAATTACGTCAAGGATCAAATAAGACAATTCTGCCTTTAATATAATGAGTGCAATATTCTGTAAAATAAAATCTATATTGAATTGAAACTAAATTTGCATTTTTAGTTTGTTTTGAACAGATATAAAGGTTAGACTTGTTTTAGTGCGCTTGGCTATTTTTTGCTATCGCCAAAAATGGATCAAAGAATATGCATTAAATACCACATCGCTGGAAGAGGTCAAAGCCACACCAAAAAGCGCGTATCAGAAGTGCTTCGAGGATTGGAAAAAGCGCTGGCACAAGTATATTATTCGAGAAAAATAAAGCCACCTTATTTTTTTAACAAACTAGTTTAACAACTTAAAAATCTCTGAATATAAATTTAAGAAAGAGAAATGAATTTGCCGAATTTAAATTTTTTGATTTTTTAAAATGGAAAAAATATTTGTTAAAATATAAATTATTACTTTTGCATATATTTGCAAAAGTAATAATTTATTACTTTTGCAAATATACTCCATTTTATAAAAAGAGGAAATTAAAAAAAAATATTTTTATTATTCAATTGCATTTAAAAAAAATTTGATAATTATAAAACGCACAACATTAAATAAAAAAAAATTTTTAATAAATAAACAACTAACACAACTATTTTTTTAATAAATAAACAACTAACACAACTTAAAAAAATCGACGAAACTCTGCATTTCAATTGTAAAAATTGACTTAGAATTTCAATTGAACTTTTAAATGCAATTTAAAAATTTTGGCGCCCCATGCACTTTTCAAAAATACCGCCCTAAAAAAGGGGGTTTGCCTTATATAATCCGTTTCCATATAACCTTTGAGGCAGCATATGCAATGCATTTCGTTTAACGAGGTGCCCCACGTACATATAGTGGTCAATATATATTTAAAAAATAAATAAAAAGATTAAATATTCGTACTAATTCACCATACGAATTTCTATAACAAAAAATAAATATATAAATAAAAATGTACTCAATAAAAAATATTTGTATAAAAAGCACTAAAATTCACACGTGCATTTAAATACATAAATAAAGTAAATAATTTGCAAAATATAATAATTAATTAATTAAAATTGACTTTGCGTGCTTTCAGTTTTGCAAAATCGTCTATCAAGCCAGTATAATCCCAGTTGCTCAGAAAATCACTTTCTAAATTTACCAATCTTACACATGTATCAATACAAGGTCCAATTGGCCCAACAACTAATGCCAGTTGATTATCAGCAACACGCTAATTTACGCAACACGCTTCATTGAGTTGGACGTAGAAAATAATGAATTTATTCATCATTTCATTATTTATAAAGCTATAATAACAATAATGTATCTAATCAGAATTTAATATTTGGAGGAGAAGTTATTAATAGTATAAAATAATTATATAGTTATTGATTACGAAAATTTGAATGGGGGCAGAAATTACGTCAAGGATCAAATAAGACAATTCTGCCTTTAATATAATGAGTGCAATATTCTGTAAAATAAAATCTATATTGAATTGAAACTAAATTTGCATTTTTAGTTTGTTTTGAACAGATATAAAGGTTAGACTTGTTTTAGTGCGCTTGGCTATTTTTTGCTATCGCCAAAAATGGATCAAAGAATATGCATTAAATACCACATCGCTGGAAGAGGTCAAAGCCACACCAAAAAGCGCGTATCAGAAGTGCTTCGAGGATTGGAAAAAGCGCTGGCACAAGTATATTATTCGAGAAAAATAAAGCCACCTTATTTTTTTAACAAACTAGTTTAACAACTTAAAAATCTCTGAATATAAATTTAAGAAAGAGAAATGAATTTGCCGAATTTAAATTTTTTGATTTTTTAAAATGGAAAAAATATTTGTTAAAATATAAATTATTACTTTTGCATATATTTGCAAAAGTAATAATTTATTACTTTTGCAAATATACTCCATTTTATAAAAAGAGGAAATTAAAAAAAAATATTTTTATTATTCAATTGCATTTAAAAAAAATTTGATAATTATAAAACGCACAACATTAAATAAAAAAAAATTTTTAATAAATAAACAACTAACACAACTATTTTTTTAATAAATAAACAACTAACACAACTTAAAAAAATCGACGAAACTCTGCATTTCAATTGTAAAAATTGACTTAGAATTTCAATTGAACTTTTAAATGCAATTTAAAAATTTTGGCGCCCCATGCACTTTTCAAAAATACCGCCCTAAAAAAGGGGGTTTGCCTTATATAATCCGTTTCCATATAACCTTTGAGGCAGCATATGCAATGCATTTCGTTTAACGAGGTGCCCCACGTACATATAGTGGTCAATATATATTTAAAAAATAAATAAAAAGATTAAATATTCGTACTAATTCACCATACGAATTTCTATAACAAAAAATAAATATATAAATAAAAATGTACTCAATAAAAAATATTTGTATAAAAAGCACTAAAATTCACACGTGCATTTAAATACATAAATAAAGTAAATAATTTGCAAAATATAATAATTAATTAATTAAAATTGACTTTGCGTGCTTTCAGTTTTGCAAAATCGTCTATCAAGCCAGTATAATCCCAGTTGCTCAGAAAATCACTTTCTAAATTTACCAATCTTATATAATTTAATCTTATATAGCTAAATTTACAAATCTTATATATTTTGTACATAAACTTATATATTTTGTTCTATTGCATGGCTGAAAATTTTGTCTTTGCACAATTTTATGGTTTTGTTTACTGTATATGAAAATTTTGCATACACAGTCTTTTTACCGAATAAAAAGACTGTGTATGCGTTACGATTTTTTATATCAGAAACGGAAGGGGATTTTTATTGCTATTTTTTCTTTCCTTAAGCTTGGTATGCTATCCTTCGTGAAATGAAATTTTCATACAAATTTAACATATCGTGAAAAAGTACGCTGACGATTTCATTTTGTGGTACGCTGTTCCATAGTGAAATAACTTACTTTGCAAAGATAAAGTTAAGAAAATGTTCAGAGTAAATATTTTTCGCTGGTGAGCCACGAAATTTTTCGCTGCAAAATTTTGACATTTAATCATTTTGTTTGGTTGTTCGATTCTACAAAAATCGCCAATTTGCATTTTTATACTTTTCCAATCCTTCTTAATGTTTTCTATAAAACTTTTTCACAATATTTTTACAACTTTTTCACGATAGTTTTCTCGAGCGCGGAAATTGTTAAATTTGTATGTTTATGAACTATGAACAGATTTGAAATTTTGTGTTACAATGCAGCTAGAAAATTTTTTTTATATAAGTTTCCTATATATGTATTTTATATATAATTTTCATGTGTATACACAAAAATATATTTCTGGTTGGACTGTTGCACAGCATAAAAATTGGATTTGAAATGAAAAAACCTGAATTAGAAGTGAAAAACCATAACAAAAAAAAACTTAAAATAAAAAATCAATTCAATTAAATAACAAAATTAATTATAAGGAACATTGAACATCTTTAGTCTTTTAAGTATTTTTCAGAAGAATGAATTTTTTTTAAAAGTTCATTTTTTTTTGAAATATCATTAGTAAAATCATTGCAACTTAAATAGTTGCCTCGAACCATTAGCATAGCTTTTATTGTTGCAACAGAAAGCTGTGATTTTTCTTGAGTCCATTCGTTCCAGTCCATTCGTTCCAGGTAAACAAAATGCATATTCAACCAACTTCTTTAAATTTTGATAAGGAATATCCTGTTTCTTAAAATGTGTGAAAATGGAAATTGTGCATATTTTATCAGACAATTTCGGTTTGTCAGACAATTTCTTATCAGACAATTTCTTATCAGACAATTTTTTGGATCTATTTGGTTGGTGGGACGTTTTGTGGGACGATTTTCTATGTGGGACAAATACATGAAATGTGGGACTTTCCCACGCAATGTGGGACGAATGGTCATTTTATCTCAAAAGAAAGTAAGTTCAAGGAAACTCGTTATTATAACATTCAATTTGTATTGCGTCATTTTTATTGAAACTTATTCATTTTGATATGGAAAAAATTTCAAAGTGTCGTTTTGATTCTATCTATTTATTCGAGTGCGTGTGGATACACGATATATTTTGTTTTTCAGTCTGTTGCGTGCGCGAATAAACCAGAAGGTATTTCAACGCGTGAGTTGGCCAACGCGTGAGTTGGCCACAAATTATACACGTTTGGTGTAAATTGCATTCACACCAAACGTTGCTGTCAAACGACGTAGGATGTCTTCACTCATTTAATCCCGTTGATTCTGGTGATCTAGGTACTCCTTGTAATACAAAAACTATTTTCGGGTTAGACTGTTGTACACAATAAAAATACTGCGCATGCGGGAGTTTTTGGGTTGATATAAGAAATGGAAGGGGTTTCTTATTGAAAGTTACTCTGGATACATTATTGTTATTATGGCCTATTATTATAAATTTAGTCAATACATATTTACAAAATATGTATTGACTAAATTTAAAATTTCGGCTGCCATCCATTCTTTTTTTGCATTATCTCTAAGTTGTTTTTTTTCTTTTTTTTTGTGTATGTCCACTTCTTCATTTAATTCGTTCGCAACTCTTTTTATTTTATTGTTAATATCATTTTTTATTTTACTCTTTATTTCATCAATTTTTAGAAGTTGAAAAGAACATTTCTTCTTTCGTGATTGCTTCTAGAATTTCTTTAATATTACCGTAGAATTCATTGCGCGTTATCTCATCACTACCCGCTTTCAGAACGTATATTTGTAAATATTTCATTTAGATAACTCGATTTTGTTCTCAGTTGTATTACTAAAATTCCGATCATATTTTATAATTATACTAGATGAATTAGAAGTTTGTATCACGATTAATGGCAAGCTAATTAACAATCTCAAATTTGCTGATGATGAAGCACTGATAGGAATAATTTTTCCCAAGCATTGTTCGAAGGTCATTATGATGACCATCGCACAATGCTTGGGCATCTGAAAAATTATTTTTCCGGATCCAAAAATGAAAAAAAGGTTTTAAAAATAGGTATTAATGATTCTAACCACCAAAGTCTGAGATTATCATAGAAAATCTAACTTTGGTTCATTAAAATTTGAAATTACTTCTTTTACAAAATCTTTATTATCAAAAGTTTTTTATGGAGACTCATCATAAATAAGCCTGGCATTCATTATTCGCACATAGTTGATCGAATAATGAATATTCGATCAACAATGTTGAATAAATATTGTTGAATAATATATTCTTTATTCTTAAACATTCTAGAAGAATAAAGAATATTTCTTTCTTTATTCTTAATTTTTATTAACGAACTTTGAAATTACGTCGGTTACAAAATCTTTATTATCAACAGTTCTTTTTTTTTCATTATACATAAGCCTGACATTCGTTATTCGCACATAGTCTTCACTCTTCTCAATGTACTAAATGAACGTTCCACCGTACATATTGCTATAGGAAGTGTGAAGTGAATTTTTATAGCTTAGAAAACTGATGGATAAAAACCTTTGGCGTTTTCCAATAACATAATGTATTCAATTTTTTCTAGGTAGGTTTCTTTGGGCCCATGCCATGGTGTGGCTTCAACAATAAAGTTTTCCAACAAAGATGTTCCATATAAATCCTCTATTTTTGAAACAACTCTTGCTTTGTTAACAAAGCAAGACTTGTTTAAAATCATTTCGCGGGGGTAAAGCTGCAGAGTGCAAAAGATATCTTATGGTTATCCGAAAAACGTTGAGTAAAAGATGTAATAATAGAATCTAAATAAGGAATGAATGGCAAACGCAAATATTAAATAAGTCGCAACAAGTTTGTGTTCTTGAAGAATTAGGCCAAATTCTCTATGGCAATTTATAATCTTTTACACGTTGCCAATTGCTTCATTGAGAGAATTAAGTTGACTTCCCTGCAATTGATTAGTGACTGGTACCAGTATATATGAATTTTGTTTTGATTGGGCGTTTATTCTTGTAGGCGATTTTTGCCAAACATTCATTAGTTCCATAGAAAAATTATTTAAAAATACATATTTTTAAATAATTAAAATTAAGAGTAGAAGTTGGATCCACTTTGTGTAATCGCTGCTTTTCGTTGCTTCCCTTAGTGTTTGTATCATATTTAGATAGCCTTGTTGTTTAAGGTTATGTTTTGGCGGATAGTATACTGCACCAAAACAAAGTTTTTGTTGAGTTGATTCTACTATCACCATAGTGAGTTGCATTTCGTCCATCTGGATACTGATTTCCTGATAGTGGTAGAATGGCTAGGGTGGCACTACCCGCTTTGGCTTGATCACCAGGATGGTTCGTCAGATAGCTTTGTATCCTTTTAGGTTCAGGCACATTTGACTGGTCATGTGCGTTTCAGAGAGTAGGCATATGTCTATTTTTAGTATATTGAGAACGAAGTCAAGTTCTTTTACTGTGTTTTTTTATCCCATTAGCATTCCAGGTAGCTATGTCTTTTTGTTAAATTATGCGATTAGTTGCGTTGTTGATCTAGGTAAGCAAGGTACCCTTTTGTCCATTCTTCTTGCAAGTTCGTTGATAGCTTCCAGGATGTGTTGCATCAAGGAATTTTGCCTTGTACTAGTTGAATTTATTTTATTATTGTCCTGCATATATCTTCTTTTTGTAGCTTTTTGGTTATTATGAACCCGTAATAATTTGCAGGATGTGCTTCTAGGCCGTTAGAGCATTTTGAAGGAGTATCTCTCGTTTTTTGGCAATCTGAGGTTAGATGTTTACCAGCGCACTTCATATACACCGGTTCTCTTTGGCAGTACTTGAGAGTGTAACTATATCTCTGGCATCTCGTACATTGTGGTATTAGGTTGTTTGGCTTTAGTGCTTCAATTTTAATCTTAATATGCTTTAGGCTATTGCTTTCATATATTTTTTTTAGGTTTTCACGATTTTCGAAGGTAAGTATACATAGAGGTAATTTGGTTATATATTCTTTTCCATTAATTTTCTTTTTTATTATTTTATTTTCCACATCAGAATTTTGAAGTTTCTTTCCAGTAGTTCGTTCTTGATATGTTCACGATCATACGAGGGACGTAAGTGTGTGGCCATTACTCTTATTGGTCCCGTTATTTAATTTTTGTATGAGTGCCATTCACGGTTTCGTTAGAATACCTCGTAAGTTCTCTGTAGTCATTTTCTGTGTTAACATTTATTTTATTTTGGCTATTGCCTAATAGGTTAGCAGTCCAGTAAATTTTTTTCAGCTTTAGGTCTTGATTCATCACTGAATAATAGGTGATATCACTGAAGATTACTGGAGGCGGTTTGTATTTTCTTTTATTTGTTTCCTGTTGTTTAGTCTGACTTGCTGTTATTAAGCCAATTGGTGTCGAAGGCAAGTTCATATCCTTATCCATCGGAGTTAGGAGATGATAACGATTACTAGAGGCCACATACCTCTAGTAATCGTTATCATTCATATCCCTATCCATCGTTCATATCCTTACCCATCGGAGTTAGGAGATAATAACGATTACTAGAGGCCACATACCTCTAGTAATCGTTATTATTTCTTTTTTTATTTTTTATTTCATAGAGTAGAATCCCGGAGGAATTTTTTTATTTCCTCCAACTGTGTTTGTGATTCCAATAACTTCGTTTGTGTCATTTATTACAACATTTATTCGATGATTACCACAAAGGAAACACATTGCTTTTGGATACAACTCCCGTATTATTTTTTGAACACCACCTATATGGCCGGACATGGTATTATTACTTGAACACTACCTATATGACCGGACAGCCATCGCATCCTTGCACAACCAAGAGTTTCAGATCTAAACCGAAATCTCGTAATGTGTCCATTACATTTACTCTAGATAAAGGTTTGGCACCTAAGTCCGAGAAAGCAGAAAATCTCATAAATTCTGCATTAATTTTGAAGATATTATTCTGATGTTGATGTAAGTGGCGAATTCTAATAGACAACTGTTCTATTCCTGCTATATCTGGTGTTTCATCAGCTAGAACAGAGAAAACTTGCGCATCATACATATAAAATGCAAAATAACGAAATTTTGTGTATCTACAAATGAAAGTAAAAGATGATTTTAAAAAGTTTTGAGCATCAGCATAGTGAGATGAATATTTTCGTGAATTCAAAATATCATTGTTTTGCAACGAATTTTTCCTGAAATCAAAATTTTATCTTTTTTGGAAGTGCAAAACAATGTTAAATAAAGGTTGCTGAAACTTGTAACCCATGCCCAATCCGCAATATCGCGAATATTTGATTAAATCAATACAACGGAAAATCAATACGACGGAAGGACATGGAATCATATTCTGGAAGGACACCGAGAATTAGCTGGGATCAGCAAAGACAAGTACAAGAAAAAAATGCTGGATCAACAATGTTGAAGAATGGTATTAAAGGGGTTTTCAATAAGAACATAACTTTGTATTTAAATAAAACACAGAATATTTGAGATATAGAGCTGAAATTTATTTCATATACAATACATATGTTACATTTAACAATGGAATTCGATTTCGGCCATATGACCACCGCGAGCACGTTTGCAGTGATCGATTCTTTGAAGCCAATTTTTCATCACTCTTTCACACAAATCGGCCGAAATGTTGGCATATTCGCGTTCGATATTGCTCCTAAGCTCCTCTAACGGTGCTGGCTTGTTGGCATAATCCAACGAACTTCACGTACCCTCATAAGAAGAAATCCAACGGCGTTAAATCGCACAAACGAGGTGGCCATTCGACCGGACCATTTCTCGAGATTATCCGATTACTGAACTTCCTCTTCAATAGTTCAATTGTTTGGTTAGCTGTATGGAATGTGGCACCATCTTGTTGAAACCACATATCACTGATGTCAAATCCATCCAATTCTGGCCAAAAATAGTCTTCCAACATGTCACGATACCGATTTACATTGACCGTACCATGGCGATCATTTTCATCGATGAAAAAATACGGTCCAATCACACCCCCAGCATGAAATCCACACCACACGGTCACTTTTTGTGGATGAAATGTAGTCTCTTGAAGCACATGTGGGTTTGTTGCTGACCAAAAACGCTTATTTTGCTTGTTGACAAAGCCATTTAGCCAGAAATGAGCTTCATCGCTGAAGATGATTTTTCGATGAAATTCATTATTTTCTTCAAACATTTGCTGAGCCCAATCGGAGAAGTTTCGGCGGTGATCAAGAGGCTTCAGTTCTTGAGTTAATTTGATCCTGTAAGGGTATCCTGTCCACAATGTGGTTTGAGGGATTCCCAATTCCTGTGAACGGCGTGGAATCGACTGAGTCTCACTGGCACAGGAACATTCAATAGTGAACATGTTGACTCGAATTTATCCACTATAGCACGACCAGCCTGTCTGGTGTGACGATTATTACGAGCGAAAATTGGAATAAACGCCCTTAAAGTTGCGACCACCGACTGAGAATTTTGGTAGTATTTTTTAATAATTTCCAAAAGTTGCTCGTTCGTGAACTTCACCATGATAAAAATGTAAACTTTGACTAATGTTTTGACATTGACATTGACAGTTCATAGAAAAAATTTAAGAGTCCGTTCGTATTAATATACAAAATTGTTACTTTTTGTGCTCCAAAATTTTTCTTTTCTTTCTTTTCATATTGGTTATTCTTTTACTTTTTTTTGAAGACTGGCCCTGTGATACAGATTTCTAATTTTTCAATTTCCTTGCAGTGTTGTTCGCAAAAATTACCTTTTGCTTCTTTAATTTTTTGTTTTACAGTTCTATTTAAACTTTTAAATTTAGGCTGTTCAGAATTCTTGTATTTTCTTCTTTCGGATATCAAAAGTAAAATTTCGGCTGCCATCTATTCTTTTTTTGCATTATCTAATGTGGTTTTTTTTCCTATTTTTTGTGTATGTCCACTTCTTCATTTAATTCGTTCGCAACTCTTTTTATTTTATTGTTAATATAGTTTTTTATTTTACTCTTTATTTCATCAATTTTTAGAAGTTGAAAAGAACATTTCTTTTTTCGTGATTGTTTCTAGAATTTCTTTAATATTACCGTAGACTTCATTGCGCGTTATCTCATCACTACCCGCTTTCAGAACGTATATTTGTAAATATTTCATTTAGATAACTCGATTTTGTTCTCAGTTGTATTACTAAAATTCCGATCATATTTTATAATTATACTAGATGAATTAGAAGTTTGTATCACGATTAATGGCAAGCTAATTAACAATCTCAAATTTGCTGATGATGAAGCACTGATAGGAATAATTTTTCCAAGCATTGGGCGATGGTCATCATAATGACCTTCGAACAATGCTTGGGCATCTGAAAAATTATTTTTCCGGATCCAAAAATGAAAAAAAGTTTTTAAGAATAGGTATTAATGATTCTAACCACCAAAGTCTGAGATTATCATAGAAAATCTAACTTTGGTTCATTAAAATTTGAAATTACTTCTTTTACAAAATCTTTATTATCAAAAGTTTTTTATGGAGACTCATCATAAATAAGCCTGGCATTCATTATTCGCACATAGTTGATCGAATAATGAATATTCAATCAACAATGTTGAATAAATATTGTTGAATAATATATTCTTTATTCTTAAACATTCTAGAAGAATAAAGAATATTTCTTTCTTTATTCTTAATTTTTATTAGCGAACTTTGAAATTACGTCGGTTACAAAATCTTTATTATCAACAGTTCTTTTTTGTTCATTATAAGTAAGCCTGACATTCGTTATTCGCACATAGTCTTCACTCTTCTCAATATACTAAATGAACGTTCCACCGTACATATTGCTATAGGAAGTGTGAAGTGAATTTTTATAGCTTAGAAAACTGATGGATAAAAATCTTTGGCGTTTTCCAATAACATAATGTATTCAATTTTTTCTAGGTAGGTTTCTTTGGGCCCATGCCATGGTGTGGCTTCAACAATAAAGTTTTCCAACAAAGATGTTCCATATAAATCCTCTATTTTTGAAACAACTCTTGCTTTGTTAACAAAGCAAGAGTTGTTTAAAATCATTTCGCGGGGGCAAAGCTGAAGAGTGCAAAAGATATCTTATGGTTATCCGAAAAACGTTGAGTAAAAGATGTAATAATAGAATCTAAATAAGGAATGAATTGCAAACGCAAATATTAAATAAGTCGCAACAAGTTTGTGTTCTTGAAGAATTAGGCCAAATTCTCTATGGCAATTTATAATCTTTTGCACGTTGCCAATTGCTTCATTGAGAGAATTAAGTTGACTTCCCTGCAATTGATTAGTGACTGGTACCAGTATATATGAATTTTGTTTTAATTGGGCGTTTATTCTTGTAGGCGATTTTTGCAAAACATTCATTAGTTCCATAGAAAAATTATTTAAAAACACGTATTTTTAAATAATTAAAATTAAGAGTAGAAGTTGGATCCACTTTGTGTAATCGCTGCCTTTCGTTGCTTCCCTTAGTGTTTGTATCATATTTAAATAGCCTTGTTGTTTAAGGTTATGTTTTGGGGGATAGTATACTGCACCAAAACAAAGTTTTTGTTGAGTTGATTCTACTATCACCATAGTGAGTTGCATTTCGTCCATCTGCATACTGATTTCCTGATAGTGGTAGGATGGCTAGGGTGGCACTACCCACTTTTGCTTGATCACCAGGATGGTTCGTCAGATAGCTTTGTATCCTTTTAGGTTCAGGCACATTTGACTGGTCATGTGCGTTTCAGAGAGTAGGCATATGTCTATATTTAGCATATTGAGAAAGAAGTCAAGTTTTTTTACTGTGTTTTTTTATCCCATTAGCATTCCAGGTAGCTATGTCTTTTTGTTCCATTATGCGATTAGTTGCGTTGTTGATCTAGGTAAGCAAGGTACCCTTTTGTCCATTCTTCTTGCAAGTTCGTTGATAGCTTCCAGGATGTGTTGCATCAAGGAATTTTGCCTTGTACTAGTTGAATTTATTTTATTATTGTCCTGCATATATCTTCTTTTTGTAGCTTTTTGGTTATTATGAATCCGTAATAATTTGCAGGATGTGCTTCTAGGCCGTTAGAGCATTTTGAAGGAGTATCTTTCGTTTTTTGGCAATCTGAGGTTAGATGTTTACCAGCGCATTTCATATACACCGGTTCTCTTTGGCAGTACTTGAGAGTGTGACTATATCTCTGGCATCTCTTACATTGTGGTATTAGGTTGTTTGGCTTTAGTGCTTCAATTTTAATCTTAATATGCTTTAGGCTATTGCTTTCATATATTTTTTTTAGGTTTTCACGATTTTCGAAGGTAAGTATACATAGAGGTAATTTGGTTATATATTCTTTTCCATTAATTTTCTTTTTTATTATTTCATTTTCCACATCAGAATTTTGAAGTTTCTTTCCAGTAGTTCGTTCTTGATATGTTCACGATCATACGAGGGACGTAAGTGTGTGGCCATTACTCTTATTGGTCCCGTTATTTAATTTTTGTATGAGTGCCATTCACGGTTTCGTTAGAATACCTCGTAAGTTCTCTGTAGTAATTTTCTGTGTTAACATTTATTTTATTTTGGCTATTGCCTAATAGGTTTTAGCAGTCCAGTAAATTTTTTTCAGCTTTAGGTCTTGATTCATCACTGAATAATAGGTGATATAACTGAAGATTACTGGAGGCGGTTTGTATTTTTTTTTATTTGTTTCCTGTTGTTTAGTCTGACTTGCTGTTATTAAGCCAATTGGTGTCGAAGGCAAGTTCATATCCTTATCCATCGGAGTTAGGAGATGATAACGATTACTAGAGGCCACATACTCCGGGAAGGCATACGGGCTTGTGCTGTTAGTTTTATTTGTTGATTTTATGTTATTATTTCTTTTTTTATTTTTTATTTCATAGAGTAGAATCCCGGAGGAATTTTATTATTTCCTCCAACTGTGTTTGTGATTCCAATAACTTCGTTTGTATCATTTATTACAACATTTATTCGATGATTACCACAAAGGAAACACATTGCTTTTGGATACAACTCCCGTATTATTTTTTGAACACCACCTATATGGCCGGACATGGTATTATTATTTGAACACTACCTATATGACCGGACAGCCATCGCATCCTTGCACAACCAAGAGTTTCAGATCTAAACCGAAATCTCGTAATGTGTCCATTACATTTACTCTAGATAAAGGTTTGGCACCTAAGTCCGAGAAAGCAGAAAATCTCATAAATTCTGCATTAATTTTGAAGATATTATTCTGATGTTGATGTAAGTGGCGAATTCTAATAGACAACTGTTCTATTCCTGCTATATCTGGTGTTTCATCAGCTAGAACAGAGAAAACTTGCGCATCATACATATAAAATGCAAAATAACGAAATTTTGTGTATCTACAAATGAAAGTAAAAGATGATTTTAAAAAGTTCTGAGCATCAGCATACTGAGATGAATATTTTCGTGAATTCAAAATATCATTGTTTTGCAACGAATTTTTCCTGAAATCAAAATTTTATCTTTTTTGGAAGTGCAAAACAATGTTAAATAAAGGTTGCTGAAACTTGTAACCCATGCCCAATCCGCAATATCGCGAAATATTTGATTAAATCAATACAACGGAAAATCAATACGACGGAAGGACATGGAATCATATTCTGGAAGGACACCGAGAATTAGCTGGGATCAGCAAAGACAAGTAGAAGAAAAAAATGCTGGATCAACAATGTTGAAGAATGATATTAAAGGGGTTTTCAATAAGAACATAACTTTGTATTTAAATAAAACACAGAATATTTGAGATATAGAGCTGAAATTTATTTCATATACAATACATATGTTACATTTAACAATGGAATTCGATTTCGACCATATGACCACCGCGAGCACGTTTGCAGTGATCGATTCTTTGAAGCCAATTTTTCATCACTCTTTCACACAAATCGGCCGAAATGTTGGCATATTCGCGTTCGATATTGCTCCTAAGCTCCTCTAACGGTGCTGGCTTGTTGGCATAAACCAACGAACTTCAAGTACCCCCATAAGAAGAAATTCAACGGCGTTAAATCGCACGTACGAGGTGGCCATTCGACCGGACCATTTCTCGAGATTATCCGATTACCGAACTTCCTCTTCAATAGATCAATTGTTTGGTTAGCTGTATTGAATGTGGCACCATCTTGTTGAAACCACATATCACTGATGTCAAATCCATCCAATTCTGGCCAAAAATAGTCTTCCAACATGTCACGATACCGATTTACATTGACCGTACCATGGCGATCATTTTCATCGATGAAAAAATACGGTCCAATCACACCCCCAGCATGAAATTCACACCACACGGTCACTTTTTGTGGATGAAATGTAATCTCTTGAAGCACATGTGGGTTTGTTGCTGACCAAAAACGCTTATTTTGCTTGTTGACAAAGCCATTTAGCCAGAAATGAGCTTCATCGCTGAAGATGATTTTTCGATGAAATTCATTATTTTCTTCAAACATTTGCTGAGCCCAATCGGAGAAGTTTCGGCGGTGATCAAGAGGCTTCAGTTCTTGAGTTAATTTGATCCTGTAAGGGTATCCTGTCCACAATGTGGTTTGAGGGATTCCCAATTCCTGTGAACGGCGTGGAATCGACTGAGTCTCACTGGCACAGGAACATTCAATAGTGAACATGTTGACTCGAATTTATCCACTATATATATATATATATATACACCTGTTATTTTTTATAACAAAATATATATATATATATATATATATATATATATATATATATATATATATATATATATATATATATATATATTTTGTTATAAAAAATAACAGGTGTATATATATATATATATATATATATATACCTGCAACTATATATATATATATATATATATATATATATATATATATATATATATATATATATGATACGAGGAAATCCGGTACTACTACATCATACGAGGAATGTCGATACTCCTATAACATTTCATATAATAAATGGTAGTATTCAAAATCGTGTAGTATTAGACCACCCGCTGACTCTTTTTGCGTCCCGGGCACATTTCAAAAATCCGTCTTAAGAAAAGGTCAGTTGCCTTAAATAATTCGTTTCCGCATTACCCATTAGGATATTATCATGGGTGATGTGAATATATTATAGATGTTGGTGAGAAAAGGTAAAATGATTTACATTGTAATTTTTTTTTTGTTTTTTGGTGTTAAACATTATTTTCATATTATGAAACTTTTAAGCGGTGGCCCTCTTAAAAGAAAGTGCAGAATTCTCTGCCGCAAATATTTTTGTGTATATGTAATGACTTTATATGAAAATTATATAAAAATTTTATGGAAATAAGAATACTGTTGATGTGGTAGTAGTTTTTATAAAAGTGGAAGGGGATATTTATTCAAAGTTACTCTGCAATGGTTGTGCAGAGTAATTAAAAATTTGGATAAAAATTTTACTCAAAAAATATATTTTTTTAAAAATTTATTAATGGATTTTGCCACCCTAAAATTTTTGCGTCCTGGCAAGTTGTTTATACTGTTCTATCGGAGGCCGGCCCTTACTGCTTCAGAAAACATTAATTAACCCAAAATACACCTGCAACTAAAGCGAAGTAGGTTACCCGGAAAACATATAGGGTGGTATTATTTATATCGAAAATTAATTAATTAATTTTTCGAATAAACATTTTATTGGAAAAATCGCGTTCTTACTTTAGTTCGACAATTTTACTGCTCTATATTTTTTAAAGAAAAGTATTCCCATAGAGGTATCTTAAAGTATTGTGAATCCATTTGAGAAGTAGTATAAAAGTGTGGAATTATTTTTTGATTAAAGATAATAAAATATTGCATAAATTTTCTTTTGTTAACATACTTGATAAGTTGGTTTATCTCTTATTCGTTCCCATTTTCCAAGTTTCCCAATTCTCATTACTGGTGACATTCCGTGACCAAAAAGCTTGGATTGGCGATTTAAATTTTTGACATTTATTTTCACATTCTGGAATGAGTTACCTCCTAAAAAAATAATTTGCGTATATTACTGTATATTAATGAGAATTGTATAATTACCTATAATAGAGAAAAAAAACCAGGTTCTATTTGGGCTCTCATTTGGGGTACCAAAACAATCCGGTGTTGTCCAGGCATTATACTCAGCATTTAGTGGTATATTTTCAAAAATATCGTTTGCTATGTATGTAAAAATAGTATACTAAATAAATAGATTGTGATGTCAGAAGTAATAGCTAAAATATAATTGTTATTTAAAACTGATTTAAAAAAATATTCACCTAAAATCTGATTATCAGAGCTGAAATTATAGCATTATTAGCATAATGATACATTTAAAAAAATTCTAAAAATGATTCCTGAAAGGAATTCCAAAATAGATACGTATGAGCAAATCACAATTCAGACACAGCAATTTCTTAGGTACTGGAAATGCCGTTTTTAAATTCAACTCATTGGTTGAAAAATGCAGAGATGTGTGAACATTGTGGGCTTATTACTAAATATAATTAAAATCGCTAATTATGGGGCGGTATTAACTGACAACGAAGATTTGAGATGCATGCTAATAAAATTAAATATGCTGTGCTAAAAATTTATTTTCAAATTAATGCTAGAAAAAAAAATATACGGTGATACATAATGTTTATCGATAATTTCCTGTAGGCATTCTAAATTATCAATTACTCATTACTCTTTGGCGCTACAGCTCGTGAAGAGCCTGGCCGCCCTTAAAGGGTCTCTGTAACATTTTATTGCAATTTGGACGTACACATTTTATATGAATTCCGAACCATAAATTTCTTTATAGTGAAGAAACTATTAATTGCAACAAGCTAATGGTTTTATTAGTGAGACATTTGTTGTTAGCAAAAGCTGAGTAAACTTAGACCAACATCGATGTCTCGGACGGGAGTTGAACCCATTACCTAATGCACCACAGCTAAGCACACTACCACTTAAGCCACCGTCGGAGCTAAATTATCAATAAACAATAAAATGATTGAAAGGAAATAAAACGAATTACATGGGTACAACTATAGAAAGCTATACAATAAATAAATCAGAATAAAATTCTAGAATAGAAATGGCTAGATCACTACACAGAAAAATGCCAACTTATTCTTGCGAAATTGACCGAAAATTAAACATTAGTATATTGTAATGGCCAATGTTATGGTGTAGAAACGCTCACTTCCAGTAACAATGAACTAAGAACAATTAAATGTTCTGAACTAAGAACAATTAAACACTGAGTATATAGAAAAACCCTAAAACCATCATCGCCAAGGTAGAAATTATATAAAGTATTACTACAGAAAAATATTTAATAATTCCTATAAAAAAGCCTAAACTATTATTTGGGTATTGTTGTTGTCCAATGATGACCTTTTGTGGAATTTTTGCGGTGAAAACTCTGATTCAAGTCTGAATTACCTAAAAAATAGCTCTCAAAAAAAAAGAATTCCATAGATAAAATATACAAACAAAATATTTATTTCAAATAAAAGAAATCATAAACACAGTAATAAATTTATTGCTGATTTTTGGGTTGTATATTTTTTCTCGAGTTTCTTTCGTTGTAAGTTTTTCTTGTACGTAGTGAAGACTTGATCCACATTTTAAATATAGAAGAAGTTGAAACGAAATTATCGGAAGTATCTACTAGCGACCAATAAAGTATATAGCTGTTCCAATCTGGATAGTCCATCAACATCAATAATACCATTCAAAAGAAGAGAATTTGTATTCAAAATCGTATAGAAAATTGTTTACAATGACTAGTACGGTATTTTCAAAATAAAAATGACGTAAGTTTTTTTTTTAAATTTCATAATGATGCTGCTATTCAAAAATTACGAATTTTTTAAAAATATCTGTACCGTTATTTCTTCGACAAATATAATGCATTTTTTCAAAAACCTTGTTAATCATATGCTACAATGTTACTTTTTTTAATTTCGCTTTATTCATTCCATACAGGGAGGCATTTAAGCAGCTTCATTTTTAGGTTTATCTCATTTTAGTAAAATACTTATAGTTCTATCATAACAGGTATTACTATCATAACAGTGTTGTTCTTTTAATGTTATCATTTTTTTAAGCCTCAAATATTCCAAATTTCTATTAACAATATTCTAGCAAATTTTATTTATCTTATAATAGTTCTAGATGCTCAAGATCTACCACCAATTTTATTTTCTACTTTTTAGTGGTTAGCTTTGGTTTTAAAAAAGGGTTAAAAAAAAAATATGTAAAAAACTCTAGTTTTTCTGAAGTACAATGTTTAGGGTTGAATTTTTGCCAAAAAATTGTTTATAATAGTAATTATTTAACACGAACAAGTTTACTATGCCGTTCTAATTATTATTATTGTAGTTACGCTATTATAGGTATGGGTGCATTGTGTTTTGTTTAAAAATTGTATTTCCAGGTTTCGATTTAGAGATTTTAAAAACGAGATTACTTAACACATTTCGGTCCAATCTAAAATTTGGTTCATAAAGGTTGAAAATAATTATTGTCAGCGGAATTAGTAAAATATGTTTAGTCTGAATTAATTATCGTCCACAGAAATCAGGTTTTTACAATTTTGCCTATTTATAATATTACCACTTATTTAAGAAACACCTATCATCAACTAATTTGGAAAAAACTTTCTTTAATGAAGAACGGAAAGATCCACCAGCTTTAAATCATATGCAGCATGTATGGTCCAAGCTGCGAAGGTTACCAAAAGCTCTTACCTAGAACTCTTAATATTGAAAAAAATTTACTTGTAGTGTAAAAGGGAATACTATTCCGACTGTTATATCGGCAGTTGTTATTGAGCAGGAATAAAGTAGTTAATTTATGATATTTTATAATTTACAAATATCCAAAAGGAACAAATGCTGAAGTTGCATGGAGGAATAGGTCAAATGGTTTTGCAATAGATGAAGTTTCTGATGTTTCGAGAAATTTTAGAATGATGCGTTGACAACGAAAAACGCTTTGAAAGCCATTCAATAATCAATGACCATATTCTTCACAAGGATTTAGCGCAACAGAATATTTATCAACATCAGCTGATTGGGGCAAGGTACAATGCACGCCAACAAATAATAATTACATGTTCCTATAGGTACCTATTTGGATCATATTTTTCAATATTAATGTAATTATTAGACCGGTGAAAGAATAGTACGAGAACACGGAAAAGGGAAAAAAATATCATCGGAAGGCAATACATATACCAGAAACACAAATAGCAAACAACTTTGTTGATAGAGAAAAGATAGTAAAACTAGAAAACGAACTAAGTGTAGCGAAAAATGAAATTCAAGAGCTTAAAAACATCATTCTAGCACTACAAGAAAAAGAACTTTGCTCGGTAACTCAAGTAGGAAATGAGGTAATACCCATGTCAGACAACAATAGTAATGTCGTCGCAAAAAAAACAGAATGGCTGTTACCCAAATATAAATGAAGAAAATCAGCAAATCCAAGCACCGGAACACCTGATCAGTCAGTCAATAATACACATGGAACTTCAAATAAAAGAGATGAACAATACCATATCTAGAAGAACAAAACTAATACATTAAGCCCGTTAGTCCTCCAGAACTATACATCCAATCATAACAGGTTTCAGTTGCTAACTCCTACGGATCTAGATAATAGTAAAAATACTTTTAATAATGTTACAAGTGGTAAATTGCAAGTTAACGCTAACACCAGACATATGAAAATATATAAACCTCCGCCGGTATCAGCAATTTAAATGATAAGTCTGAATTAACTCAGGGTTTGAAATAAAAAAAATTAGAATACTCGGCTAACTTGTTAAACAACAACCAAGTCAAAATAAACGTCACTGCTAAAACAGATTATAGAGAGCTAACTCAACTTGCTAATGAAGCTAAACTAGAATGGCACTCTTCCGAAAACAAGCAAACGCGCCCGATTAGAGTTATGGCCAGACATCCCCTCGTGTGATCCAGAACATATTAAGCAGGAATTACTAGATAGAATATTTAATATCATCAAAGTAGAAAACAAAATCTCGAAAAAAAAGATCAACGACAAGGAGTACATAACCAAACTACCATTATTTATCCTAACGTTTGACAATTCGGAAGATATTAAAAAAATCTATGAGATACAATTTCTGAACCACATGAAAGTGAAAATTGAAGCACTGAGATCCAACAAGGTAATACCTCAATGTAAAAGATGCCAAAGAGTTGGCATACACTAAAATACTGCCAAAGAGTACCATGTTGTGTTCTCTTTTGCAGACAATGCTGCAGAATATATTAAACATGGTTAGTGCATTATCGTTTAGAATGGACAAAATGGAAATATTTGACCGGTACTCTAAAGGATTTAATCAATCATGACACAGCGCGAATTAAGAATAGCTACATGGAATGCAAACGGCATTACAAACAAAATACATGAACTAGAAATATTTCTGAATATGCAAAATATCGAACTATGCTTATTATCTGAAACGCACATGACAAACCAAACGTTCATAAAACTGAGGGGATATAAATCATACTTAACAAATCACCCGGACAACCAAGCCAAGGGCGGAAGTGCAATTTTAATTAACGAAAACATTAATCACCATCTACAACACAGCGTTCAAAGCCAAGAAATAGAGCTCCCAGTATTATCAACAAAAAAGCAAAGTCTAAATATAGGTGCAGTATACATTCCTCCAAGATATAACCTAAAAAAATTTAACTACTTAATTATGATTCAAAAGCTAGGCGACAGATGTATTATGGGTGGTGACTTTAACGCCAAACATATGGATTGGGGTTCTAGAATAACTTCAACCAAAGGTAAAGAATTTAATGCTGCTATTACTGATGGTGCAATTACCACTCCACAGGTAAACCAACGTACTGGCCCGCAGATCCGAATAAAATACCAGATCTTCTAGATTTTTTCGTCTCAAAAAGAGTATCTTCTAACTTCATCGGGCTTGAAGGCAACTTCGACCTCAACTCTGACCACTCAGCAGTTATTCTTATATTAAGTGAATTAATCATGAAAGAGACTATGAATCCAACATTCATAGCAAACAAAACAACAGATTGGGAGAGCTTCAAAATAGAATTGGAAAGTATAATAAATCTCAAAATTAAACTACGTACAAAAGAGCAATTACACGAGGAAGCAGAAAAATTCACAAAACTTATACAAAGTGTAGCCTGGAATAATACAAAACAATTTATTTTAAAAACTAAAGCAATCAATTATCCTAACGAAATCAGATTATTAGTATCGGAGAAAAGAAGAGTCAGAAATAGATGACCCACAACAAGAGACCCTTCAGACAAAAATATTCTCAATAGCAAATCTCAGCAACTGAAAAGAAAAATAAAAAAAGCTAAAGAACAGTCCATGGCAACTTATCTGGAAAAGCTATCAGCAGACGAAAAAACCAATGACTCATTATGGAAAGCCACGAAAAACCTCAATAAACCCATTACGCAAATTCCACCCATCAGAAAAAAGGACGATAAGTGGGCTAAAAATAATAAACAAAAAACGGAAGTATGTCCGCCTCGGGGACATTTTTAAGTCAAACGACAGTAATAACAACTTGCCTGAAGAATTGGTAAATAACGATAATGAGAAAATATCTCAATATGAAGTAACTGATGTAATTAAAAATTCCTTTAACAAACAGAAAGCGCCTGGATTCGATTTAATTACTCCGGAGATACTCAATCAACTTCCCAAAAAAGGTATTAAACTACTTACATTTCTTATAAATGCTACTTTCAGACTTAAACACCTACCCAGTATATGGAAGTCATTATGCTGCATAAGCCAGGTAAACCGCCTAATGAAAGTACTTCGTATAGACCAATCTCTCTTCTTCCAATTATATCGAAGTTGATTGAAAAACTATTTCTTAAACAGATAAAACCAATAATAGAAAGAAAGAAGCTAATTCCGAACTTTCAATTCGGATTCAGGGAAAAACATTCCACAATTGACCAGGTTCATAGAATTACAGATATATGTAATTGAAAAGGCTATTGAAAAAAAATTTTTTGCTCTGCCATATTCCTAAATGTAGCCCACGCCTTTGATAAGGTCTGGCATGACGGTCTCATTCATAAATTAAACAAAATGCTACCAATATATCACGTAGAGTTCCTACATTGTATCTAACAAATAGATTTTTTCGCGTCAAATTTGAAGATAAATATTCGGATCTTATGGACATTAACGCAGGGGTACCACATATGTATATATAGAATTGGTCCGAGGTAGCATCCTCGGACCAATTCTATATATACTATTCACAAGCGACCTTCCAGTGCCAGACAGCGTTCTAATTGCAACATTCGCCGACGACACTTCCATGTTGACAACACACTCAAACCGGAGTGTAGCAACAAACAAGTTACAAAATGCAAACAACTGTATTCAGGAATGGACCAAAAAATGGAATTTAAAAATAAATGACTCGAAATCAGTCCATATAAATTTCACGAACAAAATACTTAACCAAAACTTACCAGTTTACGTTAATGGTAATGTACTGCCATACGGGAACACAGCGAAATACTTAGGAATGCCTCTCGACTCAAAGTTAAAATGGAAAGAATACGTCAAAATGAAGAAAAGTGAACTAGACCTCAAATACAGAAATATCTACTGGTTAATCGATAGGAATTCTAATCCTACTTTAAGAAATAAAATACTCATATACAATCAAATTTTAAAACATGTATGGTTGTACGGAGTCCAACTATGGGGCTGCGCCAAGCAGTGCCATATTCAGATAATCCAAAGATTTCAAAATAAAGTTCTACGCAATATGGTCAACGCGCCCTGGTACAACCGTAACAACGATCTACATAGGGACCTGAAAACGTCAACGCAGAAACAAAAAAACTACTTGACCACGAAAATCTAACCAGAAGGCTGAAAAAAAAAAACCTTTTGAACTGGTTTAAAACATGGTGCATCAACATCTCAGCACAGATTTAAAACAAATCAACAAATTAATCAACAAATTACATTTTTGGCAACCCATTGGGGAAACTAAAAATTATACAAATTTAGTTTAAGCTTAAAAAAGACAAAAGAATCGAATGGTTGGTCTATTCCTGCAGGACCAGTTTTAGGACTGCTAAATTGTTAAAATTCATTTAGTTAGGAAAAAAAAAAAATATCTAATTGGAAACAATGCAAACTAGGAAAGGATTTTTAAACTTTTTTTTCTAATTAATTAAAAAAAATTTTTTTTCAAATTATTCTGGGCTTTTAAATTTTATATATTTATTCCATATATATTTATTTTATGATGGAAATTAATATATATTTATTTTATGATGGAAATTTCTTTTACATTTTATTCCATAAGCCTCCAAAACTCCTTTTCATCATTCTCTGGTTTAGTGCGTATTCTGGTTTGATAATTCATTGCGCTGCTGTGATGCAATATCCAAGATTTCTGTTGATTATATTTATGACCAGGCCATAAATATAATGATTTGGAATGTTTTGTTGGATTATATTTATGGCAATTCGTGTTTATGAAAAGGAGATCTGATGCATTTTTAATCGATAAAATGCTCCTAATATCAGTATTAATTAAATTCATTGAAGAAAATCCTCGTTCGGAGTAGTTGAAATTTTTATTATGTCTGACTCATTTTTATTAATAGTGTTAACGGCGCTGGGTATGTAATCCCAATTACAAAATCATAAATTGAAAATCCCAAATGAGAAAATTCCAAATAAAAACATACCATTGCAAAAATAATATTTCTTTAAACATACGCGCGCATGTTTAAACAAATAGTATTTTTACAATTGGGTTTAATTTTTTCAATTATCATTTGCCGTTATTTTCTATTAATTTATTGTGTAGTATTTTAGCAATTATGTCCAATCACTGAATTTTAAGTGGCGAGTAAGGTATTTTATAATTTTTGTCATTACAATTTTGAATATGTAGTTTTACGAATCAAACTTCTCTTTTAGTGTACGTAAATTTGTGCAAGTTCTGCACAAATTTAAAGATAAATCTCTAACAAAAAATTGAATCAGTGATAATAAAATTAAACAAAATTAAATTATTTTTCATGTAGAAAGGTACAAAATCATCATCCATACTTTAATATGGACTTAAACATTACAAAAAAAATAGGTAAATCCAGATTCAAATTATCGAGTAGGTATATAAAAAACTGAAAATGACATAAGTTATTTTCCCATTTTTTGCTAAAGTTAAATTTAATTGAAAATAGTAATAATTATTAGTTCTAAATTTCAACATTTTACCCTTGCGTATTTCATATTCAAGATTAGTAAGTATTATTTTTTTATATTAGGTAAGTTTTAGGTATGTATTCTTTTAAACTAAAATTAGGCTTTAAAATGGAAATTGTAAAAAACAACAAAGATAAACTTTTTTATACAGGATTCGGAAACAACCCAGATTTGGAGAAAAACAACATGTTTAAGTGGAGATGTGCAGATAGTAAAAAATAGTCATGCAAAGGCAAGATGACAACATTTTTAGAAAATAATAAGCACAAAATTATTAATATTTCCTCTGAACATTGTCATGATCCTCGAGCTTCAGAAGTAAATATTGCTGAAAGTAATGCGGAGCCTAAACAGTTAGCTACAAATAGTTCGCTACAACCATCTCAAATAGCTCGAGAAGTAATTGTAGAATGTCAACACAATTCACTTTTTAGCATGGCTGCACAAAAAGTAAGATTACTTGAATTTGTTCCAGCCAAAATAAAGAGCCAGAAAATATATTCGAAATCGACATATCGCAGCATTTACGTGTGTTAGAAAATGAGCTTTTCGTTCCAGCGGAGAAGTATGTCGGTAAAGAACAAATAATTATTTTTGGCCATACCTGGATTAAAAATATTGGCTGAGTGTTCCTGCGACTTAATGAATGGCACATTTTATGTAGTTCCATCTATTATGTATCAACTATGCAGTAACCATGGAAAACTTGGAAATTAGTGTTTTTGCTCACTGCGCGTGCGGAACTTACTCTTTGGCTGTGTCCGGTGGATCGGATAAAATTTGATAAACTAAAAAGATCAAAAGATGTTATGGTTATTGATTTAAATAGAACATCTAAAGTTGAACGTACACTAAAAGAGAAGTTTGATTCGTTTAGCCATGAATTTAATGCTAAGATGAAATCTTTAATCTTAAAGAAACACTAGATAAAATTGTTAAATTTGAGCCTGGGTCTTCTAGTTTAAAAAACCTAAGAGATAGGAAAGCCGAACTGCTCACTACCGCCGGTTCTGCTTTAACTATTATTAATTCAACTGGTAATTTGGTTCCAGAGTTGCCTCTAGTGAACGAACCAACCAAAATTATAAACACTCCTAATCTAGTTGATCCTTCAATTACAGATATTGCTGCTGATTCTATTGGTGATGCAGCAGTCGTTGATATTAGGGCTGCTGACATCCCGAATTTTGAAATTGTTACGCCTATTATTGGTATTGACACCAGTAATGTTGTTACTGGTGTCAATACCAATAATGTTGTTAATTTCGCTCCATCTCGAAGAATGAAGTGATTACATGTATCTAATATTCGAAAGGAATTTGTATCCACTAAGCTAGGAATAAATACATATGCCGCCGCGTGCTATTCACTGGTTATAACTAGGATTGACCCATTAATATTGAATTTTATTTCATTCAAGCTGGGTGTACCAGTTGATCGCGGATACTCTTAAACCTTCATTCTGGCCTGTTGGACTACATGTTAAAATGTTTAAATCAAAAAACTCCAAATCTCAGCTGGGATTTTCCGTGAGCTAAATACTTCAATCTGCTTATTTCCATTTACTGTTCCTGTTTGTTTTTCGTCTGTGTTGGTGAATAAAGTGATTGAGGTAGAAAATCCAGTCCTCTCCACTTTGTCTGAGTGTCAACATAAAGCACTAACTACCACGAATGTTTTCTCACCATCAGTACATATTTATTTTCAGAATGTTAGTGGAATGAGAACGAAACGAAATGACATAAAATTAGCAGTTCTTAAGAATGACTTTGATGTTATTGTCCTCATAGAAACATGGCTTTGGCAAGGCATACTTCTGAAATTTTTGATGATATATATTGTATATATATCACCTCCAACTAAGTCCCCACACGTCAACCTGACAGGTTGACGTGTGGGGACTTAGTTAGAGGTGGCATTCTACTAGCAGTTAAATCTACATTTTCTGCAGTGCCAATTAAATCATTTTGCCATTGAACAATTGGCTGTTAAAATAAATAATTTCTCTAATGGTTCAATTTTAAATATTTTGGTTTCTTATGTTCCTCCAAATAGTTGAATTGATAAATACAACTCACATTTGGAGAATATTATTGATGTATCAAACATGTGTGCTGATGACGATTTTGTAACTGTTTTGGGTGATTTCAATTTATCAGGTGTATCTTGGATCTACTTCTTGGAGGAACAAACCCTTATGCCATCTAATATTACAACTGATATAGAAAATTTATCTATTGATTCGTTATTAATAACGTTATTCAAGTTAATGCGCAGTCAAAATTTTTGGGAAAATTTCTTGATCTGGTATTTATTAATTCTGAACTGAATGATCAAAATCATTATTTTCAGAGACGGATACATCTGCATCATAAAGCTTTATTATTTAAACTAATTTGCTATAATTTTAATTTAATGCTATAATTTTGGTTTAAATGCATCTGTGTATTATTTTGCATCTGTGTATGCAGAAGTATCTGCATACACAGATGCAAAATAGTATGCAGAAGATTATGTATTACCGATCACGGGCCTAGGTCAGCTCAAATTAACTGAATCTGAAATCCATATGGCTTTAAAATCTCTTGAGACTAATCATAAACCTGATACTGAAAATATTTGTAATGTTTCTCACAGAATGCAGTATCTAACTAATAGACTTCATTTCGGACGCATTGGTTCTTTTATTTCCGAAACGTTTCATGTTCCTTCTGGGGTCCCTCAAAGCATTCACTTGGGTCCATCATTATTTTTATTAATGATTCATGATCTTCCTATGTTTCTTAAAAAAGTGTTTTGTCTACTTTATGCTGATGATTTAAAAATGTTTGCAACTATCAAGTCGATTAATGACTGTTATGCAATACAATCAGATCTCTTCCACCATTGTAATTTATTAGAATGGTGGAAACGAAATGAATTTTCTTTGAATTTTGCAATTAGTAATTCCTCTACTAGACATTTGCAATTATTTGTTGACTTATGTTTTATTTCTTGAAAGATGGAAAATATCCTCTTTATCTATGGTTTATTCGTGATAGATGGAAAATATTCTATTTATAAATCAGGTGAAAAACATCTTCGTTGACTAATGGTTTATTTCTTGATATGGAAAATATCCTCTTTATTTATTGCTTATTCTTGATTGATGGAAAATATGCTATTTATAAATCAGGTGAAAAACATAAAATTGAGAACTATAGAGGAATCGCAAAAATACCGAAATTATTTGAGTCTTGTTAAAACCAGAATTTATTTCGCGGTAATAAACGATATTACACCTGCACAACATGGTTTCATTAGTGGTAAATCAACTACGACTAATTTATTGCTTTTTACTAATTATGTAATAAAGAACATGGTATCATATTATAAAGTGGACACCATTTATATTGATTTTTTTAAAGCTTTTGATGGGGTGTACATTCTAGTTGGGGTGTATATTGTATAAAAAAGTTGGCTGCCTTAGGGTTTCATTCAGCAATTCTGAAATGGTTAGTATCCTATCTAACTAATAGACTTCAATTCGTGCGCATTGGTTCTTTTATTTCCAAAACGTTTCATGTTCCTTCTGGGGTCCCTCAAGGCTGTCACTTGGGTCCATCATTATTTTTATTAATGATTAATGAGCTTTCTATGTTTGTTAAAAAAGTCTATTGTCTACTTTATGCTGATGATTTAAAAATGTTTGCAACTATCAAGTCGATTAATGACTGTTATGCAATACAATCAGATCTCTCTAATTTATTAGAATGGTGGAAACGAAACCATTTTGCTTTGAATTTTTCAAGGTGTTTTGTTATCACGTTTGGTCGTGGTAGAAATCCTATATTTTTTAACTATGTTCTTAACAATAGTTCCATTAGGAAGGTTATTCAAATTAAAGACTTGACAACAAACTTACATTCATTTCACATTATGAATACTTGACAACAAACTTACATTCATTTCACATTATGAATATATTTGCAGTAAAGCTTGTTGTATCCTTGGATTTGTGAAGAGAAATTCTAAAGAGTTTAGAAATCTTAATACATTAAAGTCTCTATATTTCGGTCTGGTTAGATCAATATTGGAATATTCATCTGTTGTCTGGTCTCCATATTATGGAGCACACATTAAGCGTATTGAGTCTATTCAACGTAAGTTTACAAGATATTGTCTTTTTAACATCAACTTTTGTGACTCTTGGGATGGCATGCCTGAATATAATATCTGGTGTAAGTTAATAGGACCTTTACAAAACAGAAGGAAATTAGCCTGCATAATGTTGGTGCATGACATTATAAATTTTAATATAATTTGCCCTGAGTTGTTGCAGCTGCTCTCGGGGAATGTTCCGGCTCGTGAATTACGAAATTCCTGTTTTTGTTCTTTACCATAGGACCAATTATGCTTTATACGGTGCAGTCTCTAATTGCATGGCACAATTTAATAACATATTCCATTTATTTGATTATAATGTGCCAATGGAAGTCTTCAAAAATATTATTAAACAACATTTTTATTTCAATGTTAGCTATACTTTGTAAGCTATGTTTATATAATTGTTTTGTTTTTCATTTTTAGATTTAAGTATTTTTATAGTCTGTAAGTAATTTTGTAGACGAAATAAATAAATAAAATAAATTGATGACTAAAAAAAGTAAGAAGTGATACTCAATTTTTTTTATGAACTACATTGTATAGCAAATGAGAATGACATTTGTTTGAAGCCAGAAAGAATTATTACGGATTTCGAAACAATTTTTTCAGTAGCAAAACAATCTTTCCTGTTACGGAATTTAAGGGTTGTCCCTTTTATTTTGGGCAAATTATTTGGCGCTAGGTTCAAAAGAGTAAAGTTGCTTCCAAATACGGAAAAGGTGAAGCTTTTAGTCTCCAAATCAGGATGATAAAAAGCCTAGCTTTTGTTCCTCCTGATGAAATAAAATTTTATTATACCGTGTTGTATAATAATAATCTTGTTGATGACGATGCGAAAAAAATTGCAAGATGGCTAAAACAAAACTATATTAGTTAATAAAAAACCACGCTACGAACCAAGTTTAACGGTGTGGCACCGGAACTTATTGTAGACAAGCACAATAGTGGACTTTACATTATAGAGCACCTAGGAAAAGAATCATTGTTTCAAAATCACCTATTGAAAAAATAAATGCTGTTGAACATTTTCCTAAGAAGAAACAGAACATACAAAAACGTCAAACGAATGATTGAAGCACAAATCTCGATACAGAACCTAAAATATTTAAAAAGAATCGCCCACAATATTCATTTTCTTCATTAAGTTACATTGTAGCGAATATAAATGAAATTTTGAATTTTTATACATATTTCAAATTTTACTTATTAATCTTGAAATTTGTATTGTAATAGTTTACAAATAGAAAGAATTTTTTTTTTTTTTTTTACTTGTTTTTTACGGGATTTCTTTTTTGGGATTTTTTTTTTGTCCATTTTTATGGGATTTATTTTTCATTTGGGATTTCGTATAATCGGGATATTTTTTTTGTGATATCGCAACGCTCCCCTGTAAACAAACACTCGTATTCCATGTTTAGCTAATTTAAGTTACCTACTTTAAAAATTTTACACAAATGTTCAATACCTCCTGTATATTTTAATTAATCAACCATCCAATTTTCGCAGTCCAGCATTTTTATGGATTCAAAAAGTTTTTTGTAATCATTTAAAAAACTGATTACAAAATTTGTGATTGTTCTATTTTTTAAGATTTGTATTAATTTCTTTGTAAAATTTTTGATTTTTCTATTTTTTAAGATTTCTATTAATGTAATCAAAAAAATTATACCACTAATTTTTACATGTTTAGTATAATTAAATAACTTCACGACAATTAGGGGTTTTCTGATGCATGATGGATTATATTAATGGTTCGTAATATAAATTTTTCAGACTGAATTATATTACAGCTACGATTTTTCAATTACTCAGATAAACTTTCCAATTTCTCTCAGCCTACATTTATTAAAAACTTACCGACGAAAATAATATTAACAATCCTTGAAAATCGGCTCTATCTTGATATTTTTCAAAGTATTTATATAAAACTTCACATCCTCTAAACACATTTCTAATGGTCCGAAAACAGCTGGATATCCATCGAACATCAAAACAATTTGAATTTTCTTCATCTGAATACAAAGATCTTTAGCTACCATCATTATGATTCAAATAATGCCATAAATATCTGGGAACATATTTTTTCGTTGTTGATCAGCTTCGAGGCGAAGATTCAAACAATGCCATTATCTGGGAACATATTTTTTAGTTGTTAACCAGCTCCCGAACCTATCCATCGCTTGTAAATCCTATAAATTGTTTTTGGATAATTTCTTGAGTAACGATATGATTAGCTGTTTTATCGTCAAGTTCAATTTGTTCAAAAAATATTGATTCTGATTTTTCCGATAATGCTATATACATAAATATTATTAACGTACTTTTCGACGATAAAAAAGTTGATTCATCGATAATTATAGAAAACAAATTTTTGTTTTTGTATTATGTATTGGCAATATTTTGTTGTAATTCCGAAGCAATGTGATTGGCTATATTTCTTGCTGATGTTCGTGCATGTAAGGTTCTGCCTAGATAGATTTTATTTTTGATTTGCACATCAATTAAAACGTTATTTTTTTTTTTATTCATATCCAAATATTGAGAAATTTATTTCTTAACTGTGAATACACAGTATTTGGTTATGGGGATACGTAATTTTTTATAACTTGGAAAATTTTAAGGATAGGAAAGTTTTTGTCGTTAATTTTATCCCAATGACGAATGGTAGCTAAGCCGTGTTTTTTTCAAATTCGGACAAAAGTTCATAAGCTTTTGACTGGATTCGAACCCGGGACCTTCCGATTGGAAGGCAGGTGCTCTAACCGCTGCACCACTTAGCTGTTCTAACCACTGCACCACTTAGCTGTGTTATGATCTGTAAATGGCCGATTATTTTTAGCAACAAAATAAACTGTATTTAGTATCTTACATGCTATTTCAATTTCAGGGTCTTTATGTTTTATAAAAAAAATTTCTAATGACTTAGTTTTTGTTGCGTACAAATAAAATGAGAAACTTTATACACCTCCGATTCACAATGTTTTTTAATTTTTTTTTTGCGGCGATATAAATGTGTCTTTTTTTGTTTCACCATAAGATGTTATTTCGAAATTAATTCATTCCTTTAATAATTGAATACTTTTGTTAGAACAGCATCCCAAATTATTTACATTTTTACATACTAAACAGCCAAGGTGTTAATTTTTGACTTCCAAACACGTATGTTTTTTTTTTAACACATCAGATGTCAAATTACTAAGAAATCTAATATTATTTCAAGAGGTTCGGTTTCTTCGAATTATTGTTTATATCTGGCCAAGGTTATTCATTTGGTTCCGCGTTTCGTTTTACAGTATTTTGTTCGTTTTGTTGTGTACTTGTTGTAGTAAAAAGCACACTCAAATTTGTTTGTCGTTTCATATTTCTGGCGGTTCTAAAATTTATAAAAATAATTATTTTAATTCAAACGGCGACTAACGTTAAAGAGCTACATTAGATTTAGATTTCTATGAAAAATTAAATAAACACGAACAACGTAAAGTTTAAGCTTACATTTTTAATTTATGTAATGATGAAACAAGGTGGATGCTGTTCCCCTAATAAATTTAACAAGTATTTTTAAACTTTTGTTTAATTTCTGTAATGATGACTCAATAATATATAATGATGATTCAACTTATGTATATAATTTAATACAGTGAGCCCTTTAATAACACAGCACTTGAATTACACGAAGTCTCAAATAACGCCATAAATAAATTAATCGTGTTTTTCAGGGTCACTGTAATTAACCGTGTTATGCAACGGCTCACTGTAACTAACTTCATTTTGTGTAGCAGGTTTGTATTTTCTTTATAATCTACATATAATCAGCCTTTTCCAATTGATATTTTGAAAATGTAATATTATTGAAATAACATTCAAATCTCTATTGGCTAGAAGCTACCCTATCAACCAAGAGACAAGAAAATGTCACAGAAATGCGACGAAAGTAAGTCATATCATAACGTTTTCTCATAGGTTTTGATTTACTAGCTTAAGAAAATATTAATTTGTGATTGCTTTTAATTATTAATTGAACGTCTTCCTCCCAACTTTGTTAATTTAACAAGGTGGATGCCTTTCCCCCTATAAATTTAACAAGTACCATGACGATCCCCGCGTTCCCTCTACTACGGCAGCCATTAACCGCTGGAAACACAAAAGATGAATTGCAAATATTAGCTAGTATTGCAACTATCTGAAGAAGGTTGAGATAAAGCAATTTAGAAGGCCACAGTCCACAAAAAATCCCGCTTTAGAAAAAACCATGTTGCAAAAGGAGTGACGCCTAATACCGAATATGTTCCTGTTTTACAACAACTTTAAAACATGGTGGTTCAAGTGTAATTATTTATACATGTTTCTTTTACTATGGCGTTGGAGCAATATTTTGGGTTAAAGATATAAATGATGTCCATACATATGTTAATAATATGCAGTTAGCTATCCTAATGTATGATGAGTTCCAAATGCCATTTAAATTATATACGGTAAGCAGAATCATGATCCTAATCATACCATCAAAGGAGAAAAGCATGGCCTAGAAATAGATTGACAGCATAATGGCCTGCTCAATTATTTACTGATCACGATTGAGTGGTCGTAATCCAATCGAAAATTTATTTACAGATATTAAACGGCTCAATCGAAGAATAACAGCGATGCTTGTTCACTAACAACGGTGTTTGTTTGGTCTATACATTTTTAATAGAATATACATTTTCGACCGTAATTCGATTGAAAATTTATGGACAGATATTAGACGACTCAATCGACGAATAACAGCGATGTTTGTTCACTAACAATGATGTTTGTTTGGTCTATTCATTTTTAATAGAACATAAATTTTCGATCGTAATTCGTAATTCGATCGAAAATTTATGGACAGATAATAAACGATTCAATCGAAGAATAACAGCGATGTTTGTTCATTAACAGCGATGTTTGGTCTATTCATTTTTAATAGAACTTGTAATTTTTGTACAAGTTCTATTAATTTTTATGCTATTATTATTTATTACAATTTTGAATTTTAATTAGTTATTGAATTTTTGAATGGAAAATGTCGTTGCAAAGCCGAGAAATAGAAATAGCAAATAAAGAAATAGAAATAGAACGAATTTTGGAAGCGGCGCAAACGACATATTTATTTGCCAACTTGAATACATTTCATTATAGTTCTACATTTTTTTTGTCATTTCAAATGTCGTTGCGCCGTCTTTTCTACTTTTTTTGAAATTTTAAAAGTCATTACATTGCAACGAAAAAAGATATAGAAACATAAGGAAATATTTAACTCCGGGGTCACTTTGATAGCTAATTTTATAAGTCCGCTTCTCTGAATAATTTTTTAACTTAGTTTAGATATTATACAAAAAAGTTTCCCCACCTTCGTTAAATTTTGTTTATTACTTAGTTGAAATTGCAATCAAAGATCAATTATTTACTGATCACGATTGAGTTGTTTAATATTTGTCCATAAATTTTCGTAATCCGATCGAAAATTTATGGACAGATATCCGCAACTGAATCTGTAATATATAACAGGTGGTCAGTTTTTATGATGCGAAAATTTTCGAGGTTTATTCCGTATTTTAACTGGTAAAAAACTAGTACGGGGGAAGCAAGTGTACTTGCAACTATTTACCGGTTGCGTACCTGGGCTTCCATGTCTTCTGCAGCTTTTGAGCCTCAAGCACTCAAAATTCAATTAAATTACAACTTCTAAGATATTTAAGCTAAGCAAATCAAAGCGGACTCGTTGCATAAGTAATTCATTAGTATCTTTTTAGTACAACGCGTAATATCGTACAAACTTTTAGTTAACATTTAGCTATATTCAAAGTACTATCCCCCGATTTACACGGAAGATTGGTTCCTCAGAAAACCGTGTAAATCGAAAAAACGTTTACACCGAATTTATAAAACTGGTTCAAAAATTATGATTTATTACTTACGCTTATATGTATGTAAGTAATTATTCCAAATTTCAAAATTGTAATAAAAATAATTTATTTTAACACTACTGATTGTGTAAATAAACTAATATTTAATTATTTTGAAAAAGTATTTTGAAAAATTATAAGAAAAAAACTCAACGATTTGCACGCTTTTACTTCCGACCATAGACTGAACTAATTATGTAATATGAAAGCTATTGTGAAATGTGTACTCAATCAATGTATATGCTGCATTTTTGGAAATTCCCCGTTTTTGTTATTTTTTATAGTCATGTCACAATATATAAATTTTGTTACCGTGTTTTTACCGTTTTTTTTTTTTTTAAACCGTGTAAAAGTGAAACCGTGTAAAAGTGAAACCGTGTAAAAAAGTACCGTGTAAATCGGGGGATAGGTGTACAGTGAATTTTCGATATACTTTGATAATAGCGATATTTGGATACTTTGATAATAGCGACTATTTAAATAGCGATTCTCGATTGTAGTAATCTTTTTTAATTCATTGTTCGTTATAGGTTACCCAAAATTTATGAGCGATTAAAATTTAGATTTTAACAATATCGATGATACCAATAATAATATTAATTCATTTAATGTAGTTATTAAATGGTCAAAGAAAGAAAATCGTCATATAAACGATATAATGAATTTAAGAAAAATTCGCAACAAAGCTGTATTTAGCAAGTTTATCAATTCAAATAATGCTGTATAGTATTTAATTATGGAAATCTTTCTTAACCTTTGCAGCACATAAGTAAAAATTTCCATTTATTTTTGTTTATAGTTGCCTTTTTCATTAAGGGCTATTTTAATAACATTAGTGATTCAACTATAGTCGCTTATATCGAAAATTCACTGTATATAATCTTTTTTTTCAGAGAACGCCATTTAAAATTTGTCGGTCCTATTTTTTTTTTAATTATGTTTTCAGTCTTCTCTCATGGCCATAGACGTCTGAATGCTTATATTCAAAAAGGCAAGCATGAGTTGAAGATATATTCAAAGAAAACTTGTGCTGGTTTATTTGATAATATATTAAGGTGGATCCTTCTACTTCCAGAATGATTAAACTGATAAATTTACGTGGAAATTTGGCAATATGAATTGTCAAGAGTGCTGAAGATGTTTCCATTGCAATTGTGGCCAAATTCAATTTTCATTAGATCTAAATACTTCAAGTCCAGATTTTTATGATAGCACATAAAGCAAAAAAAAGCATGTATAACTAATTTTTTTTTATCGAAATGTTTTTCTTGCAAAATTACAATTTTTCTACAACAGGTAATACTGTTGATACACTAAAGCGCGCTAATATATTACCTTTGAAATTAACCAAACTAGGGTTTGATCTACCTTATATATTGATTTATTGAGTGCTTAAAGTTCAAACACTGAAAGCACACATACGATTTTTTAAACACTTGCGTCCATACGTTTTTTTTTCACTAAATGAACCAGAATTCGACACATAAAATTTTCCGTTTGCATGATTCCAAACTTTCAATATTGGTGTTTTACAACTTCAAGTATTCTATCTTGAAATTGATTTAAATACTATTTCGTTTACAATGTTTGAAGTATTATCTAAAAACCAAACTATTTATTGAAATTAGAGCATATTAAAATGTATTAATTATATAGACGTTCATAGTAAATACAATAAGTAAACATAAGAGTTTAACTTAACACTTTTATGTAATTATGATATCTTATATATAATAACTATACTTGTACGACTAAAAAGTATTTTCGCTAAGATTCATAAAAGAATTACCTGCACAGTTTTCTACTAATTCTACACGTCCTAAGTTTCCTGAGTCAAAATTTGATGAAAATATGTAATCACCACATTTATACTTATCTAATACATTGGTGCGAAAATCTGGGGTTTCAGACATTATATTTCTGTATTGTGGAGACGTGCACCCTCTTCTTTAATTTTTGTTTCTAAATATCATGTAATGTTGCTAACAATTATTCATAATTATATAAATATAATAGTTATTTACCAGTTAAGTTATGCAATTAAAACACGAAATTTTTCAAAAATATTTTCCTTTTACAAGTCAAAATAAAAACAAATGAAAAAAAAAATTAAACTGTGTGTGCAATTTCGAAATACAAATTTTGACATATTTGAAAATATATCCCCTCTAAGCAAACTATTCAAAACTGAACTCAAATGAACTCAATATCCGTATACTTTTTTGGTTCGATTCGGCTTCACCTGTGTCCGTATTCAGGTTCTTCCCAGGGAATAAGGAATTAGCAAATTTTGATATGTTATCGCAGTTACGAGTTTTTTTTCCTTAAGTGCATTGCGGCGACTGGGAAAACCTTTAACCGCGAAAATTTATTTACTAATTGTAGCTGTTTGGGTCTGAAAATTTCCAAACCTTAAACCTCTACAAATTTTAATTTTTGATA